>CM076575.1:1048929243-1049335894 GCA_034641835.2 Pinus albicaulis | reverse complement strand
AGACGGATCTAGGGCCGAGCGGTCTTGGTATACATAATCGGCCTATACGGGTTGTTAGAGCGTAGAGGAAAATGAGAGGGAGTATTCTCCCTTCCTCACACAATTCCATTGTAATCACGTCGATAAACGAAAATTTCGAAATGATCAACGAATATTTGAAAAGTACGAACGGAATAGTAGTTATATAGATTTTCCTTTATTGTTAAGGAGGGACATTGCATGCAAGACATATTGATGAGTCTAGGAAGGGACAAAGCATAGAAGTAAGAAAAGAGAAGGTTTGGTTATTAGAGAGACGCGACATCGAGAAGGTATGGGATGATAAAGAATGGAAGGCCAATGGGAAGAGAATTTCATTAGCATAATCTCAAATCCTATCAGTTGGTAAAGAAAAATATTGGAGGAGGTGGAAAAAGGAAGCATCCCTCTGATTCCATGAGGCGGTCGTGATAGAGGCAAAGAAATCATCGAGTTCGGGGAAAATGAAACCCAGGAACAGCCCCATTTGTGGCAAACACAACAACCCCCCTTCTTATTTGGTATTAGTAATAATACTAAATAAGTGAGGACCCTTAGTTTAAAAATCCAATTTTTTTTTTATTGTTGTTTATTTTCATTTTCAATATAACTTACTATCATTAACTTAAGAAAATTCCTTAGAAAATATTTATATAAACTTAAGTTTATGATAGATTAGAATAAAACCTTTCTTTGAAGAAAATATCACATCCATCGCAACAAAAAAGTACAAGATATCTTTTGCAAAGCAGAATCTTCTAAATTGCGATAAGCGCGATCCAATAACTATGCATTAAAATATTTGTCGCAAATCGCATATCGCAGAAAATATATTAACAGATATTTTTCATATGTTATATTTCGCGATATTGCGATGCCGCGATATTGCGATTTCGTGATGTTACTAATTGCGATTTACGTAAGTTGCGATTTACGAAAGTTGCGATGATTTCGATTTGCGAAATTTGTGATTTGCGATATTGCGATTTTGTGATATTGCAAAGAAAATCGCAGATCGCATTATCGCAGGTTCTTAAAGCTCGTTGTACGAAGAAAATCTTCTGTAAATCGAGACCCGTTATGCGCTTTAATGTCAAGTTAATGAATGGATTGTCAATTATTAATGAAAAAGGATTTTGTTTTGATTGTGTTGGAACACCTAATCCTACATGGGTAGGTGTGGAATGCAAAAAGTCACAATGGAGTCCAAGTGACCTTGGAATGTGAAACCAAGAGTCATACCATTGTACTATAAATGTACATCTTTGTATAATGGAAAAATAAGAAAGCCTCACGTTTATCTTTCATTGTGTGTTGTGTTTCATTGTGTGTGTGTTTTCTCCTCATACACCATGTGTGTGCTTCAACATGGTGTTTAACATGGTATAAGAGCGGGTGATTGCTGGCCCTGCTCAAAATTGAGTGAGCCATTTGTGTTTATGGCTTGTGCATATCTGCAAAATTCTTGAAATTTTTGCAGCACTCAGAGTTTTTGTAGCAGTGATTTTGCAGCATTCAGAAATTTTTTCTTGGAGAAGGAGCAGCATTCAGAAATTGGTAGCATTCAGGCATTGGCTTTGAAGAAAGGTAGCATTGCCCATCTGAAGGTTTTCATTCTATTTTTTCTTTGCAATTTCTGCTTATTAAAATCTGCATTTTGAAGAGCTGCTGGATACTATTTATATTGGGTTTCTGAAGAAATTTCTAAGTTTTTCTACTACTGGAAAATATTCTCTGCTGTTGAGCTATTAGAAAAATTTCTGGGTTTTATTGGCAAGTTCTACAAACTGCTATTGTGTTTCAATGCTTGATATTTTCACTGTTGCCCTCATTTCTGCAATGTCTCCCTGTTGTTTTAAAGTAAAACTCCTCCGCTATTTTTTACAATTAGAAAATAAAAAAAATAAAATAAATAAAAAATAAAAATAAAATAAATCTCCGCAATTCCAGGCCTTTCGGCCCTCCTCCCCCTACATTTTTTGGCATAGCCAGCGCCCACAACACAATGCTCCAACCCTCGACTCTCCCCTTTCAGACTAGCACCAACAATCGTTACCCAAGCTACACAGACAAATTCCACTCGGCCCCTTCCCCTGCAACACTCCCTACGCTAACAGCCGCCCTCTCCATCGCACTTCCCCACCTCACATCTCTCACCCCGCCCACTCTGCTACGCCTCCTCCACTCATACCCGCTCCCTCCCTAACGCTGCTCCCTAACTGGCACCTTTCAAACCCTACCACTTGACTCATCAAATAGCCTACACTACTCTCTCTACGCAGACCTACCCACCCCCTCACGTGCCCTCTACAATCTCTTACCCGAGCCCTCCCCTATTCCTGCGCTTTACACCTTACATCCCTCCTTACTCACAAACGCTCCTCATAAGACATAGGCCCTCACACATTACAACCCTCCCCCTCACATCGAACACTCCCCACTACGCCCTTTCCACTAAACCCTTTTAATTAAAAAACTCTCCCTCCATGATTTTTGAATTCGATTTGTTTTAATAAACCCCTCCATATAATTTCCTCCCTTACCTTTTTTTAGTTAATCCACTTCTAATTTTTTTTAATATCAAACTCTCCCCATATAATATCTCCCCCTCCAAAAATTATAATAACCCCCCTCCCTTTCCAAATAAATTTCCCTCCCCTTCCACTAAAATTAATCCCCATTTTTAATTAATTCCCTTCCTTTAATTAATCCCTTTTTAAAATTAATCCCCCTTCCCTTTTAAATTAAATTTTCTCCCACCCTTTTTAAATCCCCCCTCCCATTTAATTTCCCTCCCCTCTCTCCATTATTAATTAAATTTCTTTTAATTAATTTCTTTTTTAATTATTTTTTAATTAATTAAAAAAAAAACTGAGAGAGAGGAAGGAAATTGAAGACGAGAAAAAATATGAAGAACGGAAATGAAGGAAATGGAATATGAAGAGAAAATTGACTGAATACATAGTGAAAAGAAAAGATTTACATCATATGATTTATGGCATTGACATAAGGGTGATTTTCTGAAGAAATTGACATTTGAAGACAAGTTTGCCATCATTGAAAACAGCTCCTTGAAGAAAAATTCAGCTGCCTTAAAGGCTTCTTGCACAAGTTGTTTTTCCTGCACATTCAAATATTTTGCAGAGATTTTGTATTGAACTCACATTGTGAGTGAATTTGCATCTTCTTCATAGTTGCAATCAGTTGTTGATATAAGTCATTGTTCATTTCCCTCCATCATTTGAGGAGCAGATTTTCTACTTTAAGAACTCCTTGGAGTCATTTGTATTTGTTGTTGCATCACATTGTAAACGGGTGCATTTTCGGTTGAAGCCGACACCCTTTCATTTTTGAGCCTAAGTTGTTGAAATGGCTAAAATCAATGAGGCATTAGTGTTGTTGAATAACCTCATTCATTCAAATGTTGATGATGTGATAAAAATGAGCAAGAATGCTCTTTGTAACATTCAAAGTTGTTTGCAAGATGCACAAGAAAAGATTGAGTTTTTGCAGTTGGAATCTTAGCTCCAACAAGATGAACTTCAGCAAAAGAGTCACCATTCTGAACCTGTTTCTGTTCAGAAGATTGTGAAGGACTCTCATCAGAAGAAAGAAGATAAAGTTGCAGTTGATCCTCATTCAGTTCCTTGTACAAGAGCATATTTTCATGCAGATGCAGCAGTTCAAATTGCACTTCTCAAGCCCATCATCAGACCTTGGGAAGAGCTTGTCCACAACAAGCACAGAAATGGTCTTGGATATGACAAGGATGTGTCATTTCATATTCCAGACTACAAAAAACCCATCAAATTTCAGAGTGCTGGATTCCTGTATGAGAGTTCACCTGCAGTTGTTCCAGATTCTGCTCCATAACAACAACAAAATATTGTGAAATTCCAACACTATGATCGAGTTGGTCATATGAAAGATCACTGTTTTGATCTTCATCCATGCAAGCACTGTGGTCGGCACACCCATTCTTCAAACAGATGCTTCAGACACAAGCCTCCTGCAAGAACCAAGATTCATCTTGGATGGATCGCTTCTTGGCAATGGGCATCGGCAGCCAAGAAGATGTTTACGACACATGTTAGAACTTGTTCACGGATATTGAACAAACTTGCAGTTGAGTTTTCGCCATCATCTCACCTTGTCCCTGACAGGGGGGAAAATGGTGGTCATGTACAAGCTTCGACGACAGATCAAGCGAGCCTGAGCCACAATCTCTCATTCCAGATTCAGAGTTGCAGCCAGAGTTCAAGCGAGCCTGAGCCACAATTCGTCATTCCAGATTCAGAGATGTAGCCAGAGACACGGATGCCCATGAGCATGCCTTCGGTTGGTGGACAACCTTAAACCATCATCTTTGGTTGGTGGATAACCTAAAACCATCACAAGTAGTAGACCTCCCTTCTTTTAGGTCGAAGGTCTCCCTTTCATATATGAGGAACACTTCCTCTAGCAGAAGCCTTTAGCTTCTTGCCAGCTTTGGTTGAGTTCCAGGAAATGCTTCAAGCATTCCAGAGTTGTTGGTAATCCTAAAACCATCACAGGTAGTAGACCTCCCTTCTTTTAGGTTGAAGGTCTCCCTTTTTTATGAGGGAAAATTCCTCTAGCAGAAGCCTTCAGCTTCTTGCCAGTTTTGGAAGAGTTCCGGGAACTGCAACAAGTTTTGCGTTCCAGTGTTTGTGGTCATCCTAAAACCACCTCTTTTTTCCAACATTTCAGAGAGTTGATTCAGCCCAAGTGCTACCATGTATAATTTGCAGATTTGTATTACAACTCTTTTCTTGGACTCACACATACCCCTTCGGATTAAGGGGGGATGTTGGAACACCTAATCCTACATGGGTAGGTGTGGAATATGAAAAGTCACAATGGAGTCCAAGTGACCTTGGAATATGAAACCAAGAGTCACACCATTTTACTATAAATGTACATCTTTGTATAATGGAAAAATAAGAAAGCCTCACGCTTATCTTTCATTGTGTGTTGAGTCTCTTGTGTGTGTGTTAATCTTCCTCATACACCATGTTTGTGCTTTAACATGGTGTTTAACGGTGAAAGGTTATTTCCCGTTAAAATAATATATTTCATACGCCTTCAGCATTTAAAACTATCCCGTCACCTTTCTCATATCATTATTCTCACTTAATTTGTAAAACCGTAGGCGCGAAGAACAGAAGACTGTACAAAGCAATATTTAGAGTATTATGGGAAAGAAGGAGAAAGATCCGAGTTCTGAAAATAAAGAGATGGCTTCCTTGTATGCAGACACTGCCTGCAACAAAGATGCTGGTATCACCACTTGGGAGGGTATGTTTAATTTGCTTGAAGAAGAAAACCCATGAGTAATGGATGTTGCGGCTACTGCAGGCTCAAGTAATTCTTCTGAAGCATCTCTTACAGAGCTGGCTTGTTCATTTTTGCACCGAATAGCAGCAAGACCTAGAATTATTCTGTATACAGACATGGTAAAATGGGTGTTGGATAGCACTGATATTACGGACAGGCAGTTTAGAACTCAAGGTCAAGAGCTCATCGGGTCATTTACTCCAGAAGATTTGAGGCTTATGTATCATTTTCCGGAGCCTCAGGCAACTTACAACAAACAATTTATGGAGAAATTTGCCAAGGAAAATGCAAATTTGGCAGAATGCACCAAGGAATGGTCCAGAAGAGATGAACCATTGAAGAAAGATAAACACGGTATGTACAGTACTGGTTCACTCACTTCTCCATATTGTTTTGCTGCTGCTATGCTATGTAGGCTTTTTGGAAAGCCTGACATTAATAAGTTTTTGCCTGAATGGCTTCCCTTATTGAATGTTGTTGTTAACGCTACCATTGTGGACTGGGCTAAAATATTGTCTGATAACTTAGCCACGGCTATTTTCAATTACCGGTCTAAACGGACTGTCTCTCAGAGGATTTATCCTCCTTTTTATCTATCTGCCTATGTTATGGATTCAATCTGCTTTGTTTCTAAGTTCCCTTTAATGGGTTGGCAATGGACAATTCAGGATCCCCTACCCATTCACGTTTATCACAAAGAACTGTGGGAATCAAAGTTCATTCCTCATTTTTATAAAATTTTCCATGGCATAATGTTGCCTATGTACAGAGTATTGTATAATAAGGATGCTCCAAGGTTCTCCCCTGAAGCAGAAGTAGACATTCTCCCTGTTGCAAGATGGTTTGGAGAAGAGTTGTTTACCTATGTGAGGGTTTTTGGAAGCTTTGCTTCTCCTCATGTTCTACCCTTGTATGTTCCAGACAAACTTATAGCTCGGGAAATTGCATATCAAACCTATGGAGAGGGAGGTTTGACAAAAGAATTAAAGGATAAAAAGAAGGCCATCTGGCCACAATTTCCTGTTTCCTGTGGAGCATTTTCATTATTTGATGTTGGTCATGCGTTTAAGGAAGTAAGAAATATTACATGTTTACAATTGTTTAAGTTTCCGAAAAGGATATTCGACCCGTATGACGTCGCTAAGAATTTCACCACTGAAGTCAAAGTAAGAGTATTTTCTGGAGAAGAAGATCTTTTTGATGATATGTTTCAAGAAAAATGTTCATTTAAAGAAATTTTGCATTTAGCTCAAACACGGTTCTCCCCAGAAGAATTTCAAGAGTTTAAAGTATACAGAGAAAGAAGATTGACCACTATTCCTTTGGATAATTTGCACTTGGAACCCGCAAGGGAACCAACTCCTAGTGTCAGTCTCAGTGGCAGCTCAGATTCAGAAAGGTCTAAGTCAAAGTCTGACAAAGAAATTTCTGAACATTCTAAAAAATCTGATCAAG
Organism: Pinus albicaulis; assembly: GCA_034641835.2. Lineage (NCBI taxonomy): Eukaryota > Viridiplantae > Streptophyta > Pinopsida > Pinales > Pinaceae > Pinus > Pinus albicaulis. The sequence continues at coordinate 1,049,329,066 of CM076575.1, read as the reverse complement.
ATAAAAGTGAAGGCTCAGTGAAGGATACAGCTCAATCAAAAGAGCTCTCACAACAACAGACTTCAACTACTCCACAGTTGAATCTTCCACCTCTTAATGTACAACAACCATCCATCAGCACTCAGTTAGATAAAGAATGGGAAACATTTAATGATTTGATTAATGTTGAAGGACAGAACATACAAACTCCTGTACAGACAACAAAAGGTTTGGTTACAGAAATAAGTGGCAATGTCACAGAAACAGAACATATACCCATTACTCCCTCTGCTGAGCTTGTACTTAAAATAGAGGAAATTCCTCCTCTGGATATATTTTATAGCCCACAACATAAAGCAGTAGTAAGGAAGCAAAGAAAGAAGAGAAAATTAGAAAGTGCGCTCTCTACTGATGCAGAACAATTGGATGTTTTATGGAAAGATCCTACTACGGATCCGACTGAAAATATTACTAAATTATCTCAGATTACAGGAGCTTATGCCTCTGCAACTATTGATAAAGCATCTGAGGTACAACTATTATTGAATGAAAAATAAGACCAAATACAAGTTCTGCAACAACAATTACAACAAGCTCATGCTAACAGTGAAGTACAGATACAATTTGAAAAACTACAGCAAGATTCTCAGCAAATGAAAATCGGGTATCAAAAAAAAAGCTTGGCCGAAAAAGAGAAACAAATACAGATTATGCAAGAAATGCATAAAGACGACCCCAAGCTTACAGAGTTTATCTCTGAGTCTATTTCTTTGAATAATAAACTGCTGCAACAACAAGATATATTATGCCAAAATATTTCACAGTGGAACTCTTTTTGTCAAGAAAGTGATAAAATCACTAATTATGTCGTAGAATTACGACATGATTATGATTTAACTAATAAAAGAGTTACTAATTATTTGGCATGGCAAAAGACAGAGGAAGGAAAAAGAGTAGGAGCACCAATTATCAATGACAACCATAAAGAAATGCTCTTCAATAAATGGGATGCACAGATCAGAGAGGCAGAAAAAGCAGCAGAGGAAGCAGCTACAGCGGCGAGCAACATTACTGATTGTGTAAATGAGAATTTGCACAAGGTTAATTTAATTTCAGAAACCATTCCGGGATACCTACCACAAGCACAACAATTGCAAACAGAGTGGAAACAGAAAGCGGAAGAGAAGGCAAAATCAATTCAAGGATTGACAAAATTAAACTGGGATTCTTACTGGACCTGTCTAGTAAAACCACACAGTCAATGCAGTACTCTTAATTGCATCATTAATTCTGCTGAGAAGATCGCGCCAACACTTGCTGACTCCGTCTTTTCGGGACAATTAAAATCTGAAGTCGGCCAGCCCCCTCTTCTCAAATCAATGCTGGATGCTTGCAAATTCAAAGACCAAATTCATAAGTAGTTAGTTGTTAATTTTAGTTTTAGATTTAGTGTTAGTTTTACTTTATTTTTGCCTAGAAAAAGGACAGTCATTTAAACCGAATCCTAAATTTTTTGTAATAAACTATAATTAGATTTAGTTAGTAGTATTTAAACCCTTCTCATGCATTTAGAGAAGGGTCCTGAAATTTGTCAAAAACTTGTCCTCAGAACATGCACTTCTGCACCCTCATAGGAGGTTTTGATGAATGAATGGAACGATATTTATTGATATCTGTGTCTAATATCTGCTACTGATGTTGCATTTCTGTACTCTTAGTAGATGTTGGATTAAGAAGATATAAGTCATTGTTACTTCTAGCTCATGAGTAGAACCAGTTATAAATGGTACTTTTATCCCTTAACTATTCTGCTTCTGTGTTAAAAGTGATATTTATGTTTAGTTATTTATATATTGATGCTTGAATGCTTAAGTTATCATTTGGCACTTTTGTACGATGATAGCTATTTATTTATGCTTAATGTATGAATAGCTTATTATGCGATATGTTTTTCACAACTGTTTCATCTAACTTTTTATATGAAGTGGTTTATTTTTATTGAATTCTTTTCTTATAACAGTTGAATGATCTTTATTATCGATTGTTATTCGAAATCATTTTAGATCGCATAAACAAGATTTTATCCCGGGTTTAGTTTAGAATTAGATATTTATGTTTAAATTAGAATACAATTTGCATATGATTAGATTAGATTAGAAATAGAATAAAATAATTTCACTTAAGAACCTTTTTAGAAAGGAAATATCTATTCTCAACACACACATACACATTGGGAAACTGGTCCCATTATCCCCAGTCGGACCCACTACACCAAACGGAAAAGTAGCTGCTAACCAAGGTCCGGACCGGGTGGGTATCCCCCTTGTTGTAGACCTGATTTTCGGGGCTTCAACATATTTGGCGCTAGAAGGAGGGCCACGAACTATGAATGGAAAGTAAATCTAAATCTAAATACCATTCTGAGAGTAAATCACCCTCACCATCTCCCCCGACTTCTCCATCACACTCAGAAATTTTAAATTTAGAGCCAGAAGTCGAGAGAAGAACAGACACTGCTACGAATCCTGACTTTTCAGAAGAATCTGCTATTGAACCTCCTGAAGTTGAATCTTTGATTCATAAACTTCAACGATTTTCAATATCACCTCAAAGATCTGATAAATCTCAAGGCAGTATAACTTCTCAATATAATCCTGCTCATCCTCTTACCAGATTACAGAGTGAAAAGCTTGGCATTCAGCCAACCGAGTTACCTTTACCTACAAGGAAAAGAGCAAGGAAATCACCTAAAGGGTCTGATAGCGAGACTCTTTCATCATCATCATCCATCTCAACCTCTTCACCGCGAAGTCAACCATCCACCCCTCCACTTCAGACTATTGTCCCTCACTCCACTAGAACTTCCACATCACCTTCTCAATCATCTATAATTGTAATATCCTCATCTTCCCAATCACAGACATCATCTTCTACACTTTCCTCTGTTAGTAGTTCAGCGATGGCCCAAATGCCATGGAATAATCCAGGGGCAGTCTTAATGCCTGCACCCTTGAGTCAATTACCAGCCCATCCTGAAAAATGGCTGCCTAAGTTTAATCCTGAAGTAGGCATGCTAGCAGAAGAACATATAAACAATTTTATGCTGTCCATAAATCTCAATGGAGTTATTAATGAAGATGTTGTTGTCCGACTTTTCCCTTATACTCTACAAGGAGCAGCTGGATCATGGTATTTCTCATTACCATCTGGATCCATCACTAGTTGGGATATCTTTCAAGATCAATTTTTGACTAAATTTGGTGATGACAGGTCTACAATGACATTAATCAATGATCTGTCTAATCTTAGAGCTGATTCAAAAGAACTTGTCAAGGATTTTAATTCACGTTTCAATAAATTGTTAAACAAAATTCCTACTACTTCCAAGCCTAGCGAAGAAGTGCGAAGTGAATGGTACATTTCTGCTTTACCATCAAACATAGCAATCTTTGTTGATAGGGCTAACAAAACAACTTTAGCAGAAAACATGAAGGAGGCAATAGCGGTAGACAAACATATAATTGATTTAGATAAGAAAAATGCGATAGAAGAACGAAAATCCAAGAAGGTTAATTTTAAGGAGGATCCCAAGAAAAAACAATCAAAAGATCCATTTGATTTAGAAGGATTGCAAAATTTTTTGAAAACCTTGTCTAACGAAATGGTTGACATTAAGAAACAAGTGGCAGAAACATCTTCTAAAAAGTCTTTCAAGCCTTTTAGAAGAAACCCTTCAACTGATCCAAAACCACCAAATGCTATTACTAATGCTGAATCAGAAGAAGAAGAAGAAGAAACTGCTACAGAGGAAACTACTGATGAAGAAGAAGTTGTAGAAGTACAAGGTATGTGGGATTTTATCCTCCCAGATGAGGAAGATCAAGAAGCATCCCCAGTTAGCACTCGAAGTAGAAATCAACTTGATCCTCCTCAACCTACTCCTAAGTCAAAAAGCGCAAGCTCATTGACTAAGGATAAAGTTGCACCTAAGAAAATGACATCTAAAGCAATTCAAACCAGCCCAGTCCAGACAGATTCATCAACTCCAACAAGAACACCCATTGTTCCAGATGAAATGGAGTATAATATTATAGAAGACATGAAGAAGACTAGGGCTAACATCACTTTTTATGAATTGAGAAAGTTAAAACACCAACAAAAGGTACTTTTGAAAGAATTACATGCTGTACCAGAAAAACCTTTGCCTGATCCTGTCATTTCTCAAGCTTCAAATGAGATGGGAAGACCTCCAGCTAATGCGATCAGTAAAGTTGATCTAGAAAATATCGCTTTAATTGGAGGAAGGTCAAGATCTCATACTCCTCCATTTCTTCTTACTTATGAAGTTTTCAATAAAAATTTGCATAATTGTTTAGTGGATTCTGGAGCTTCATCTAATATTCTACCAAAATCAATATGTGCAAAGTTGAACATTCAACCACAAAAATCTGCTGTGCGAATAGTCTAGTTAGATCGATCGCAAGTTGAAGTGATTGGCGAATTAAATCAGGTTACCATAAGACTCTCATCAAATCCAAAGGTATGTCAAGTTATTGATATTTTAGTTGCAGATATTCCAGAATTTTATGGCTTAATTCTTAGCAGAGATTGGTCAGAAAAACTTCATGGATATTTTGCAACTGATTGGTCTCATATGTGGCTTCCTTACAATGGTAAACCAAATCAGATAAAGGTTGAACGAGAAAAACATCAGAAATACATAGTAACAGAACTGGAAGGAGAGAATGAACCAGTTGCATACAACAGTAATATCATTGGAAATTACTCAGTTGATTCTTTCTTAGGAAATTTCAATGCTCATATTTCACCTTATTTAGAACATTCTATTTTATCTCAAATAGAAATTTTTTCTCAAACAGACAGTTCTAAATGTATTAATTTTGTAGATACTCCTGTAAATAAATCTTTATTTTGGAAATTATTTTTTGATGGTTCTAAGTCTAATGAAGGAGCAGGAGAAGGATGCGTTTTGGTTAGTCCAGAGGGAAACAAAATTATGTTAACTTGTAGACTTGAGTTTGATTGCACTAATAACACCGCAGAATACGAGGCTTTAGTCCAAGGATTATACAAAGCAATCGGATTAGACATCAAATATCTACAAGTTTTCGGAGATTCGGAAATTGTAATTAAACAGGTATGCAATACTATACATTGTTTATCAAGTCATTTAAAGCATTATCAATCTTTAGTCCAAGATCTGACTGAACATTTTATAGCATTTAATATTTCATCAATTCCCAGAATTCAGAATGCTAGTTCAGACCTCCTAGCTAATGTAGCTTCCAAGCTCATTCCTGCAGAAGACTTTAGTCTTGATCGATTTTCAATCGAATTAATCTTTAGACCCTCGATTCTTGATAACGTTACCAATTGGAGGATTTTCAATGATAATCCTGATATTGTAAATTTTCTCACATCTAAAGGATCTTACACCAATCAAATAATTGATGAAGACCAACATGATAGACAATTTCTCCAAGATAGCACCAATAATGCTATGCCAAAGTCAGTAGTCAAGTTAGAAGACCTTTATGATTTGAAAGATCGATTTAAAAGATCTACCAATTCAAAATTGCAAAGTTCGACTTTGAATTATGAATTAGTAAATCTAGGAACTGATGCCAAACCACAGAATATCAACCTAGGCCTTGGCCTAGCTCCTGAAGAAAAATTAGCATATGTTCGTCTTTTGAAACAATATAAAAGTGTCTTTGCTTGGAACTATGATGAACTCAAAACTTATGACACTTCTATTATCCAAGATACTATCCCAATGATAAATGATGAAAAACATGTCCAACAAAAGTTGAGAAAGATCCATCCCAATCTAGAAAATCAAATCAAATATGAACTCAATAAGTTATTGAAAGCCAAAATTATTTTTCCCGTCCGACATTCTAAATGGGTTTCCAATATGGTTCCTGTTAGAAAGAAGAACAGAGACATTAGAATTTGCATTGACTTTCGAAATCTTAATAAAGCCTACCAAAAAGATAATTTTCCTTTGCCTCCCATGGAGCAAATATTACAGGCAGTTGCAGGATCAGAATTAATGTCTTTCTTAGATGGTTTTTCTGGCTATAATCAAGTATTAGTCCATCCTGATGATCAATTGAAAACTACATTCAGAACCAAATGGGCCACTTACGCATATCAAAAGATGCATTTTGGTCTGATCAATGCTGGTGCCACATTTCAGAGAGCTATGGACATTGCCTTCAAGGGATTAGTTAACAAGTCAGTTGTAATTTACTTGGATGATATAACTGTATATTCCAAAAAATGAAGCAATCATCTTAGAGATTTGAAGCAAATCTTCCAACGCTGTCAAAGGTATGGAATTTCACTTAATCTGAAAAAATCTTTTTTTGCATTAAATAAAGGAAAACTTCTTGGATTCATAGTATCAAAATCTGGAATTCATATTGATCCTGCTAAAATCAAAGAAATTTCTAAAATATCCTTACCTAACAACAAGAAAGCTATGCAATCTTTTCTTGGTCAGATTAATTTTGTTAAGAGATTTGTGCCAGATTTTTCGAGAATTGTATCTCATTTGCAAGCAATGATTAAAAATAATTCAAACTTCAAATGGGGCAAAGACGAATATGAGGCATTCAATCTGATCAAACAAGCAATTATTAATGCTCCATATTTAGCAACCCCAAATTTTTCCGATCCTTTTATTTTGTACACATTTGCCTCTGATAAATCTTATGCTGCAATACTCACTCAAGAAAATCAAGACAAAGCAGAAGCTCCAATTGCCTTTTTCAGTTCAAATTTACAGGGAGCTGAATTGAATTATTCAGATGTGGAGAAACAAGCTTATGTTGTTTTCAAAGCAATTAAATATTTCAGACCCTTTCTACTCAAAACCCATACAAAAATCATAGTACCGTTTCCAGCGGTAAGAAATATTTTAGTTCAAAAAGATGTGGGTGAGAAAAGAGCCAATTGGGTTACTGCTTTACAAGAATATGATGTAGAAATCAAACCGGCAAGTATTGTAAGAGGTCAAGGTTTTTGCAAAATACTAGCTGGAGCATCGCTTATTTCTGAAAAACCATCTGAAGAGATACAAACATATGAGGTAAGCCTAAACGATGTTGAATCATTATATGTTGATATCATATTTTATCTGAAGAATGGATATGCTCCTCCAAATCTCGATCACACCAAGAAAAGAGCTCTAAGGTTGAAGGCTAAACAATATCAGCTTGTGAATGATGTTCTTTTTAAGATGAATTATGATTCTGTTCTTCTAAGATGTCTGGAGAAATCTGAAGCTGAAAAAGTCTTGCAGGAACTTCATGATGGGCCAGCAGGTGGACATTATGCTGGAGATGCTACTGCACATAAAATCCTCCGTGCAGGCTATTACTGGCCCACATTATTCAAATATTCACATAACTATGCAAGGAAATGTCAAATTTGTCAAACTGTAGCTGGAAGACAAAAGAAACCATCATTACCATTACAACCAGTCAACATTGAACAACCTTTTGATCAATGGGGATTGGACATAATAGGTGAGATCGTTCCTCACTCTTCTAAACAACATAGGTATATCATTACAACAACTGATTATTTTACGAAATGGGTAGAAGCAGTCCCTCTCAAGACTGCTAATGCTGAGCATATCATCGAGTTTATAGATCAGTTCATAATCACCAGGTTTGGTTTACCTTCTACTTTAATGTTTGATAATGCATCGTATTTTTCTGGTAATGCTATGATTGAATTTTCCCTCAAGAGAGGTTTTAAACTTAAATATTCTGCCAATTATTATCCACAGGGAAATGGGTTAGCTGAATCCACAAATAAAAACTTAATCAGAATCATTAAGCGAACCATTGATCAAAATCATAAAAATTGGCATAAATATTTAATATATGCTTTATGGGCAGATCGAATAACGCAGAAGGCTTCTATTGGCACTTCTCCCTTTAATTTAGTTTATGGGAGAGAAGTGGTTCTTCCAACTCATCTAACAATCCCTTCTTTAGCCTTAGTCCAATATATTGATGAAGAACCAACTTCTTCTTTACAATTAAGGCAGATGGAAATAATTAAGTTAGAAGAACAACGAGAAAAAGCCAAAGTAACTCATGCTCATCATCAAGCATTAGTTAAAGCTTCTTTTGATTCAAACATGATAACCAGGAAGGATTTTCAGATAGGAGATTTAGTTCTAAAATGGGACAAGGCTCATGAGGAAAAAGGAAAACATACGAAATTTCAACGAATGTGGCTTGGTCCTTTTCAAATTGCAGAGATCATAGGTCCATCTACTTTCATGTTACAGGATTTAACAGGGAAAAGAGAGTCTTTACCTGTTAATGGACAGATCCTTAAAAAATATTTTCCATAGGAGATCATTCTTCTATTTTGTAGATTAGTTTTCTTTATTTTTCATAATAAAACCAGTTGTTAATGGTTATATTTGGAATTCACGAAAAAGATACAAATTCTCTTTTAAATTTTGTTTCTTCACTTATATAAATAGAATTCTTTTTAGAATATTGATCATTATTATTCAAAGATACAGTTAAAAGCTTTAAATCTAGAAATGATATTAGTTTCAACATTGAAAATTTTGATGAAAAACAACTTTTAGTGAAAGATTGTTTTATATCAGTCCAATGAAAGGTATCTATAACAAAATGAAGATTCTTTGTAGAAAAGTTCTTTCCAAAAAACTCTATCATTGTCGTCCAGAGCTATCTTAAGGAAACAATGACTTCCTCCCCACCTAGAAAATTACAATGTTCAGGGAATAATCCAATGATACACTTTATCTTAAAGAGTAAGAGGTCTCATCACGAGCCGGCTTATCATGATCATAGATATTATAGCTTGCTGACTTTGCCAATACTGCATACCACAACAGGGCAATGACTCAAGATTACTGCAATCAAAAGGCAAGGGGTCTCATCACGAGCCAGCTTGTTCAGCAAAGTTATAAATCAAGTGAATGGCACTGTCATAAATTGGCTACCAAACCAAGACATTGTTCTTTAAGGGTAAAAAGAAAATAAAAAGCAATAAGTGTGAATATGGATTTCTCTTTGAAAATTGTATATTTCTCTAAGTAGGACACAGGATCATTGCTGGGTAACAGGTAACCCTGTCGAGGCTATAGACGCTTGCTGGCAGCAGTGGCTCTACCTACGACAAATGAGCATATTTAAAACTGATTTACAGAGAAGCCTTTTGTTTTTATCTTTAAAACCAAGTAATGACTGATGTAGATACAAGGACTAGCTTGAGGAAGTAAATAGTCAAAGTTGATGATAGAAGAAATGAAATATCATTCTTAGATTAAAGCATAATGCACTTTGTATTTTTATAATAAAGTTTGATTTTATGGAAAATTTTCTATTTTGAAAAGTTTAGAGAATTTAAAAGAAAAGCAGAGTTAACTGGTTCGTCCAAGTGAATCGCCAATTGTTGTAGCCAGCAACAACCCCCCTTCTTATTTGGTATTAGTAATAATACTAAATAAGTGAGGACCCTTAGTTTAAAAATCCAATTTTTTTTTTATTGTTGTTTATTTTCATTTTCAATATAACTTACTATCATTAACTTAAGAAAATTCCTTAGAAAATATTTATATAAACTTAAGTTTATGATAGATTAGAATAAAACCTTTCTTTGAAGAAAATATCACATCCATCGCAACAAAAAAGTACAAGATATCTTTTGCAAAGCAGAATCTTCTAAATTGCGATAAGCGCGATCCAATAACTATGCATTAAAATATTTGTCGCAAATCGCATATCGCAGAAAATATATTAACAGATATTTTTCATATGTTATATTTCGCGATATTGCGATTTCGCGATATTGCGATGCCGCGATATTGCGATTTCGCGATGTTACTAATTGCGATTTGCGTAAGTTGCGATTTGCGAAAGTTGCGATGATTTCGATTTGCGAAAGTTACGATTTGCGATATTGCGATTTTGCGATATTGCAAAGCAAATCGCAGATCGCATTATCGCAGATTCTTAAAGCTCGTTGTACAAAGAAAATCTTCTGTAAATCGAGACCCGTTATGCGCTTTAATGTCAAGTTAATGAATGGATTGTCAATTATTAATGAAAAAGGATTTTGTTTTGATTGAAAGGTTATTTCACATTTAAATAATATATTTCATACGCCTTCAACATTTAAAACTATCATGTCACCTTTCTCATATCATTATTCTCACTTAATTCGTAAAACCGCAGGCGCGAAGAACAGGAGACTATACAAAGCAATATTCAGAGTATTATGGGAAAGAAAGAGAAAGCTCCGAGTTCTGAAAATAAAGAGATGGCATCCTTGTACGCAGACATTGCTTGCAACAAAGACGCTGGTATCACCACTTGGGAGAGTATGTTTAATTTGCTTGAAGAAGAAAACCCAAGAGTAATGGATGTTGCGGCTACTGCAGGCTCAAGTAATTCTTCTGAAGCATCTCTTACAGAGTTGGCTTGTTCATTTTTGCACCGGATAGCAGCAAGACCTAGAATTCTTCCATATACAGACATGGTAAAATGGGTGCTGGATAACACTGATATTACGGACAGGCAGTTTAGAACTCAAGGTCAAGAGCTCATCGGGTCATTTACTCTAGAATATTTGAGGCTTATGTATCATTTTCCGGAGCCTCAGGCAACTTACAACAAACAATTTATGGAGAAATTTGCCAAGGAAAATGCAAATTTGGCGGAATGTACCAAGGAATGGTCCAGAATAGATGAACCACTGAAGAAAGATAAACACGGTATGTAGAGTACTGGTTCACTCACTTCTCCATATTGTTTTGCTGCTGCTATGCTATGTAGGCTTTTTGGAAAGCCTGACATTAATAAGTTTTTTCTTGAATGACTTCCCTTATTGAATGCTACTGTTAATGCTACCATTGTAGACAGGGCAAAAATATTGTCTGATAACTTAGCCACAGCTATTTTCAATTACCGGTCTAAACGGACTGTCTCTCAGAGGATTTATCCTCCTTTTTATCTATCTGCCAATGTTATGGATTCAGTCTGCTTTGTTTCTAAGTTCCCTTTAATGGGTTGGCAATGGATAGTTGAGGATCCCCTACCCATTCACGTTTATCACAAAGAATTGTGGGAATCAAAGTTCATTCCTCATTTTTATAAAATTTGCCATGGAATAATGTTGCCTCTGTACAAAGTGTTGTATAATAAGGATGCTCCAAGGTTCTCCCCTGAAGCATAAGTAGACATTCTCCCTGTCGCAAGATGGTTTGGAGAAGAATTTTTTACGTATGTGAGGGTTTTGGGAAGCTTTTCTTCTCCTCATATTTTACCCTTGTATGTTTCGGATAAACTCATAGCTCGGGAAATTGCGTATCAAACCTGTGGAGAGGGAGGTTTGACAAAATAATTAAAGGATAAAAAGAAGGCCATCTGGAACTAGTAAAAAATGATGAAATTAGTGACTAGGTGACTAAAAAAGTTAGTCACCACAATTATTTTAAGTGAATTACTACTAAATTTGAGAAATTTTAAGTGACCGAACTAAAAATGACTAACTTAAACGACTAATTTAGTCATGGGATAAAATACATGACTAGATAATAAGTGACTAAAATAAAAGTGACTAACTTAAATGACTAATTAGTTGTTTAATTTAGTCATTTTTAGTTTGGTCACTTAAAATTGCTCAAATTTAGTAGTAATTCACTTGAAATAATTGTGGTTTTAGTCACCTAGCCACTAATTTCATCATTTTCTATTGGTGATCTATAATTCTAAAACTATAATAGTTTTATACAATATAGAGTATAAGTTTACAATATATAAAAAATTTATACTCCCTTTGGAAGAAGAGACGAGAAAGAGAGTTTGAAATTGATATAGAAGGGTTTTAAGGGTTAATAAAAATTTGTTCCTCACATCTTACAGAGATGACACACTACTTGTTGTGGGGTTTTTGCAGTGTTGTATAAAGACAATGATTTTATTAATTTGAATTCAATGTTTATTTAAACTTGGTAGATTGTGAAATTGAGGTGAAAATTAGGCACAAAATTAGGTGTTGTAAGGCGAGAGATATATTCAAGCTTGAATTAGCAGGTGTTGACGAAAATCGACATCAACACCTGTCTTCGTCTACGCTATGTCACCTAGACTAACTCAATGTAAATATTTTTTTTGAAGCTATTTTATGGGAGTCTTGAGATGACTGCACGACCAACCTGTTGCCTGACTAGTCGCGACCTAAGGGCATCTAATTAAGTCATCAAAATTTCCCACCAATCGCATTTGACCTGGGCTGCATCGACCCTTAGCATGGCTACTTTTTTTCCCATGGAGTTTCGAATTAGAGACCTTTACACTACAAAGTGCCTTAACAAAACATCATGTCACCAATTATTCTATGCCTCATGGGAAACTATGTGCAAATATTAATTTCATTATTATTTTTGGTTTTTTTCCAATACATAAATTTTATAAAATTTTAATTGTGTGTAAATATTAATTCAATACTTAAATTTTATCCATACTTTTAAACTGTGGGAAAGCCTATCATAATTGCGTTGTCAAACCAATAGAGGGGACAACCATCACTAGCTGTTATCCGCTAATGTAGGTTGACTCATCATTGTTATTAAAGGAAAACCGCATCACTCGTAATTACCCTCTTTTGGTCTATACGGGGGCATGCTTTCACTCCTACCATATGCCTCTGGGTCTTGGGTCATTAACTTGTTTCCTTAGGTCCAAAGAAAACAAGTTCAAAGACAAGCAAAAACAAAATTCTAAACCAAGCAAAAACAGTTTTAGAACATATTCCAAGTCCAAAAATATATCCATTCTTATATTAGTTATATTTTATTTAATTATATTTTATTTAAGACTAAATATATGTGAATTACTTTTATATTTTCTTAAAGACTGAATATATTAATTTTTTTAAAAGTTTAAATTGATTCAAATTCATTTTACCAAATTTAAAAAATATATAAATTATACAAATATTTTTGAATTAAAAAAAAAAAAAAAAATATATATATATATATATATATATATATATATATATATATATATATATATCATGATAGTTACCAATTTAAATATCATATAAAAATAAAGCCTCCCGCCACAAACAATGTCTTCTTTAAAACAAACTAGACTCCTAAAGATTACAAACTACGTCGTGCTTGGGCTACGGAATGTATAAAGATTACATTAATGTTATTGTCAAACTAATCATCCAACTCCAATTCCCATAAAATCGGACTTCATATTTCAGCGAGTTCCAGGCTCCGAAACTTGAAACTTTCCCGCTAGAGGACCATTCGATTTTTTTTTAGGTTATAAGAGCATTCACATTTTTTCCAGGTTTCATTTGAAAAAAATTCCTCGGAGCCATCTGGATAGAAAATATCTTCATCAGACCATTCACATTTCTTTTAGGTTCCAGGAGCATTCACATTTTTTTCAGGTTCCATTCAAAATAAAATACCTCGGAGCCACCTGGATAGAAAACCTCTGCATCAAAGGTAGCCAATGTGCTTAATTCAGTATCACGGAGCTCTCATGATCGAATTAGCTTACACCCAGTTGCATATTTTTAAACCTGGAGGTCGCTGGATAGTATAATGTGGAAAAATCAGGCATACAAAGTTATGCAGAGGACCAAAACGACCACTGCTGGTGAACCGAAGGAAATCAAAGATGAAATGGTGTGTACCCTTTCATACCTTACTCCTTTAGAAATTTCGGTCAAGTCAATACATATGTATTTGGCATAATTACTTCTTGTTTTCACACTTGCAATGACTTGAATGGATCTGAAAACCTGGCCTCTTTTGATTTTTCAAAATCCAATTTTTTGATGTTTTTTGAATCTTTTTTGTGGGTGAATGCTATAGTCGCTATTGGAACACTTGATCTTGAAGTCCGTTCTCTAAAGTATTTTAGTGTTTGATTCAAACTCGATACGCATTAGAACTCGCATGAACACATCAGGTAGTACAAGAAAATTATTTTCACTGGCAAGCAGATTATTTTCATAGGCGAGGTGGTTGTTAAAGGGAAAATATTTAAACACACATACTTTCATTTGGCGAAGTTGCCATAACAGGGTGTACTCTTCTGTGAAAATTACCTAAGGCTTACATCATGCCCCAACCACTTAATCATGCCTCTGGGTATTGAACCTTGGCTAATACCAAGTGTTTTCTGTCAAAATCACAAGGCTTGAAGGGAAAACTATTAATCACAAGCACTTTTGATCATCTAAGTTACTGCAGTAGGGGTTAATATTTTGTCCAAATCTCCAAAAACTTGCATATAATTCCAACTACTTATTGGTTCCTTTGAATAATTGAATCTTGGCCATTGCTTGGGTACTCTTCTGTTAAAATCAACTGGGAATTGCACCTGGCACCAACTGCTTATTCATGCTTCTGTGGAGTTGAATCTTTGCTACTATCGGATATTATTTTGTCAAGATCACATGGGACTTGAACTTAAACCAAAGCACTTATTCGTGCTTATAAGAAATGAAATCTTGGCCATTTCCTTCATCACTGAATGATGACCCGGTTTTCATGTTTGAAAATTATATCACTACAACACACTCTTATTCCTAATATTTGAGGCATAATATTAACAAAAGACAGATTAGTGATAATTTATGTAAGTCAGAATCCAGTGTCCAAGCCAAGCCTTCTCTAGAGTTTTATACGTTTGTAGGGTTCACCATTAACGAATTTCTAAGTTTATTTAACACATAATGCATTGAATTTTTCTCTAAGGACAAAAATTCATTGAACTTGAAAGCCATATGTGTATTTTTTAAACCCAATGGAAATTTTTTTCCTTGCCCGGTTAATGAGGTTAGAACAATTCCTATGGAGTCTCATCTCTACTAAAGACAATATGAATGAAGGCGTATATGAGGTGGGCTGATGCACCAAATAGTGGGGAGTCTAGTCCTGTAATATTCTTGGTAATGTCGGGCTTATTAAAGTTATCTTTTTGTCTTTTGAAACATGCATTCACAATTATGTTCTTTGTGAGATACTATTCAAGGTGATGAAGTTGTTGTGATTTTTTTTATTCCTATCGCTGCCATGGATAATTACTGACAAGGACCATCGTAGATGGATGAATATTTTGATTCACTAGAGTGGCATGCTGCTCATTTGGAAAGCTTGCAAACTTCTCACACAATGATCTAGGATGAATTCAACAAAAGGAAAAAGGTAAGTCACAGAAAAATTTAATTAACTCTTAAAGTGTATATCATTATTTTAAGAAAATTTGTATTCAATTAAACACCATTCAAAATTTTAAGCTCCCACAAGCCTCATTTTTGCATATGTAGTATGGTGAATTGAGTGCTTATAACTTTTTCTCTCGATTTCTAATACTTCTTTCTTCCATAACCTCATACGTTTGTATCCAGTGTATCTTGCACATAATGATTAGTAACGATGATTAGTGAAATGAGTTGCATGGGCATTACTGTGATATTTGAAAAATAATTTTAGATGGTTATAGAAACTCGACTAAATTTTTCGTGGGTTTTTACAAAGGATGCATGTGGTTGCACATAATTTCTAATATGTTGCAATCCTTTTCCTTTTAAACTCAATTATGTAAGTGTGAACTATGAGTAATGTTACATTGAAAATGAGGAATTTTCTAACGAATAAAAAAGGAAAATAAATGTAATAAGAGATCAACAAAAGTGTATCACTAGTTTACTAAGTATTGTTTCCCATCTTAAAACTAGTCTTCTGTGATATTATGTTTTTGAAGCAACTTGATATTAAATTATTAATGAATCTTAAAGTCTTAAAAGGTTTATATTTTTTAGCTTACATTTTATACATCTTTGCTTCTGCTCTCACATTGGAGTTTTGTGTTGAATTTCCACAATCTTGGGTCTAGGATAGAATCTTAAAATCTCTGCCGCTACCAAACCAAGAATCTCAACAAAGCTACTTAGCACAACGGAACAATTAAATTCAGTAAACCAATCATGTGCACAATAAGAACAATAACAACAATATATGTAACCCAACTTCGTTATATTATCAACATATAATACAACAGTATAGGGTTCTTGTACAAGGGATAATGATCCTCAATTATCTAGAAGTACAAGAATATAAGATACACTGACAATCACGTTGTAGTCTCTATGTCATATCTTGTCCTGCTGGTCCTTCGCTCCCGTTATGCTCTCTAGCTGCCACTTAGACCATTAAAGGAAAAAATATAGAAACTCCAACATGGCTGCCACTTATCACTTCTGCAAGTCGCTTTTGCTACAATGAACACAGGCTGATCCAATCTGCTCTTCTAAGCTGGCTAGTACCTGAGCTCCAATCTGCCAAGCTAGTAGCTTCTTTCATCCATCAAAGAGCTACACATTAGGCTCAATCCTTCACCCATCACACAACTTTCAATGTCCTTCTTGTCACCTTGATCTAGGGCTACTTTGGGCTATCAACACGCTACCCTCCAACAGACCAATGATTCCCAATCAAATCACTGTGAAATCTGCTCCTAGGAGTGGCTTTCAACCATTAAGACAAGCCCTACATGTGGCTCCCACAGGCTGTGACAAAAAATGATCCTTCTAGCAACAAACTCAACACCAAATCATCCTCATACTTGTACTTGAGAGTTGGTGCACTGTTGTAGTCCTAAAATTCCGGTTAGGGCATCAACACATACCCTAACAACCCTCTTGAAAACACTTCAACAAACCTTAGAAATGATGGGACTTCCCTTTTCTATTTAGTTTCCTTCCACGTTTCTTGTTCCTATCCATTTGCTCATGGAAATAGGCTTTATGGCCCTCCTAACATGCCCATAACAGGCTTGTGGTGCCTCTTTTGTGACCATAGGGTCTGTGGCTTAATAACACAAGGAGAAATCACCCCTAAAGCAGCACCAAACATATTAGAATTAATCCGTCCTACCTCTGTTGTACTTCAACCTTCTTTAACCCATAAAATAGTCCTCAAAACTTGCCCTTAGCTACTCAGGCTTCTCCTTCTCGGACAATGAATACCATAGGTGATGTTTTTCTATGAGATGTTGCACTTGGATGCTCTAAATGAGCCTCACACAACTTATACTTATATCACTCAATGAGGGCTTCAATAAATCATTGCCAATTATCAACAAGTCCTCCTAAAGCCAAGCCGACTTGCACAAAACATGACAGTGACAAAAAATATTATCTCATGATCTACAGCTCCGATTTTAGTGATTCTCGATGCATTGGTTTTTTCTCGACATCCTCTATCACCTCCAATTTTCTCATGCTCAAATATCTCATGGTTTTGGCCCAACTCCTTTGGGTACAAAAACCTGGCCTTGGGTTTCAAGCCCACAAATGACTTTTGTGGTGCTTCACCCTCCAAACCCTGAACCCTAAGGCTTGGAGTACCTCTCAAGCTACCAAAATAAACACTCCCTCTTAGCGAGGGAGGTACTTCCAAGACTAGGAAGTAACTCATCATCATCATCACTACTCGCAACACTCGCCCAACTCTTGACGCTCACAACCGTAACAACCCCTGTAGTATGAACTACGCCTCTCTCGGAAGTGTCACTATCATTGGAAGCATCCTACTTCTTCTTCTCTTGAAGTGTCTTCCACTCTCTACATGATTCATTCTTGGCATTTTTAGGAGCACCCTTTCTCCCCACTGAACACACACTCTTCTTGGGTTGCAAAGTATCCCTCTGAAACTGCAAGCTCTCGCTAGAACTCAGTTCCCTCTCAACCTCTGGAGCTTGGAAATTCTTCTATAGAACATGTACCTACTCCTTAAAGCCTACACATGCACCTCCTTCTCTAGAACCTGCACCTGGTCCGCCTGCTTCTTCTTCCCATGATCTATAGGCTTGCCCGTTAGCCTGTATACACCATTTTCACTAACTCCAATTACAATACGTGTGGAGTTAGAGCCTCTAGGTATGAGTCTTGCCTTCCTATCCTGGAATAAGAGCTCAAACCGCTTATTCCCGATCATCGAGATAGATATCACACTATATCTAAGTCTTGGTAAAAATAGTACATCCTGGACTCGCATCACTCGTCTTATTGTTTGGTCAATTTAGTGTGTCCTAAATTGCTGCATTTAATTGTCAATCCGGGAATCGTAAGCTGATGAAGTGCGGCGCACTATATGTGCAAGATAACCTCTTTCTTAACTTTTTGTCGTTTGTGGTCTTTCTAAGGTAAAATGGAAATTCTAAAGTGAAAAAACAAGCTTGGTTATATTTATTCAAGGAAGTGATATCCCCTATAATGATTTACCAATCTCGAAACTTTAAAAGCAAACTGAAATTACAATGACAAAAGAAAGTAAAAGTGTACTGCTGAAATGAAAAGTGCTGCTAATCTAATGAATCAAAACAAGAAACTAGTGAACATGAAAACTAAACTATTCTTGCTGCCAACTAAACACAAAAGAAACTACTCTTATGGAAATTCAAAATTGCAATGAAATAAATCTAAATCAGATTACATCAATTCATTTTCTGACCCTTCATCATTAGACCAGCTATGACTTGCGGAAGTAATCATAAACAACTTGTGTAACTGATTATTTAATTTGCAGAAAATAAACTAATACTAAACCATACCCACATAATTCAATCCCTCACCATCAGTCCAGCTGTGGCTTTCGGAGGCAACTGAAGATGTCATACATGATTTAATATATCTAAATTTGCAGAAAGGGAACTAATACTAAACTACACATTTCATCATGCAGCCCCTCACCATCAGTCCAGTTGTGGCTTTCGGAGGTAACTGAAGATGCTATGAGCAGCTTAATATATCTAATTTTGTAGAAAGGAAACTAATACTAAACTACACATTTCATCATACAGCCCCTCACCATCAGTCTAGCTGTGGCTTTCGGAGGTAACCGAAGACACTATGAGTAGCTTAATATATTTAAATTTAACTACTGAATCAGATAAACAAAACTGAAATGAAAAAAGCAAGACTGAAGTTAAACAAATGCTATGAAAAGGAAACTAGCAGCAGAATAATGTCAATCTCATATCATTAGCTAAAATACTATGAAAATGCCCCGGGCTGTCTACCTAAAACCTGCACAAGAAAACTGATCAGTGATTTAACAATCATAAAAACATGAAAGACAAGAATGCAATAGAAATTATAGAAATGTATGAACAGAAATGAAGCAACTATGAAATATGAACATGTAATGGATTATGATACAATGACTTTTAAAAGAAATGAAATGAAATATATATACATTAATACACAGAACCTCGGCTGAGCAGGGGCCCTCTACACAGCTCTGGTACGATCCTCAACACGAATTAAATTGAAAACATAGTCTTTTCACATTAAGAAGCAGTTCATTACAGACTGGTAGTATTACGGCTCAAGGCAGCGTAATCACTACATAACAGAGTACGCACATCAACTATCAATTAACAACTCAACATCGATGATCTACTAACAACTAACTCTACGTGCGTATGCAAACGCTCTTTATAAAACAATAAAATGTAACTGTCTCCTGAAGTTTATGATAGCAGCCAGCATGTAGACCACTAAGGCCACGGATATAAGAGTATGGCCATGTTGGAAAACGGATCTATGGAAGGTGGGCGCTTGAATTCAACTCCAGAACTTTGCACAGATGTCAATTAACCTCCGCAAGCTTGGAAACGACCGTATGGATGTTTATATGCCACGAAACAGAGTCCAGCCGACATAGAACTCCATAGTTGACTTCCACGTGGATGGCTTTGACCGCGGCTTTCTTTGAAGAATTTACTTGAACCAATAGGACACGAACCATGTCCTTGTCATTCCTAGCCTGCCCATGTGGCTCGTTTCCTTCGTAGACACCTGTAACATCGATTTCCACAAAATAGCCGCGGAAAGTTGCAGCAGCTGCGGAAAGTGACAAGTTTCCGCAACTGTATGAACAAAATCTAAATCAAATAGAAAACACACAAACATAATTAAAAACCATGTTAGATACCCTTTTGCACATGATATTGACAATTTTGGAGGTTTAGGTGAGTGAAAGAGATATGGAAAAGTGTATGGAAAAGAGACAAATTCGGGACTCAACATACCCCCACCGTGAAGGTGTTGCATGTCCTCATGCAACCAAAATTTTGACACTCTCTGTTCAATTCATGTGCCTTGATACTTCAGCCAACACATCTAACCCCCTTCTCTTCTTCTTTGGTACTGCCATCATTCTGGGTTTCTTCATGAGGCACCTGAATTTGATATTCACAAGTGCTCAGCTCAATTTTTGGCATTTCCTTTTTAGCTTCTTATTTTTCTTTTGCCAAATACCCAAATGTAACATAGTATTGTCATGGATAATCTTGTCCAGTTTGCCTTGCTCTTTGAGTGTTTCATTTTCATTTTTGATATGCCGATTCAAAAGCTCAACCTCAAAAATCTCCTGTTTTAATGACTGAACCAAATCATCCTGCAATGTATGAGGCTGAATAGAAGAGGTACTTGGGCCTGTGGCTGCCTTCTCCAAGGATTCTATATAATCATACACCTCCTGCTGTTTGGGGTCTACTTCTGGTGTCTTTTTCATTGGGATGTCCTCAAAATGCTGCAAGGGAGAATTATGTTCAAAATTTGGCTGAGGAGAACTTTCATCAATATTTTGCTGAGAGTAAGATGGAGTACGCCCATTGTCTGATTGGGAGTGAAAGGAGTCAGGTTCACTAACTGACTGAAATGGACTATGGTCAGTTGGAGACTGTTCAGATGTCTCCTCACCCAAATCAATGAAATGAGGACCTTTAATTTGTGTTTTTCTCAGTTTTCCCTTAAGCCTGCTGCTTCTCCTCACATGCTGTGGTACACTATCCTTTTATTCTTGTTTTCCTGTTTTTGCCTTCTTGGATAGAGATGACTGTTTTTGAAGAAAAATTAATCTTTTTGATAGAATTTGGTGATCTTCTTCTTCAGAAGAAGAAGTTTTATGGACAGCCTCAATAATTTCTTTCCCTTTTGGTATTATTGGCTTCTTAGTTTTGATTTCCTTCTTCTTCCTTTTTACCAATATCTCTTCCCTATCATTTTTCTTCATAGTAATAGTAGAAGTATGGATTTCATCTACTGTTCTTTTCCTTCTACTTCTTTTTGCTGTGCTAGCTGCGGAAATTTCCTGTGTAGGAGCAACTTGGGTTTCAACATCCATTTTCTTTCTTCTACTCCTTCTAATTGGATTACCTTCAGGAATTTCCTGAGGTTCTTCAAAGAATTTTCTAACTAGGAATTGTTCCCATGTATCTTTTCTTTCTTTTAGCTCCTTTTCAATCAGAATTTTTATAAACCCATGATGATATAAATGAGGCTCTACATCTCCTAGGTGTTTTTGCACAGTGACAGCCATTTTCTTCAAGCTATTGAATAGGAAATAAAAAAGATTGAGAGTTTGGTTTTCAAGAAAATTCATCAATAGCCTAGTATGATACATGTACATGGAGCCAAAACGGCCTTCACATGTGATAAATTTCTGAACAATGAGTAGTAAAGTGGCCCATTCATCTTTTATTGCATGCACAGGGATTCCTCTTTTGAAAACAGTGATATCCATACCTTGATTTCGAAGGATTGTTCTCCATGCCTCATCACTGATACTTTTGTTTTTGAACCAACGTTCTCCTTCCTGAAGAAGCTCTGTGGCTGCTGCTATTGATGCTTCATTGTCTAAAAACTTGAGGTCTCCCACTTCTGCTTCCGAGCCATCAAATGATCTTGCAAACGCTTTGGTAACTTCTCTGTGGTAACCCCTGAATTTCTGAATAAAACACAGCCATTTAGCTTTCCTCAACATCTCTTTTGCTTGTGGAAATTCCTCTATAAATTTCTGTCCTTCCGGCTCTGCCCTTAATAATTTTCCCATTTTACTTCTCTGTGCTTCACATGCTTGCCTTTGTGAGGGTTTAAGTGGAAATGGAACGATGGAATACACAGAATCTAGCACAATACTGTGGGGATGTTATCACAAAACGGAAATGAGCACCATAAACAGAATGGAATAAGACTGTGGGTGGATATACGGGAATGAGAGTGAGCAAAAGGAACGGAATGAAATGAAACAGGGAGTGAGAATGAGTAGAGTGGGGTTTTGTAAACACGACAGAGACACGACAAAGATGTTAACAAAGTATAATGCATTCGGCCGCATTTTGAATTTTGGTGGCTGTGTCATAAATATGAACACGTTTCAATCAATGATTATGAAGTTATGCGGCTTGTAAGGGTCCTTTGTCAACTCAAATACGTATCATTATCTACGGTGGGATATTTGAACATGAGTGAGAGTCGGAATTTCAATGATGAAACCGTTTGTGAATAAATGCAAGAGGATAACATAGAGATCGTGGAAGGTTACGGGACTGTCAATATAATCATTGCGCGTTATGTGTAGAGCTCATAGTTTAAAATTACATAAAAATGTGTTTTTCGATACTATTTGAAATAAACTTTATTCATACCTTTGGAATCCTTGCTTTTGCCCTTGGTCTTCAACTGATTGATCTTCATTAGTGTCTTCAATGTCCCATTGATCCTCTCCTGCATTTTATTTCATAATTTATGAAAATAACAACTAACTGTACATTCTTTTTGAAAACAGAGTAGTAGTAGCTGCGGAATCTGCTCCTGGCTGCGGAAACTGGAGTCAGCTGCGGAAACAGATTTCAGCTGCGGAAACTGACACAGCTATTACTTGGCTGAAATAGAAATGAACAAATGACAAATGACTAGGTGGAAATGGCCATAAAAAGATTTTTATTGATGGAATGGATGAAATGAAGTGGAATGAAGTGAAATGAAATGAAATGAAATGAAATGAAGTGGAATGAAATGGAGTGGGTGGTGAGATGAAATGAAATGAAAGACAAATTTTTTTTTTTTGGAAAATATAGAGTGTCAGGTGTCCCTGATTTTCACCCCATATTTTCTGTATAAGACTGCCAATCAATGATTGGTTTTCAGGCTTATACCATTTTTTTTTTATTTTTTTATTTTTTTATTTTTTTTAACTTGAAAAACAAAAGCTAGGCTGGTGAAGAAGAAGAATTCTTCTGTACCAGCCTAATTGCAGAACTTTCTTGAAACAACTTGACAAAATCCTCTTTAGAAAGTGGCTTATGATAAACTTTTAATCTATGGCCATTCACTAAAAGAGGAGTTTGAAACTCATCAATGGTCTTGATTCTTACAGCTCCATTGTTAAAGATCTTGTCAATCTCATATGGCCCAAGCCAATGAGTCTGAAATTTCCCTTGAAAATCTTTAAACTTCGAGTCAAATAACAATGCCCAATCTCCTTCTTGAAACTTCTTCTCTTTGATATATTTGTCATGCCATTTAGTTCTTTGATATTGAACTAGATCAGTTCTTAGAATTGCTTCTTGTCTGATCTCATCTAGCTCATTCAACCGCTCCATTCTATGCTTTTGGGCTTCTGATAAGTCCATTCCCAACTGAACTGCTATCTTGAAGGTCTTGACTTGGAACTCAATGGGGAACAAGACTTCTTTCCCATAAACAAGTTCATAGGGAGAATGTCCCGTTGTATTCCTCCATGTAGTTCTGTAGGCCCACAAGGCTTCTGGAAGCCTTTCTGCCCAATCTCTTCTATGTAGATGAACAGTTTTGGTGATGATACTTTCAAGAACTTTGTTTGTGGACTCCACTTGACCATTGTCTTGTGGATGGTAAGGAGTAGATCTTCTGTGCTTGATTTTGTATTCTTCCATCAACTTCTCCACCAAATTGGATGTGAATTGGCTCCCCTGATCTGTCACAATTTCTCTTGGAACACCAAAGCGAGTAAAAATATCCTAATAAAGAAAATGAACAACTGAATTTTCAGTAGCAGATACTAATGCTTTAGCTTCTACCCATTTAGTAACATAATCAGTGCAAACCAATATATACTTCTTTTGCTTCGATGGTGGATTAATTGGTCCAATGAAATCTAAAGCCCATTTTTCAAAGGGTTCAATGAGTACCTGTGTTTGCAATGGCTTTTCATTTGAAAGGGTAGGTTTCCCTACTCTTTGGCAGCTATCACACCTTTTGACATATTGTTTTGCATCTTTGAAGAGAGAAGGCCAATAATATCCCAAGGAAAGGATTTTATAGGCCGTCCTTTTGTCCGCAAAGTGTCCGCCGCATGGTTCATCATGACATGCCTTAAGAATATCAGGCATTTCATCTTCCCTGACACATCTTCCGATCACAAGATCTGGCCCTGTTTTAAACAATTCGTTAGAAATCCATGAATATCTTGAACTCTCCTGAATAATTTTTCGTTTTTCTCTTGGAAATAAATGTGAAGGTAGTTTCCTTGTAACCAAATAGTTAGCAATATCTGCATACCAAGGGGTCTTAATAGTTACCGCAAACAAATATTCATCAGGAAACTTATCTTCTACAGGAGAATCTTCTTTAGTATTTTGAATTCTAGACAAGAAATCAGCTACTGTATTCTGTTTTCCTGGTCTATCCAACACAGTAATATTGAATTCTTGCAAAAGTAAAAGCCATCTTGTCACTCTGCCATTAGTAACAGGTTTGTTCATTAAATATCTAACTGCAGAATGGTCAGTATGAATAAAAGTTTCATAGCCTGTTATGTAATGTCTAAACTTATTAATTGCATGAACAACAGCTAAAAACTCTTTTTCAGTCACAGTATAGTTCAACTCTGTGGGAGTCAAATTTTTACCGGTGTAATAAATGGCATAAGGAACTAAATCTTTTTGACCCAACACAGCTCCAAGAGTTGTATCTGAAGCATCCGTATAAATATGAAAAGGAAGTTTCCAATTTGGTCCCCTCAAGATAGGTGCTTCAGATATTCTTGTTTTCAAAGTTTCAAAAGTTGATTGACAATCAGGATCCCATTTAAATTCACAGTCTTTTGTAAGCAATTTGAAGAGTGGAGATGCTATTTTAGTGAAGTTTTCTATAAATCTTCTATAGTAACCAGTAAATCCTAGAAAACCTCTAACATCTCTTTGACAATTTGGAATAGGCAACTTGGAGATGACTTCAACTTTTGATCTATCAACCTTAATTCCATCTCCTGAAATATGATGTCCTAAAACAATCCCTTCAGCAAACATCATAAAGCATTTTTCATGGCTTAATGAAAGGTTTGTTTCTTTACATCTTATGAGAACTTTTTCCAAATTTTCTAATGCCTCTTCAAATGAATTACCATAAACTGTAAAATCATCCATATAAACTTCTACATAATCATGGATTAGATCAGAAAAAATTCCTAGTACTGCTCTTTGGAATGTTGCTGGTGCATTACATAACCCAAAAGGAAGCACTCGGTAGGCAAAAGTTCCCCATGGACAAGTAAATGTGGTCTTATCTTGATCTTCAGGTGCTACCTGAATTTGATTGTAACCACTAAAACCATCCAAAAATGAAAAGTACTTTTTACTTGCTAATGTATCTAATACCTGATCAATAAAAGGCAAAGGAAAGTGATCCTTCAAAGTTGCTTTGTTCAACTCCCTGTAATCAATGCATACTCTCCATTTACCATTCTTTTTAGGTACTATAACCAAAGGAGAAACCCATCGGCTATCTGAAATTGGATAAATGAAGTTTACATTGATAAGTTTTTGGAGCTCTTCCTTCACTATCTCCCTAAGATTTGGATTCATCCTTCTTTGAGGTTGTCTGATTGGTCTACTGTTTTCCTCAATATAGATATGATGGATGCAAGTCTTAGGATCAATACCCTTCATGTCAATATACTCCCATGCAAATGCAGTAGAATGTTTTTGCAAGATTCTGGTTAGTTCTTCTTGTTGTGACTTCTCCAGATGTTTGTTGATATTCAATGTCTTTTCTGGAAAAATCTCAAAAGAAGAATTACCAAACTCTTCCATAGAGTAGAGAGACATTTGTCTTGATGATAAATATTCTATGTCAGATTCCAACTGAAATTGTGTGGGGTCATATTCTGAAGTTACCTCAAAATTTTCTAATGTGTTCAGAATTTGACTATCCTCACTAATTTCAGAAATGGTAAAGACAGGTTGTATAGTGTTCTCATCATCGACCCATTCATTGTCTCCTATTTCTGTAATTGCTCTTGCAGGAGGATACAAATTGAATTTATTTGTCGAATTACCATTAGAAATGTACATGTCTCCAGATCTACAACTAATAAAAGCATCAGCTGTGGCCAACCAAGGTCTTCCTAAGATAATTGGATGTCCTCCTAGATTGCTTTTGGGAGTCAAAATCATAAAGTCTACTGGATATTCCCAAGAATCTAAGGAGACTGAAATATCTTCTAATACACCATCCGGTTTAATAACCGATCGATCTGCAAGTTGCAATAAAGTAGGTGTAAAAAGAAGGTTAGGAAGTTTTAACTGTTCCATAGTCTGTCTACTCATAATGTTGATAGCAGCCCCTAAGTCAATCAATGTGTTTGGAATTTCTATCCCATTTATATGTGTCTTGACAATTGGACTTCCTGGATCTAGATATTTCTGCATGGCAATTTTTCCCATCATAATGTCTGCAATCTTTCCTACCAGGTGGATTCTTCTTGTGTCCTTTAGCTTTCTTCCCGGTCTTTTGAAACTCAACTCCTTTATGGTTTTTGCTAGAATAGGAATTTCTCGAATGGCTTGTAGCAATGGAATCTTGATACAAACATTCTTCAATTCATCTAGAAAGTCATAGTTAGGCAACAAAATTTGTTTTTCCACCCCCTTATCAATTTGTAGTCTTTCCGAAAAAGGAGGTGTAGATGAAGATACAGGTTGCTCAACTATAGGAGTTGTGGATGCTAGCTTTTCTTTTTCTTTTTGAATTTTTGAATTTTGAAGAGATTCTTCCTCAGAACCCTTATTGACTTGAAGAGAGTCCTCCTCAGAGGTATCTTGCTCTTGAATGTCTATAGAAGGTTTTTCTAAAACTCTACCAGATCCGAGTTGTACATCGTTGAGAGGAACAATCATATAGGTAGGAAATTGTTGTCCTTCTACCATATAAGTAGTTTGAGGATTCTTATTGTTAGGATTTGGCAATGGCTGAGCTGGAAGTTGATTTGTCTTCTGTTGGTATGGAAGCATGAGTTGAGGATTTGTATTTTTTTGAGAAGGTTGTTGTTGTGGAAATGGTAATGAAAGTTGTTGTGGATTTTGGCTTGGAAATTGTAGAGCTTGTTGATTTTGAAAAGATGGAGGATATTGATAAAATTGAGCAAATCTCCCATAAGGATTTTGCATCCCTTGTACCCATGGCTGATATGAATTTTGATGTGGGGGCCAAGGTTGTTGCCAAGGAGTCCAATTTGGTGGGGTTTGAAGATTCATAGGGTTATTAAACCCTTGAGATTGTTGTCCCTGCCAAGGTCTCCTTGCGACAAAACATAGAGATTCTATTGAATTTGGATCTTCTTGAAAAACAACTTTGAGTCCAGGGATTGAAGGACAATCCTTGATTTCATGATTTTCTGAGCAAATCATACATGTTTCTACAACTTTTGCATCCAAGGGACATTCCCTTAAAGCATGTTTCTTTCTACATTTCGGAAAAAAGATGGCTAAAGCATCTGTTTCTGCTTTCTGCTTGTTTTGGATTTTAAGGGTGTCTAGTTGTTCACTAAGACCCCCTAAGATATCAGTTTTAAACTCATCAAGCATATTACCAATCTCTGCCCTACTTACTGATCCAGTTGCAGATTTGTTAGCCCTAATAAGAGAAGAATCCCTAGGCCCTTTTCCAGCTTTAGATCTTCCCCTTGAGAATTGGATACATAGTTCTGTTATATCATGAAATGGGAGTTGAGAAATGTCTCCTTTACCCATCATGTTTAAAATGTCTATCCATTCATCTCTAATGGCTTTTAATAGGAGGGATTTCAAGGTTTCATTATCTAAGTTGCTCATCTTTTCTCTTTTCAAGTTGTATTGAAATCTTTCAATTAGGTCTTCCAAATTTTCATCTTCTTTTTGCATCATTTTGAATACCTCATCCTTGTGATTGGTGGGCATACAATAGTCCAAGTATCTATCCAAAAATGTTTGTTTCATATCATTCCAAGTCCCGATAGATTGAGTGGCTAATCCCATGAACCATTTCAAAGCAGATCCCTTCAATGTTGAAGGAAACAGTTTGAGTTTTTGAGAATCTTCCATATAGTCATAAGTTCGGTACACTACTTCAAACTCAAACAGAAATGTTTCAGGATCCTCACTTCGTAATCCATAAAAGTTAGGAAGAACAGATGGTGAGATATTTTTCATTGTTGCATGAGTGTCCTCATCAACTATAGGGAATCCAAGAAAATTGTCCCTATTTCTACCGTTATTTCCTTCACCATTGTTATCTTCATTATCTCCTCCTCCTCTACCTCCACCTCTATTTATTACTTCCTCTGCCATGATAGTTTCTTTAGAGTCCTTATAGTCCTCTAGTTCTTCTACCAAGGAAGGATGTGAGAAAGTTTCTTTGTTTTCTAAGTGGGTTTTAGTAGGTGGTATAGGAGAATCCTCTAATTCAGCTGTTCTTTGACTTCCAAAAATCTTAAGGCTAGGGGTAGATGTTGGTGAATCTGGTCTATGCCTTGAAGAAGATGGAGTTATGAAAATCGAACTCTTGGCTTTAGCTATAAACCTTCCCCTAGAATCTCTTGCTCTATGCATGTCATTTTTTATTCTTTTTAAAAAAAAAGTTGGGCTAATAATTCTCTTTCTGATCTTCCAGATCACACTAGGTGCAAGAAGAGAGCATACTTAAGAAATTACTAAACCAATAATTCTCTTTTCTGATCCTCCAGATCACACTAGGTGCAAGAGGAGAGCATACTTCAAGAAGTTATCAAGTTTTCCCTTCTTTTATGATTTATGTTTTTTTTTTTTAAGAAATTGGCTACCTAGTTACACTTCCCCGGCAACGGCACCAAAATGTTTGGTCAATTTAGTGTGTCCTAAATTGCTGCATTTAATTTGTCAATCCGAGAATCGTAAGCTGATGAAGTGCGGCGCACTATATGTGCAAGATAACCTATTTCTTAACTTTTGTCGTTTTTGGTCTTTCTAAGGTAAAATGGAAATTCTAAAATGAAAAACAAGTTTGGTTATATTTGTTCAAGGAAGTGATATCCCCTATAATGATTTACCAATCTTGAAACTTAAAAAGCAAATTGAAATTACAATGACAAGACTTGAAAGAAAGTAAAAGTGTACTGCTGAAATGAAAAGGTGCTGCTAATCTAATGAATCAAAACAAGAAACTAGTGAACATGAAAACTAAACTATTCTTGCTGCCAACTGAACACAAAAGAAACTACTCTTATGGAAATTCAAAATTGCAATGAAATAAATCTAAATCAGATTACATCAATTCATTTTCTGACTCTTCATCATTAGACCAGCTATGACTTGCGGAAGTAATCATAAACAACTTGTGTAACTGATATTTAATTTGCAGAAAGTAAACTAATACTAAACCATACACACATAATTCAATCCCTCGCCATCAGTCCAGTTGTGGCTTTCGGAGGCAACTGAAGATGTCATACATGATTTAATATATCTAAATTTGCAGAAAAGGAACTAATACTAAACTACACATTTCATCATGCAGCCCCTCACCATCAGTCCAGCTGTGGCTTTCGGAGGTAACTGAAGACGCTATGAGCAGCTTAATATATCTAATTTTGTAGAAAGGAAACTAATACTAAACTACACATTTCATCATGCAGTCCCTCACCATCAGTCCAGCTGTGGCTTTCGGAGGTAACCAAAGACACTATGAGTAGCTTAATATATTTAAATTTAACTACTGAATCAGATAAGCAAAACTGAAATGTACAAAACAAGACTGAAGTTAAACAAAAGCTATGGAAAGAAAACTAGCAGCAGAATAATGTCAGTTTCATATCATTAGCCAAAATACTATGAAAATGCCCCGGGCTGTCTACCTAAAACCTGCACAAGAAAACTGATCAGTGATTTAACAATCATAAAAACATGAAAGACAAGAATGCAATAGAAATTATAGAAATGTATGAACAGAAATGAAACAACTATGAAATATGAACATGTAATGGATTATGATACAATGACTTTTTAAAGAAATGAAATGAAATATATATACATTAATACACAGAACCTCGGCTGAGCAGGGGCCCTCTACACAGCTCTGGTACGATCCTCAACACGAATTAAATTGAAAACAGAGTCTTTTCACATTAAGAAGCAGTTCATTACAGACTGGTAGTATTACTGCTCAAGGCAGCGTAATCACTACATAACAGAGTACGCACATCAACTATCAATTAACAACTCAACAGCTATGATCTACTAACAACTAACTCTACGTGCGTATGCAAACGCTCTTTATAAACAAATAAAATGTAACTGTCTCCTGAAGTTTATGATAGCAGCCAGCACGTAGACCACTAAGGCCACGGATATAGGAGTATGGCCATGTTGGAAAACGGATCTATGGAAGGTGGGCGCTTGAATTCAACTCCAGAACTTTGCACCGATGTCAATTAACCTCCGCAAGCTTGGAAACGGCCGTATGGATGTTTATATGCCACGAAACAGAGTCCAGCCGACATAGAACTCCATAGTTGACTTCCACGTGGATGGCTTTGACCGCGGCTTTCTTTGACGAATTTACTTGAACCAATAGGACACGAACCATGTCCTTGTCATTTCTAGCCTGCCCATGTGGCTCGTTTCCTTCGTGGACACCTGTAACATAGATTTCCACAAAATAGCTGCGGAAAGTTGCAGCAGCTGCGGAAAGTGACAAGTTTCCGCAGCTGTATGAACAAAATCTCAATCAAATAGAAAACACAAAAACATAATTAAAAACCATGTTAGATACCCTTTTGCACATGATATTGACAATTTTGGAGGTTTAGGTGAGTGGAAAAGATATGGAAAAGTGTATGGAAAAGAGGCAAATTCGGGACTCAACATTATCTCCATCCTGAATGGCACAACTCTCGATCCTCAGATCTCCTTCCGTCTCTTGTTTTCCAACTGTTGTCCAACACCATGTGAAACTTTGAGTCCCATTTAGCTAGAGTCTCGAAAACCTCCTATGACCCTGTCATATGTTTTGCCGTGCCATTGTCCACGTACCATCCATCCTCATCGATAGTACCTTGCGAGAAATGAGAGATCATAGAAATTTCCTCCTCTTCCAACCTCCTGGTGAGAGCATCTATCTCAGCAGAAGTGGAAACCCCGACGACCTGCTTCCCTTTCTTCTTCTCGTCATCTCCCTTCTTCTTCATTGGACATCTCAATGAAAAATGACACATCTTGCCACAGTTGAAACACTTGAATTTACTCAAGTTCTTCTTCTGCTTACACTTAATTTGTGCTACAAGTGCCACAACATCATTTTCCCTATTTTTGGGATGAATATCCTCGTCTCAAAATTCATCCCGAATATGTTTCCACATAGCCTATTCTAGTTTGAAAACTTGTCCCTGGCAACGATTCCTTTGAACGACTTCCTTTCTCGAGTAAATGCTTTCAAGGAAATCCTCACCATATTAGTATCTGAAATAGTCACACTGACAACAACAAGCTCATCTTTGACCTGAGACAACCTCTTCAGATATGAGGTCATTCCTTCACCCTGCAACATCTTGATGGACTTCAACCTCTCCTCCAATACCAGTACCAGATTCTCGTTCTTATTTTGGAACAAATTTTTAAGAGCCATCCACATCTCATGAGCAGAGTTCTTCCTAGAAAATGTGGTATTAGGGAGTCCTTCACACCATCTAGGATGATCAGTCTTGCCTTCGTATCCAATTCTTCGTACACTTCCAACTCCTTAGGGGTATTTGGCTTCTTGATGGATTTCTCGGCAAACTCCTAGATCTTGTTGACCTGTAAGACCAACTTGATTATTTCCTTCCATGGACTATAGTTGGACAACCCTTCCAACCTGTCCTTATATGGAAGAC
This sequence comes from Pinus albicaulis, assembly GCA_034641835.2. Classification (NCBI taxonomy): domain Eukaryota; kingdom Viridiplantae; phylum Streptophyta; class Pinopsida; order Pinales; family Pinaceae; genus Pinus; species Pinus albicaulis. The sequence continues at coordinate 1,049,297,040 of CM076575.1, read as the reverse complement.
CAACTTGCAACTTTGACATTGTAGTGATCCCTTCACCTACAATGTGACCAACTCCCTCTTAAGATGTACTTATCTTGTGCACTCTTTGATTCACTGTCTCCAGAGTAGCTCAAACACGCTCTGATACCATGTTGAATTTCCATGATCTTGGGTCTAGGATATAATCTTAAAATCTCTGATGCTACCAAACCAAGAATCTCAACAAAGCTACTTAGCACAACGAAACAATAAAATGCAAGTAAACCAATCCTATGCACAATAATAAAAATAAAAACAATATATGTAGCCCAGATTCATTATGTTATAAACATATAAATTTATAATACAATAGTCTAGGGCTCCTGTACAAGGGATAATGACCCTCAATTATCCACAAGTACAAGAATACAAGATACACTAACAATCACGATGTAGTCCCTTTGTTGTATCTCGTCCTGATGGTCCTTCGCTCCCGTTCTACTCTCTAGTTTCCCCTTAGACCATCAAAGGACAACACATAGAGACTCCAGGATGGTTTCCACCTATCACTACTGCATGTCTCTTCTGCTACAATAAACACGAGCTGATCCAATTTTCTCTTCTAGGCTAACCAACACCTGAGCTCTAATATTCCAAGCTAGTAGCTTCTATCTTCCATAAAAGAGCTACACATTAGGCTCAATCCTTCACCCAAGGCACAATTGTCAGTGTCCTTGTCACATTGATATAGGGCTACTTTGGGCTATCAACATGTTACCCCCCAACAAACCAATGATGCCCAATCCAATCACTGGGAAATCTACTCAAGACAAGCCTTCCAAAAGGCTCCCATAGGCTACACCAAAACCAATCCTTGTAGCAAAAAAATCAACACCAAATCATCCTCATACCTATACTTGAGAGCTAGTGCACTGTTGCAGTCCTGCATTTCCAGTTAGGGAATCAATATATACCCTAACATCCCTCTTCAAAACACTGCTACAAACCTTAGAAATGATGCAACTTCCATTTTCTGTTTAGCTGCCTTCTACATTTCATGTTCCTATGCATCTACCCATGGAAATAGGCCTTACGACCCTCCTAACATGCCCAGAATAGGCCTTTGGTGGCTCTGTTGTGACCACAGGGTCTGCGACTTAATAACACAAGGATAAGCCACCCTATACCGACACCAAACAATTCATAATTAATGCGTCCTGCCTCTGTTGTACTTCGGCTTTGTATAACCCATAAAAAAGTCCTTGAAACTTTCCCTTAGCTACTCAACCTTCTCCTTCTTGGAGAGAAACTACCACAGGTGAGTTTTTTCTATGAGATGTTGCACTTGGATGCTATAAATGAGCCTCATAGACCTCATATTTATATCACTCAATGAGGGCTTCAATAAATCATTTCCAATTGTCAACAAGTCCACCTAAATCCAAGCCAACTTGCACAAAACATGACAATGTCAAAAAAAAATTATTATCTAATAATCTAGGGCTCTGATTTGATTGATTCTAGATGCGTTGGTTTTTTCTTGACATCCTATATCACCTCAAATTTTCTCATGCTCAAATACCTCATGGTTTTGGCCCAACTCCTTTGGGTACGAAATCCCAACCCTGGGGTAGTTGTTTAATAAGCATACATCCTCACATGTCACATTTGGGAAAAGAGTTGTAGGGAATCTCCACAATTCCCTCGTTTCCCATGTCTTTCCTTGTACCAAATCACTAACATTCGTGCATAGCCTTTACTAAATAGCATATTTTCTCTCTCTTCAACATCTCATAATTGTAATGAACAATTGCCTCAAGATGTTGATTTTCAATGAGCTTTTTCTCATGAGAAGGTGTCTTATCCTGAGGAGAAATTTGCTCATCAACTGACCATTTTGAGGTAATTTATAAAGAGGATGATAGAATAAATTTAAGAGAGATAGTTAAAGATGACTTCATATTTCCCCAGTTTTGTAGGGGAGGTGGGTAATGAGGCATTGACGAATCAAATATAAAAGGAAGAATTACAAACAATTTTGCATTATTTCCAAAGTATAAGAACCCTCAGTCACTTCGTAGGACAATAGAATTCTTCTAGTGGTTCTATGACTTCCTTCAAACAAACCAAGAATTGCTGATAAATTAAAATACACAAGCAGGATTTGGGAGCTTTAAATTCAACATTTTAGGCTTTAATCCCAAAAATTAGACAAGAATGAGATGATTTCAAACCCATATCACTATGTAATTGCATCTAGAAAATCATTCCGAAAATTATTGCATGTAGGGTCAAAATCCACTAAGTTGATTCCATGTCATTAGAACAATTTTGCATCCTTCATGGGAAACAAATCCATTACGAAATAGGAGTAGCCCAAGAATTAATTTATAACATCAAACCAAAAAATTACAAGTAATGTTAGTGAGCTTGTCTTTCCAAGGCATATGATAGAGAAAATTAGCTTTATTTAGGGCTACTCATTCATATATGGTTCAATGTGCAATTGGTTAACCAGATAATGAACTATCTTTCCTCAATATCTTTGCAATTCTAATTAATGTCTCAGCCTATTCTTCTGTCATGCCTACAAGAGACCATGGGTAGGTATGAATAATGGCTCCTCTGCTATTTTCGACTGTAGAGTAGGTGGTCTCAACAGAGTTATAACAGAGTCAAAAAGAACTATAAGATTGACAACTATACAAATAGGAATTACCCTAAACTTGACATATTTACTCTTTGTTGATTAAGTTTTTCTTTTGGATGATAGGACCAAGGTAGATGAAATTATGTTGAAGGACCCCACCCTTGAGGAACTAAAATTCCTACCTTAAAAACTACTAGGTCAAGTACTCTATAGAGATCACTTCCATTGCATACTTTCTTCCCATTTACAACTGTAATGATGTCTCCCAAGACAGGTCGGCCATAAGCATCTCATTTTGTTGTTTTCAGTCCATCTTTTCCAGCCGGTCCATCTACAGGACCATCAAGCACCAGAAATCTAGTGACACTCAGTTTCTCAATAGACTCATCCAGTGAAAATTTAGTACCCAAAATGGCTCAAGTAATTTTTTGAAAATTTACTAACTGATCAACAATGACACTACAGATCTACTGGAATTCAAAAGCCCACACCTGGTGATGCTTCTGATGGAGAGTTCTTAGAATCTATGTCACAAGGTTCAAAACTTCAACCTTGAGGTTCGAATTTTGGCGAACCTTAAAATTTTTTTGAGGTTTGGCGAACCTCATAGCCATTGACCAAGTGCATAGATCAAAACCCATAACCTCATGTCACAATTCGAGCTTGTAATGTATCCTTGAAATTTCCATGATCGTGATAGCATTTTTTTATGTTTATTGATGTTGATATATTACTATTTTATGCTATTTTTTCATTTAAAACTTAGTATATGTAAATATATAGAAAATGTATATAGAGAAACCTAATGGCAAATCTCATCGAAAAATTTGAACACGAACCAAACTTAATCATTGTCGAACCCAAACTCGAACTCGAACAATGTGACATAGCTTGTAGCGACTAAACACTTAAGAAGCATCCATTGTTGAAGCATATTAAGGAAGGATTCTTGAAGTTTGATAGAGAGCGATATTGAAGATTGTCAAGTCTCATTGCATATAATATTGGAAGCCTTGAAGAAAAATTGAATCCATATTGAAGAATTGAAGTCATGGGTTGGAGCCCTAGAGGATAGGAGTCCTCAAGAAGATAGGGTTGGATCCCTAGAGGTTGGAGCCTCATAGAGACAAGGTTGGTGCCTTGGGAAGACCAAGTTGGAGCCTCATGAAGTCCAAGTCGGTGCTTGGAAAAGTACATGTTGGAGCCCGGTGGATTGAAGATTGGTGTCTTCATCTAGGGTTGGGGCCCTACACATTATTGTAAAGAAGAGGATTGAAGTCCTCATTATATTTGACTAATAAAATTATTTATTCTACATTGTTCATTTTGTGTTCTAATTATAAGTGATCTTAACTAGTAAAAATAACAATTGAAAAGAAATACCGATCCCCCCCCCTTCAGTATTTCCAACAGAGAGAAAGGTGCTTCTAGAAGAACCTCATCCATCTAAATTTTTCACCAACACTAGGTGATACTAGAAGATCCAACTCTATCCCGATCTCCCTTAAACAAATCATCTACGCACTTGGCTTGAACTATCCCTATCCTGGTTGGCTTGAACTCTCCCTATATTGGGAGTCTCTAACTATGTGGCTGCCTCCATTCGCCCTGGGCTATGGTCCTCATCATCCTGCTGGTCAGCCCAACTACCAAATAGCTTAGAGTCTAGACTCAAATCGAGATACTGGATACGGTTCCATCTTCAGTAGCTTCTTTGCAGGTACTGTAATCGACTCTTGATTTAAGGATTACCTCTGAGTTTTTCTTTCCTCAACCATCACCTCTCTACTATGATCTCTGAATCCATAAAAAATTGGGGAGATAGGGTGGTGATTTAGCTATAGAATGCAAGTGACACCTAAGCCAAAGGTAGACCGCTTCATTATCAACAAATCATTTATCAATCAAAGAAAAAGAAAAGTGATAAGATGTGTCATGAGAAAGGCATGTTTTTTTTGGTTGCACCAAAATTCTTTTAGGTGTCTCTCTTTCCCAAAGCAGAGATGAAATTAGTCCCGAGTTGGTTGAAGCATGTTACATTCTAAGCTGCATTTGTTTTGGCTTAGGGACATTTCTAAAAGAAGAAATACAATAAGAGAAAAAATATTTGAAAACAACTAGAGAATACCAATTCTAATCCTTTAAGAACATGGGTGATTGATTGTATTTGGGAACACACGTACAACATTATGTATTTACATTAAAGAAAATATACATGATATCAGACACCAAAATAGAAACTCAGCTTCCCAAACCTAAGGTTCCAAGCTGCTAAATGAGGTTGTGCATTTTTGGAGTATTTTCACTTATAACAATTCGTATAAAAGAAAATATAACCCAATTTCACAAAAAATGTAAACTTAAATCTGTTCTAAAATCCAAGAAAATAAATTAACAAAAGGACTTGCAACAAAGGCACTAGTCTGCCAATCCTTTTAAATTGGTTCACATTAATTCACAATGCTTGACATTGACGTGAACAAATTCTTTCATATCTCCAAGACACATGTTGAGAGTCAATATAGGAAACATATTTTTGGTGGATACAATTTACTGGGACAATTCGTCATAGATCCTATCTTGAATGCTTACTTCCTCTCATTAGAAGCTTGCATTCTCATTTTCCCAAACTCGACTGAAGTTGCACAGTCATTTCTTTGCCTTAGGGCTGTCATGAAATACAAAATAAACAGTATTTCAATTCTTAATGCCCTGATTTTCTAGGAAATCCAAGAGAAAAAGATACTAAAGTGTTCGTGATAAGTTTCAGCCATCTAGTAAAATTTTATCATGCATAAACCAAAACTGAAAATTCTTATTTCAAGTAGTAAAACAACCCTTATTTTCTTCAGTTACAATGTTAAACAATCTTATAACTTTATAACAACCAAAATAGGTTGGGATGAACTGGCTGGTGTGATTGTTTTCAAGGAAAATCTGGTGTGAACCACTACGAGGGATTGGAAAAGGCCAGTTCAGTACCTAACCGACCTTTTTCCACCAAACTGGCTGGTTTTGTACAATGTGACTAAGAATGCTTGGAACACAATTTTTTCAAAAGAAAGCGATAATTTATGAGTGGACCAGCCTAATATTCAACCTTTAGGGCCTTACTAATGCTATGCAATTAATGTTAATGTTAGAATTATTTTAGAATGTTTGAGAGTGTTGACCAAAGTTGTCTTTGATGTCAATAAGATGGCAAGCATTGTTGAAGCATGTCATAGATATTTGACTATATGATGCCCTAGCAAGACCTAATGGTTAAAATACCCTTGTTATATATGCCCCTATCTATATGATGACAATCTCGAGATCATTTTGATGTCCTAGTCTTTGTTGAAGAATTGTCCTAATCTTGAAAACCTTAAGAAAGATGCCTTGGCTACTGGTATATGGGCTAGTTTAACGTTGAATAGTTAACTGAAAAGGGACCACTGTGGACCGAAATAAAAGGTTGCTTTGACCATTGTATCTTCTGAAAAAAAGTAGTTGTTTTGAGTTGTTTAGGCCTATTTTTCAAGGACTAATTGAAAACGATTTTTTTTGTGGAATATTGAGCTCCAAAGACAAACCTTATTATATTTTCAACATTGTCTTCATATTAGAAATTGAAGGCCAAAATCAGATCAGTCAAAGGATTTTAGTGAGACCCGTTCTAGGCTTGTGCAAGCTAGTATTGAAGAACAAAATTAATGGTTGATTTAGCTCAACAAAAGGAATAGATTTGAAAACAAATTTAAAGAGTAGACTTAACCTAGCCTGGTTTGTCTTAAAGGACATACTTGAGGACTACCTGAAGCACACACAGTGTTAGAAAAAGAGAAATCAATGTATAAATGAGTTTCACAACAGAAAAACAAAAGTGTGACAACAGTAGTAACATGAGCCTACTATGGTGGAAATTGTGGACACTTAAAAACTTGTAAATCCACCATCATCTAATGACTGAAATAAATTCAATAATAAGCATGCACAAGATGACACTTTAAAAATGCAAATTTTAATACATTTGTTGAATAGGTCGACTAAATGTCAGGTCGGCTCTCTAGCACTTAAGTCGGCTCTTAAGGAAACTGACATGTCCTTTCATTGTGGAAAACAACTATAAATACAAAAGTAACCTCATCACTCCTAGTCAAGAAAAACTCGGTCAAGGAAGTACAAACAAAATTTCAGTAAAGAGGAAAGGTGTTTGGGTTATATCTTGTGAGCTAAATTTAAATTTTGTCACATTCCTTATCTCAGACCTTCGAAGACAATAATTTTGGCTCTGTAATACTGAGATTCTCAGCCCTTTTGGAACCTATGAAACTTAGCCTGTGGAAGTACTAAAATACACAAACCTGCAACTTTGTTCCTCAGAATTATGGCATAGTTGCAGACCTATTGATCATAGAACTTGGCCTACTAAAGGCCTGAAATCTCAGACCTGCAGCTCTCAACTCCTCTGTAGCTCAGGCTTGTAACCAAAATTTATTGCCTTCTATGGAATTCGGCCTATCAATCATTTCAGGACTTCATTTGAACTTTTGAATGTGGATAGGGCTCGAATCTGTTAAAACTAGGCTCAGAATTTGGAACTATCCTCATATCAGAAGCAGATCCTCCTTTGGTGAAGTAAGACCTTAAATTTGTATACCAGATTCCCTTTTGTAAGAGTACATATCTCATATTAGTGGCAGATTTGAAGACACCATAGTGAAGCAGTTCTTGAACCTTTTAAGAGGTGTTGGAGACATCATTTTTGTTTGGGAATATTGAACTTGGAGACATTGTTGGTGACTCTTGAAGCACTTAAAGGCATTTGTTAAATAAAATAGACCCTGTGATCATCCTTGGAGAAAACATTGACAGACATTATAGAAGCAGATCTTGGACACTAAAACTAACCTTAGAAGATACCTTGAAGAGTGTTGAAACAACTTATTGAAGATTACCTGTGGAGAAGTATCTTTGGAGTTTTAGTGCATTGAAGATGGATTGCTTGAAATATTTGTAGTTTGATCATACCTTGTGATAGTAAAGAAAATTCTCTTAGTTTGTGCTAGAGATAGCCCTTGACTTGTGAGATAGTAACCTTGTTAAGGTCATATTGAAGTAGTCTTTGGAAGTAGTTGTTAAAGTTCAGACGTAAGAAACCCTAATTGTAACAACATTGTTGGAGTGCCCAAATGAAGTAACCTTGAAGAAGATTCCTTGTGTAGATGAAGAGTCATGGAGACAACTTTTGGTGCTAAGCTGATGTTAACTTGCATTCCTTATGCATAGTGAAGAAGATCCCTTGTAGGCTTAGAAGTGTTTATGCCAATCAAATTCCTGAACTATCAAGAAGAGGACCTCCAATGGTCCTTTACCATCTGTCTAAATCACATTGTGTATTGGATGGCCAGTTGCAGCTGAACTTATCTACCTGGAAAGCCCACTAATGATAACAATCATCAAGGTGTGATCCAAACCAAATGGATTCCCAATTGCATACACTTTTTTTCCTACAAAAAGATTTGCAGAAATTTCAACTAACATGGGTATAAATTTATCTTTTGGTGCATTCATCCATAGCACTGCAACATCGTTATCTTGATCATGTCCAACTACCTCTGTGACATGTGTTGACTGAAAACCAATAGTTACTCTCAAATATAACAAGAAATTCCTATCCTAATATGCTTTAGAAATATCAAAAATTGTCTATAATAGTGCTCACTTACCACTTGTAGATTTCATGAATCAGTTTGGAAAGGGTCTCATTAGCAAGATCCAAGATAAGCAGGTGGGAGAACTTTAATTCTGAATGTACGTTTATTTCAAAATAACACATGAAAATGCACCAAAATGCATGTCTAGACTCTTTATAAGTTATAACTACTCATCTGAGTAGCATGCCTCAAAAATGCTTATGAAATTTGGGATATTGCATCAAAAGGCTGATTTCCAACATCATCTCTACTTTAAGTAGATATAGTTGGATGGAAGAGAAGTTTGATAGCATTGATGCTAAAGTAATAGGGTTGGTTCCTCCAGCTGACAGAATGAATTTTGGCACTACGAAGTTCGGTTACTACCTGGGATATTTACACAGTGTTGTTGCAGGGACATGAAAGCCATCATCTGGTTGAACACTTTTGTACTCTCCTTGATTGTAAGTTAGATATCCTACAAACCATCTAATATGGTTAGCCTCCTTTCAGGTAAGGATGGACTTCCTTGACCCTTTATAATGATGTTTACAATTTGGGGATTGTTGTAGCTCCTGAAACAGTATCTTGGTTTGGTACCTGATGTGGATCTCATATTTGAGTGTATGGATAGGTCCATGATTAGAAGATCATAATATGATTTGGGCAAGAAATCACCACCTCCTTTGTTTTGGTACTATAGCAATGAAGATCACTTTGACATTCATTTTCCAAATTTTCCCTCCAAACAACTCCTAAGGCCTCCTCAAGCTGCCCGTCAAACTGATCCACACAATAGTCATCACTTTGACCCAATACTTGACAAACTCTCATTCCAAGTTTGCTGCCCAATCACTGTGGCAACTATCACTGGTTTAGGGCATATAACCATGAGATCTACCCCCTCCTCATTGACTTCCACATGCTTCCCTATCACGATTTACAACTGATCCAAAAGTTAGGATCCAACATCTACAAGAATGAACTGAAATACATACCTTAAGCTCACTGTTTTGAGGTCTCCTTCATTGCTGCAATCTAGGCCTGGTTAGGGCATTACACAGTCCATTCTTCTAGCCTTCAATTCTGCCCAAAATTTCTCTAGATGAAAGTGGTTGCCCTTTGGAAGTACCCTCCTCCTCAACGCTGTTGTCCTGGGCATGAACCAACCCTAACACTGCCCTACGCAACTCTGTTTAGATTGGTTTAGGCCTGTGGCCTTCCCACAACAGCCATCTAGGGATGCAATTGTCTCTTCCAGGGGTCTAAACACCCTAACATACCCTAAAACATACAAAAATTCTCCCCTCTGCCTCGGCCCTCTAGAACAGAAAATCAACCTTCATAACAGTCACCAAGAGTGCCCTAAACTGCCCTCTTCTCCACGTTGTCAGCCCTCTTATGTCTGTGGCCCAAAACATAAGTTTGCTTCTCCTACATTTGTGATGGAAATGACAAGAGTATTGAAAATATTCACAAGTGTAGGCCTCCTATAACATGAGAGGAAACAGTTCTGTTATAACATGAGAAGTAACAAGCCGTAGGCCAAAATTCTCCAAGTGCACTACTTGGGTGCGGTCTTCTCGCCGGATTAATTCTCATGCCATGATGGGTGAACAGGTCCACCAATCATGCATTTATTTATTGGTTGGGGATGCCCACCAGCCTTGGGAGGATATGTTGTCATTTTCCTACCAAATATGTGAGATGTGCACCCAATACTGCTGGGGATAATGGACTCGTATATAATTACTCATACATACATCATAAATGGCATGTGACAATTTCTGTAAGAGTCTAAGACTCAAGTATTCATACATAAATGTGTTAGATGAAATGATTTTATGATTTTATGTGTTCTATTTATGTCATTGATAAATGCTATAGTCCATTTGACCTTTTGAATGTGGATAGGGCTTGAATTTGTTGAAACTAGGCTCAGAATTTGGTACTATCCTCATATCAGAAGCAGATCCTCCTTCGGTGAAGTAAGACCTTAAATTTGTATACCAGATTCCCTTTTGTAAGAGTACAGATCTCATATTAGTGGCAGATTTGAAGACAACATAGTGAAGCAGTTCTTGAACCTTTTAAGAGGTGTTGGAGACATTGTTTTTGTTTGGGCATATTGAACTTGGAGACATTGTTTGTGACTCTTGAAGCACTTAAAGAAATTTTTTAAACAGAACAGACACTGTGATCACCCTTGGAGAAAACCTTGACAGGCATTCTAGAAGTAGATATTGGACACTGAAACTGACCTTAGAGGATACCTTGAAGAGTGTTGAAACAACTTATTGAAGATGTCCTGTGGAGAAGTATCTTTGGAGTCTTTTTAGTGCAAAGGAAGATGGATTACTTGAAATCTTGTAGTTTGATCATCCTCGTGATAGCAAAGAAAAATTCTTTTTAGTTTGTGCTAGAGACAAACTTGACTTCTGAGATAGTAACCTTGTTAAGGTCATATTGAAGTAGTCTTTGGAAGCAGTTGTTAAATTTCAGACCTAAGAAACCCTAATTGTAACAACATTGTTGAAGTGCCCAAATGAAGTAACGTTGAAGAATATTCCTTGTGTAGATGAATCATTCCTTGAGCATAGTGAGGAAGATCCCTTGTAGGTTTAGAAGTGTTTATGCCAATCAAATTTCCTGAACTATCAAGAAGAGGACCTCCAATGGTCCTTTACCATCTGTCTGAATCACATTGTGTATTGGATGGCCATTTGCAGCTGAAATTATCTACCTGGAAAGCCCACTAATGATAACAGTCATCAAGGTGTTATCCAAACCAAATGGATTCCCAATTGCATACACTTTTTGTCCTACAAAAATATTTGTAGAAATTTCAACCGCCATGGGTATCAATTTATCTTTTGGCGCATTCATCCATAGCACTGCAACATCATTATCTTGATCATGTCCAACTACCTTTGTGACATGTGTTGAATGAACACCAATATTTACTCTCAAATATAATAAGAAATTCATGTCCTGATATGCTTTAGAAATATCTAAAACTGTCTATAATAGTGTTCACTTACCACTTGTAGATTTCATGAATCAGTTTGGAAAGGGTCTCATTAGTAAGATCCAAGATAAGAATGTGGGAGAAATTTAAGTTTATTTCAAAATAAAACATGAAAATGCACCAAAATTATGGTTCAGACTCTTTATAAGCTATGCATAATTATCCGAAAATTTGGTTCAAATGCTATGCAAAATGGGGATATTGTATCAAAGGCCGATCCCAACATCATCTCTACTTTAAGTAGATATAGTTGGATGAAAGAGAAGTTTGCTAGCATTGATGCTAAATTAATAGGGTTGGTTCCTCCAGCTGACAGAAGGAATTTTGGCACTATGAAGTTCGGTTGCTACTTGGGATATTTACACAGTGTTGTTGTAGGGACATGAAAGCCATCATTTGGTTGAACACTTTTGTACTCTCCTTGATTGTAAGTTAGATATCCTATAAAACATCTAATATGGTTAGCCTCCTTTCAGGTAAGGATGGACTTCCTTGACCCTTTATAACGATGTTTACAATTTCGGGACTGTTGTAGCTCCTGAAATAATATCTTGGTTTGGTACCTGATGTGGATCTCATGTTTGAGTGTATGGATAGGGCCATGATTAGAATATAATAATATGATTTGGGCAAGAAATCACCACCTCCTTTGTTTCGGTACTGTAGCAATGAAGATCACTTTGACATTCCTTTTCCAAATTTTCTCTCCAAACAACTCCTAAGGCCTCCTCAAGCTGCTCGTCAAACTGATCCACACAATAGTCATCACTTTGACCCAATACTTGAGAAACGCTCGCTCCAAGTTTGCTGCCCAATCACTGTGGCCACTATCACTAGTTTAGGGCATATAACCATGAGATCTGCCCCCTCGTCATTGATTTCCACATGCTGCCCTATCACGATTTACAACTGATCCACAATTTAGGATCCAACATCTACAAGAATGCACTGAAATACATACCTTGAGCTCACTGTTTTGAGGTCTCCTTAATTGCTGCAACCTAGGCCTGGTTAGGGCATCACACAGTCCATTTTTCTAGCCTTCAATTCTTCCCAGAATTTCTCTATATGAAAGTGGCTGCCCTTTGGAAGTACCCTCCTCCTCAACGTTGTTGTCCTAGGCATGAACCAACCCTAACACTGCCTTACGCAACTCTGTTTAGGTTGGTTTAGGCCTGTGTCCTTCCCACAACAGCCATCTAGGGATGAAATTGTCTCTTCCAAGGGTCTGAACACCCTAACATACCCTAAAACATACAAAAATTCTCCCCTCTTCCTCAGCCCTCTAGAACAGCAAATCGGACTTCACAACAGTCACCAAGAGTTCCCTAAACTGCCCTCTTCTCCATGCTGTCAGCCCTCTTATGTCTGTGGCCCAAAACATAAGTTTTCTTCTCCTCCCATTGTGATGGAAATGACAAGAGTATTGAAAATATTCACAAGTGTAGGCCTCCTATAACATGAGAGGAAACAGGCCTGTTATAACATGAGAGGTAACAAGCTAGAGGGCCAAAATTCTCCAAGTGCAGCCTACTTGGGTGCGGTCTTCTGCTGGATTAATTCTCATGCCATATGATGGGTAACAGGGTCCACCAATCATGCATTTATTTATTGGTTGGGGATGCCCACCAGATTGGGAGGATATGTTGTCATTTTCCTACCAAATATGTGAGATGTGCACCCACACATGGGGATACCTACCTCGATAATTACTCATACATACATCATAAATGGCATGTGACAATTTTCAGAAGAGTTCTAAGACTCAAGTATTCATACATAAATGTGTTAGATGAAATGATTTTATGATTTTATGTGTTATATTTATGTCATCGATAAATATAAATGCTATAGTCCATTTGACCTTTGAATGTGGATAGGGCTTGAATTTGTTCATGAAACTAGGCTCAAAATTTGGAACTATCCTCATATCAGAAGCAGATCCTCCTTTGGTGAAGTAAGACCTTAAATTTGTATACCAGATTCCCTTTTGTAAGAGTACAAATCTCATATTAGTGGCAGATCTGAAGACAACACAGTGAAGCAGTTCTTGAACCTTTTAAGAGGTGTTGGAGACATTGTTTTTGTTTGGGCATATTGAACTTGGAGACATTGTTGGTGACTCTTGAAGCACTTAAAGACATTTGTTAAATAGAACAGACCCTGTGATCATCCTTGGAGAAAACCTTGAAAGGCATTCTAGAAGCAGATCTTGGACACTGAAACTGACCTTAGAAGATACCTTGAAGAGTGTTGAAACAACTTATTGAAGATTTCCTGTGGAGAAGTATCTTTGGAGTCTTTTTGGTGCAGTGAAGATGGATTGCTTGAAATCTTTGTAGTTTGATCATCCCTTGTGATAGCAAAGAAAATTATTTTAGTTTGTGCTGGAGATAGCCCTTGACTTGTGAGATAGTAACCTTGTTAAGGTCATATTGAAGTAGTCTTTGGAAGCAATTGTTAAATTTCAGACCTAAGAAACACTAATTGTAACAACATTGTTGAAGTGCCCAAATGAAGTAACCTTGAAGAAGATTCCTTGTGTAGAAGAAGAGTCATGGAGACACCTTTTGGTGCTAAGCTGATGTTAACTTTCATTCCTTTAGAAGTGTTTATGCCAATCAAATTTCCTGAACTATCAAGAAGAGGACCTCCAATGGTCCTTTACCATCTGTCTGAAGCACATTGTGTATTAGCTGGCTAGTTGCAACTGAACTTATCTACCTAGAAATCCCACTAATGATAACAGTCATCAAGGTGTGATCCAAATCAAATGGATTCCCAATTGCATACACCTTTTGTCCTACAAAAATATTTGCAGAAATTTCAACTGCCATGGGTATCAATTTATCTTTTGGCGCATTCATCCATAGCACTGCAACATCGTTATCTTGATCATGTCCAACTACCTTTGTGACATGTGTTGACTGAACACCAATAGTTACTCTCAAATATAACAAGAAATTCCTGTCCTGATATGCTTTAGAAATATCTAAAACTGTCTATAATAGTGCTCACTTACCACTTGTAGATTTCATGAATCAGTTTGGAAAGGGTCTCATTAGTAAGATCCAAGATAAGTAGGTGGGAGAACTTTAATTCTGACTGTAAGTTTATTTCAAAATAACACATGAAAATGCACCAAAATGCATGTCTAGACTCTTTATAAGTTATAACTACTCATTTGAGCAGCATGCCTAAAAAATGCTTATGCAATTTGGGATATTGCATCAAAAGGCTGATTTCCAACATCATCTCTACTTCAAGTAGATATAGTTGGATGAAAGAGAAATTTGCTAGCATTGATGCTAAAGTAATAGGGTTGGTTCCTCCAGTTGACAGAAGGAATTTTGGCACTACGAAGTTCGGTTACTACTTTGGATATTTACACACTGTTGTTGCAGGGACATGAAAGCCATCATTTGGTTGAACACTTTTGTACTCTCCTTGATTGTAAGTTAGATATCCTACAAACCATCTAATATGGTTAGCCTCCTTTCAGGTAAGGATGGACTTCCTTGACCCTTTATAACGATGTTTACAATTTGGGGACTGTTGTAGCTCCTGAAACAATATCTTGGTTTGGTACCTAATGTGGATCTCATGTTTGAGTGTATGGATAGGTCCATGATTAGAAGATTAAAATATGATTTGGGCAAGAAATCACCACCTCCTTTGTTTTGGTACTGTAGCAATGAAGATCACTTTGACATTCCTTTTCCAAATTTTCCCTCCAAACAACTCCTAAGGCCTCCTCAAGCTGCCTGTAAAACTGATCCACACAATAGTCATCACTTTGACCCAATACTTGACAAACTCTCGCTCCAAGTTTGCTGCCCAATCACTGTGACAATTATCACTGGTTTAGGGCATATAACCATGAGATCTTCCCCCTCCTCATTGACTTCCACATGCTACCCTATCACGATTTACAACTGATCCACAAGTTAGGATCCAACATCTACAATAATGCACTAAAATACATACCTTAAGCTCACTGTTTTGAGGTCTCCTGCATTGCTGCAATCTAGGCCTAGTTAGGGCATCACAGAGTCCATTCTTCTAGCCTTCAATTCTGCCCAAAATTTCTCTAGATGAAAGTGGCTGCCCTTTGGAAGTACCCTTCTCCTCAACGCTGCTATCCTAGGCATGAACCAACCCTAACACTGCCCTACACAACTTTGTTTAGGTTGGTTTAGGCCTGTGGCCTTCCCACAACAGCCATCTAGGGGTGCAATTGTCTCTTCCAAGGGTCTAAACACCCTAACATACCCTAAAACATACAAAAATTCTCCCCTCTGCCTCGGCCCTCTAGAACAACAAATCAACCTTCATAACAGTCACCAAGAGTGCCCTGAATTGCCCTCTTCTCCACGCTGTCAGCCCTCTTATGTCTGTGGCCCAAAACATAAGTTTGCTTCTCTTCCCTTTGTGATGGAAATGACAAGAGTATTGAAAATATTCACAAGTGTAGGCCTCCTATAACATGAGAGGTAAAAAGCATCCTATAACATGAGAGGTAACAAGCCAGAGGGCCAAAATTCTCCAAGTGCAGCCTGCTTGGGTGCGGTCTTCTACTAGATTAATTCTCACGCCATATGATGGGTAACATGGTCCACCAATCATGCATTTATTTATTGGTTGGGGATGCCCACCAGCTTGGGAGGATATGTTGTCATTTTCCTACCAAATATGTGAGATGTGCACCCACACATGGGGACACCTACCCTGATAATTACTCATACATACATCAGAAATGACATGCGACAATTTCTGTAAGAGTCTTAGACTCAAGTATTCATAGATAACTGTGTTAGATGAAATGATTTTATGATTTTATGTGTTCTATTTCTGTCACTGATAAATTCTATAGTCCATTCTCATGTATGCATGAGATTTTTTTTTTATCCTTGTCTCTTTTATCTTAGATGGGACTTAGTTGCATTAAGGATGTGTCCCACCCCTAAGGGATGCATCCATGGATGGATCAATCAGTGGATCTATGCTCACTGTCAGTCCCCCCTGAATGGATCCGACCACCATCATATGCAAAATGAAAGTGGGTTGGCTTAGACTTTAGTGTTTCCCTATCCATGAGGTACAAGGAAAATATTGGGGACATCTCATTTTCTTTTGGGATGTTACCCACATCCCAGAAAATTGGTGATGTAAATGCTCCTGAAGATGGGTAGATGTCCCTCAACTGTCTTAGGAATGTCTAGTTGCTACCTGTCAAAATAGTTCCTCTTAAGTGCGCTTGTTGAAAAGTGGAAACAAATCTAGCATTCCCTTGGGTGCGCTAGCATGGTATACAGAGGAAGGAAAGCAAGCAGTGGTGTTACTATTAGAGCTGTCAGTAAATAAAAAATATTGGCAACAAATCTAACATTAGAGCTGTCCACTTTCACTGCATAAGGCCCATTGAAGAAATACTTTATATTTATCAACAAATGAGGCCACCTTCACTGCATAAGGCCCATTTAATAGTTAGTTAACAATCACTCATTGTAAAAAGGATCAACTTTGTTAATAAGGCCCAGAATAGCTAGTAGGCTCTCATTATAAGTGGGCCCATAGATAGATAAGATTTTCTATGGATAGTTATATATTAAGTAGAAGGATATGTAATGTTTTGTCAAGAATTATATATGTATTTGGATAATTCCTCTTGGAGGTTGCCCCCTTGAAGTGGAAAGTAAACATAGCTCTCTATTTTTTATCATCAAATAAATCTTGCTTAGGGTTTATTTATCTTTTCTCTTGTGTTCTTGGGTTCTGCTCTACATTTATGTGATTTCTATAAATTGTGGAGTTAATTACACTACAAGGGTGGTGGTTCTTGAGTACATTCCTTCAGATTCACAAGTTGCAGATATTTTTACAAAGCCCCTAGCAAATGCAAAGTTTAAGATGCCGAGGGAGAGACTAGGTTTGGTGGAGAACACTTTCCTTGCAAAGAAAGAATTTATAGTTTTTATATATTGCTCAATTAGCTCTCCAACACTGATGGCATATCAATAGGACTGATTTATACCATGTAGTGATATGCTCCAACAGATCCATCTTCCTAGTTTCCTATGTGCAACAAAGAGAGACCAAAGTGATGGCTGGACACTAATTTGTTGTGGAAGGAAAGTGGCAATGATATATAGAGAGAAAGTGAGGGCACATGCATGCTTCCAATTTTCATATACCAGACTCATCCTTATCCCAAATTTAGAACTATTGTTCAGATTTAGCATTCCAAATAGCTAGAGTTTGCTTTTACCAATTGTAGCATGTAATATCCCCAAATAGGGATAATAGAAAAATAACAATATTTCCAAAACTTGGGCACAGAAAAATCTGAAAATTCATTGGTATATAAAAAATTCTACACTAAACCCAGATTTATATTCATATCACTGATTTGATTTTTTTGCTAAAAGAAGTAAATTTCGAAGTATTTATGAACTTAGAAAAAGTACAACAAATCCCTTTATTTCTGCCTAGAAATTCCAGAAATGAAATACAATGACTTTATTTTAATTTTTCTGAGTTAAAATAGAATTAAGTATGTACATTTAAACACAAAGCACCTTAGACACTATTTTTTAAACCCTAGTCATCCTCTTGAATGTTCAAAAATATTAGAGTTGCCATTTCTGTAAATATAAATTTTTCGGGTTTTTATGATTAATCATTAACCTATAAATCTAACAAATCTGTACATGCCCATTACTTCAATAGTTTTGCAAGTAGTAGATGGTATTGGTTGCATATTGTTTAGTTGTCATTTATCATTTGTCTCATTTGATTGTACGCCTTTTGTAGGATGTTGGCCATGTTTTTCTTGTAATAACGTTTTTGGACATTTTTTTCCA
The DNA here is from genome assembly GCA_034641835.2 of Pinus albicaulis. Classification (NCBI taxonomy): domain Eukaryota; kingdom Viridiplantae; phylum Streptophyta; class Pinopsida; order Pinales; family Pinaceae; genus Pinus; species Pinus albicaulis. The sequence goes on along the minus strand of CM076575.1, from coordinate 1,049,278,863 downwards.
GCTGGTGCACTTTCTGGAGGTTTCTCTGACACACGAACCAGCTTAGAGGCACCAAATGTTTCAGCATTTTGGGTAGCAGTTTCAGAAAAGGAGAATAAAAGTTCTTCCAATGTTTCTGTGAAGAATAATGTTGCAAATATTGGTGATGCTGCCAAGGTAGTTGTCAACAACAAGAAGAAAAGAAGATTTTTTTCAGTAAGGCAAATGTTGCAGCTCCCACTGGTGATTTATATAATGCTTATAAGCTTCAAGAGGAGGAGGAAGATGTGAACCTTGGCCATGGTCTTTTGTAGGTTGTTGGCCATGTTGTTGGACACTATTGAATTACTTGGAAATTCCCAAGCACTTGCAAGTCATGTAGGAGAGGCTGATGCATTAGCAAGCACTGCAAGAGGTCTTTAAAGGCATTCGAGTGGGAATTATCTACTTGAACGTCGTGGGAGAAATATGGCCAGTTTGGATGATGATAGATGGGCCAAGTCGGTGGATGCTTTTGCTGCTGGCTGTGATATGTAGATGGATGGAGGTCTAAGTGGTTCCTCTTCTATGTTTCAACTTGGTCAAATTTATAATACTGGCTTTGCAAGAAATACTTGTGCAGCACAAATGAGTATGAATGGGATCCTTCCCAGAGGATCTTATATGCAAGCATCATTTCCACAAGTTGGACTAGTGAGAAATAATTATAATGCTGATAGGTGGTAGTGTTCTTCTGGTTCACAGAAGGGTTTGATTCCTCCTCCACAACCTTCTCTACCCACAATTCATAAATCAGAGAACCGATATGAAGTGGGCAAGGTTTTTGATGAGGATTAGTTGAAAAAATGACAAATTAAATCCATATTTAATAAATTAACGCCCCAAAACTTTGAATTTTTTTTTGAACAGGTCAAAGAACTGAACATTGACTCTGCATCGTGTCTTCATGGTATAATATCTCAAATATTTGACAAAGCCTTGATGAGCCAAATTTTTTTGAAATGTATGCAAAATTTTGTTTTCAGCTTGCTGCAGGATTACCAGAATTTTATGAAGATAATGAGAAGGTTGTTTTCAAGCGAGTTCTTTTGAACAAATGTTAGGAAGAATTTGAAAAAGATGAAAGAGAAGAGGCAGAGGCAAAGAAATAAGAATAGGGTGGTGAAAAAATCCTTTCAGTAGAAGAAATACGAGAGAAGAAGGTTGTAGCACCATGATGAATGCTAGGAAATATAAGGTTTATTGGTGAGCTTTATAAAGAAAGTATGCTGACCGAAATAATTATGCATGCATTCATCAGGAAATTAATTGGTGAATTTCAACATGCAGAGGATGAAAATGTTGAAGCTTTGTGCAAACTGATGAGCACTATTGGTCATATGATTGACCATTCAAAGGCCAAGGAACATATTTATGCTTACTTTGATAGGATGACAAAAATGTCCAATACCCAAGGGCTTCCCTCTAGGCTGAGGTTCATGTTGAAGGATTTGATTGATCTGATGAGGAATGGATGGAAACAAAGGTGGAAGGTTGAGGGCCACAAGAAAATAGAGGAAGTGCATTGGGATGCTATGCATGAAATACTTGGATAGATGGCCGCTCTCGAGGTACCAATATGGGACATGCAGGTCGGAGACTTGTGACACCACTTGATCATGGTGTGAGAGGACCTGCGATGCCACCTTACATGGCACGTGCACAAATGGGTTCACTTCCACATATGGGTGGGATTAAAGGGCCACAACCCCATATGGGACCACGTTACTATGGATTCACCAGTGAAGATGATTAGATTGTGGATTGGACTCAATTTGAAAATCGATCTATGCCAAGCCCTTCAACACACAGAGCTTTTGATGATGGCCACTTGAATCTTGGTCCTAAGGGAGGTCTTGGAAAGGGAATAGGAGGGACGGCTCAACCTCTGCCATATGCTAAGAGTGCTCTAGCAGATATTCCACCATTCACATCTCCGAGTAATAGACGAATAGGTGTATGTCTGATTTCAGGTTGCAGTTCTGATCGGATGCCAGTTGGTATGAGAGATGAAATTTTGACAAGGACTTACGTTGCAAAAAAACCTTTATTTTCAAAATCACGTGTCCAGGAAATAAATGTTTTGGATAATGACAGAAGAGAGTTTAATAATTCATACTCATCAGGTGACAGAGGTGGGAAGATTGCAAATGTTGAATTTCAACAAGTGACAAGGTTGTGTCAATCATGGAAAAAACAAAGTGGTTGAAATAAGGGTCAAACCATGTCGCCAATAGGAAAATAAAATTGCGAGAAGAAGGGGTGGGCGACATTTTGGTTGGTAGAAAAGGATCTACAAACATCACCTCGAAGAATCAGGTAGTTTTGAGAGTAGTTTGCTAGGAGAGGTGGGAAGGTATTGTCGAAAGTAATTGGTGGAAGAACTGTGGCCTGCACGCAAGCCTGCACTCGAAAAAAACAAAACCACAAAGAAGCATAAGGTGGCAAATCACTAAGAAGGAAGCAACACATACTAGACTAGTCGACACCACTCAGCTGTTGAGAAATCATGAGGGAAAGAACACACAAATGACCGATAGAAGGGCAGTTTTCAACATAATTAGTTTGTGGATGGAAGGGTGCTATCAACGCTAGCTAGACCTATGTCAGTGCAGGTTTAGTAGCCACCACACATGTGGTCGAGTAGCCTAGTTGAAGTCACAGTGACGTGTTGTTAGGCACAATATGATCGAGAATTGGAGCAACTACAGTTGACAAGCCGGGAAGTGCATAGATCGTAGTCATAGGTAAGCAGGTGGACTGTCGGGTCGAGTGCAAGAGCCAGTGTAAAACTTCTTGCGCCTACATCCAAAATAGTCTCGCCTTCAAAATGGTGCACATTCTCAAATATAGTTTTTTAATAATCATACATCCTTACCTGTCACATTTCGGAAAAAAGTTGTAGGGAATATCCATAATTCTCTTACTGCCCATGTCTTTCCTTGTACCAAATCACCAACATTTGTGCATATCCTTTACTAAATATCCAATATTTTCTCTCTTCAAAATCTCATAATTATAATGAACAATTTCCTCAAGATGGTGTTTATCAACGAACTTTGCCTCATGAGAAGGTGTCTAATCTCGAGGAGCAATTTGCTCATCAACATACCATTTTGAGGGAATTTATAAAGAGGATGATAGAATAAATTTAAGAGTGATAGTTAAATATGACTTCATATTTCCCTAGTTTTGTAGGTGAGGTGGGTAATGAGGCATTGATGGATCAAATATCAAAGGAAGAATTACAAACAATTTTGCACTATTTCCAAAAGTATAAGAACCCTCAGCCACTTCGCAGGAAAATATAATTCTTCTTTGGGTTCTATGACTTCCTTCAAACATAGCAACTAAGAATTGCTGACAAATTAAAATACACATGCAGGATTTGGGAGCATTCAATTCAACATTTAAGGCTTTAATCCCAAAAAGTAGACAAGAATGAGATGACTTCAGAGCCATATCACTATGTAATTGCATCTACAAAATCATTGCAAAAATTAGTGCATGTAGGGTCAACATCCACTAAGCTGATTTTGTGTCATTAGAATAAATTTTCATCCTTCCTGGGAAAAAAATCCATTATGGAATAGGAGTAGCCCAAGAAGGAATTTATAACATCAAACCAAAAAATTACAAGCAATTTTAGTGATTTTTTCTTTCCAAGTCATATGATAAAGAAAACTGGCTTTATTTAGGGCTACTCATCCATATAGGGTTCAATGTGCAATTGGTTAACTAGATAATGAATTGTCTTTCCTTAATATTTTTGCAATTCTAATTAATGGCTCAACCTATTCTTCTATCATTCCTACAAGAGACCATGGGTAGGTATGACTAATGGCTCCTTTTCTGTTTTTTACTGTACAGTAGGTGGTCTCAACAGAGTTGTAACATAAACAAATTAGATTCAAATTTTATAGATATAAAAGATAAAAACAAATGTCAAAGTATTTGTTTGATTGTTACTTGACTCTGCTATGGGCATGTTACAAGAAATGTGACTGGAAAAAGGATGGGGAAACAATGCATATCACATCTTGGATATGGTTCATTCACTGTTAGAAATCGCTTAGCCACTTGAGCCACTGACTTTGGAAATGTTTCTAGTAGGAATTCCTATGGTTTTTAATGTTGTGATTACTTCACCTCATGGTTATTTTGGGAAAGCAAATGTTTTAGGAATGCCAGACACAACATCGGTGGACATGTAAACAAATATTTTATAATTGCAATTTCCATTCCATGATATCCTCTCTTTATTGTTTGATTGTATTTTGGATGTTTCTTTTGATTTTGTTTTGTCTTTTAACTATGAAATTGAAAGTACTTAGTATCATGTTCATTTAAACAAAAACCAAATCTTGAAGATGAAATTAGTATTACACTATATTGATTGGAATCCTTATAGCTATTTTGTGTTAAAATATTTTCATGACTATCAGAAAAGATTACTTTCATGTTGTTATTTGAGTACATGTTGTATATGTACTTGAATAATTTCATGCGTTAGAAAATGAAATGTTGTGAATAAAACGATAAATATTAAACATCACACCTCATTGTATTTGTTTTCACAAATTATCTACAGCTTGAGATTTTTAGCAGATAACTTAGTTGACATGATTTTTCCTAATCTTTCCTTGAAATTTGAATACTAAGTTACTAAGGTGTTCTTTTCTATATATGGTGACATTTTCTTTTCTTTGTTTATACAGGTTATTTGGCCACATTGTAGTGGCCATTATCGCCCCAATGAAGAAAATTTGTTCGAGTTTCTTACTTGTATGGGGAAAAATGGCTTCGACATTGCTGATGTTGAGGTATATGTCATATAAACTATTTATAGTCTAATTTAGTTTATATTCTAGTGTTAATTGTCTTTCATGTCTTACACTCTACATTGTATCTTCTTTTGTTTTCAGAAAATGAACTCAGTATTGATGGTAAGAAGCGGGAATTGAAAAAAGAGGGGAGTAATAACATTGGAGCGACAAATGCAAAGAGAGAGAGAGGAGAACTGGTCTTGTGATACTCTTAGAGCCAATATCCCACATAAGACACACATATAAATACTGATGGTCAAGTATTTCGAGTTTGTGAATTCACCTACAATGCCTTGACAACACAATGATAATGTTTTGAAGTGATGAAACATCATTTTGTGTGTAAATTGTAGTCCAACCAATATTAAGTTGGAAACCCATATTGTAATACTTTAACATTTCATATAATATAATTTATGTGGTTGAAATTATTTATAGTTGCATTTGATATTGTTTAGTATTCTAATTAACATATGCAACTTTGTGTTTTAATATTAGATGAACATGCACATTGTATGACATTTTTTAAATTATATAAATTAATTTATGTTGATTAATAATAAACACAAAATCAATTTGAAACTACTAAATTAGTAGTTTATATTGATTAATGATGAACACAAATAAAATTAATATACGACTAAATTAGTCATTTATAATGATTATTAAAGAAAGTAAATGAAATGAATATAAATTACTAAATTAGTCGTTTATATAATGAATATGAAACTACCAAAAAAAGATAAATGACTACTGCAAATGATAAATTTGTGATTACAAATGACGACTAAATTTTGCATATATACGACTATTAGTAGCTAATTTGCAGTATCTTATAACACGACCAAAATGTAATCATATTTCTTCGGTCATTAATTGGTTTCAAAATATGACTAAAACTAGCATATATATGACTATTAGTAGCTAATTTACAGTATCTTATAACATGACCAACATTTTGGTCATATTTCTTTGGTCATTAATTGGTTTTCTCGGGTGATCATATAGTAATATATTTTGTTTTATATTTGGTCGTTAAGTGTGACAATTAATGACCAAATGAAAGATTAAATCAATGACTAAATAAATGACCAAATTAATGATCAAATCAGCGACTAAATCAATGACTAAATTAATGACCAAATCACTGACTAAATTAATGACCAAATATACTACTAGACAACAAAATTGAGATAACCAATTAATGACTAAGCTAAAAATGACTAAAAGTTGGTCGCGTTATAAGATACTGTAAATTAGCTACTATTGGTCACCGACCGAAAAATAGTCATTTATATGAAAATTTTAGTCGTTTTTTTAGTAATTAATTAGCCATTTTCTACTAGTGTGGCCACAATTTCCTGTATCCTGCGGAGCATTTTCATTATTTGATGTTGGTCATGCGTTTAAGGAAGTAAACAATATTACATGTTTACAATTGTTTAAGTTTCCAAAAAGGCTATTTGATCCATATGATGTTGTCAAGGATTTCACCACTGTAGTCAAAGTTAGAGTATTTTCTGGAGAAGAAGATCTTTTTGATGATATGTTTCAAGAAAAATGTTCATTTAAAGAAATTTTTCATTTAGCTCAAACACAGCTCTCCCCAGAAGAATTTCAAGAGTTTAAAATATACAAAGAAAGAATATTGACCACTATCCCTTTGGATAATTTGTGCTTGGAACCCGCAAGGGAACCAACTCCTAGTTTCAGTCTCGGTGGTAGCTCAAATACAGAAAGGTCTAAGTCAAAGTCTGGCAAAGAAACTTTCGAACGTTCTAAAAAATCTGATAATGATAAAAGTGAAGGCTCAGTGAAGGATACAGCTCAATCAAAAGAGCTTTCACAACAACAGACTTTGACCACTCCACAGTTGAATCTTTCACCTCTTAATGTACAACAACCATCCATCAGCACTCAGTCAGATAAAGAATGGGAAAAATTTAATGATTTAATTAATTTTGAAGGACAGAACATACAAACTCCTGTGCAAACAACAAAAGGTTTAATCACAGGAATAAGTGGCAATGTCACAGAAACAGAACATATACCCATTACTCCTTCCTTTGAGCTTGTACTTAAAATAGAGGAAATTCCTCCTCTGGATATATTCTATAGCCCACAACATAAATCAGTAGTAAGGAAGAAAAGGAAGAAGAGGAAATTAGAAAGTGTGCTCTCTATTGATGCAGAACAATTGGATGTTTTATGGAAAGATCCTACAACAGATCCCACTGAAAATCTTACTAAATTATCTCAGATTACAGGAGCTTATGCCTCCGCAACTATTGACAAAGCATCTGAGGTATGAATATTGTTTATAGAAAAATAAGATCAAATACGAGTTCTGCAACAACAATTGCAACAAGCCCATGCTAACAATGAAGCATAGATACAATTTCAAAAGTTACAGCAAGAGTTTCAGCAAATGCAGATCGGATATCAGAAAAGCTTGGCCAAAAAAGAAAAACAAATACAGATTATGCAAGAGATGCATAAAGATGACCCCAAGCTTATAGAGTTTATCTCAGAGTCTATTTCCTTGAATAATCAACTACTGCAACAACAAGATATATTATGTCAAAAGATTTCACAGTGGAACTCTTTTTGTCAAGAAAGTGATAAAATCACTAATCATGTCGTAGAATTACGACATGATTATGATTTAACTAATGAAAGAGTTACTAATTATTTGGCATGGAAAAAGAAAGAGGAAGGAAAAAGAGCAGGAGCACCAATCATCAATGACAGTCATAAAGAAATGCTCTTCAATAAATGGGATGCACAGATCAGAGAAGCAGAAAAAGAAGCAGAGGAAGCAGCTACGACAGCAAGCAATATTACTGATTGTGTAAATGAAAATTTGCACAAGGTTAATTTGATTTCAGAAACCATTCCAGGATACATACCACAAGCACAAAAATTGCAAATAGAGTGGAAACAGAAAGCTGAAGAAAAGGAAAAATAAATTCAAGGATTGACAAAGTTAAATTGGGATTCTTACTCGACATGTCTAGTAAAACCACACAGTCAATGCAGTACTCTTAATTGCATCATTAATTCTGCTGAGAAGATCACACCAACACTTGCTGATTCCGTTTTTTCGGGACAATTAAAATCTGAAGTCGGCCAGCCTCCTCTTCTCAAATCAATGCTAGATGCTTGCAAATTCAAAGATAAAATTCATAAGTAGTTAGTTGTTAATTTCAGTTTTAGATTTAGTGTTAGTTTTACTTTATTTTTTCCTAGAAAAAGAACTGTCATTTAAACCGAATCCTAAAATTTTTGTAATAAACTATAATTAGATTTAGTTAGTAGTATTTAAACCCTTCTCATGCATTTAGAGAAGGGTCCTGAAATTTGTCAAAAACTTATCCTCAGAACATGCACTTCTGCACCCTCAGAGGAGGTTTTGATGAATGAATGGAACGAGATTTATTGATATATGTGTCTAATATCTGCTACTGATGTTGCATTTCTGTACTCTTAGTAGATGTTGGATTAAGAAGAGATAAATCATTATTGCTTCTAGCTCATGAGTAGAACCAGTTATAAATGGTACTTTTATCTCTTAACTATTTCTGCTTCTGTGTTAAAAGTGATATTTATTTTCAGTTATTTATATATTGATGCTTGAATGTTTAAGTTATCATTTGGCACTTTTGTACGGTGATGGCTATTTGTTTATGCTTAATGTATGAATAACTTATTATGCGATATATTTTCCACAACTGTTTCATTTAACTTTTTATATGAAGTGGTTTATCTTTATTGAATTCTTTTCTCATAATAGTTGAATGATCTTTATTATCGATTGTTATTTGAAATCATTTTAGATCGCATAAATAGAAAGATTACATCCCGGGTTAGTTTAGAATTAGATATTTCTGTTTAAATTAGAATACAATTTGCATATGATTAGATTAGAAATAGAATAAAAGAATTTAACTTAGGAACCTTTTTAGAAAGAAAATATCTATTCTCAACACACACACACATATTGGGAAACTGGTCCCAATATCCCCAGTCGGACCCACTACACCAAACGGAAAAGGAGCTGCTAACCAAGGTCCGGACCGGGTGGGTATCCCCCTTGTTGTAGACCTGATTTTCGGGGCTTCAACATATCCACAGGGGAATCTTTATCAAGATCACATGTTCCAAGGAATGTAGATGAGGTTCCCACACTTGTGCAACATAATTATTTTGGGAAGAGGAATCTGAGAATGATTTATAGTACCTTGAAGAGACCACGTCATTTTATGAGGGAAAGTAGATTACCAAAGAGGTTGGATGGTGATGTGGTGAGAGTATGGTGCCAAGGGGTGAGAATATACACTTTAGAGATTAAGTTGGAGTGGTGGGAAACAACTTTCTAGGTAATATGGAGTGTTGATAACAATGGTATGAAGGAAGTGTTTCCTAGTGCATTAGCCTTTTTTCCTACGAAAAAACTTTAATTATCCTTTTTTCATCTGACATTATCAGTTATATTAATGTCATTGAGTAAATTCACTTTATGAGGTGGTACCTGTACTAGATATTTTTTAATAAAGTCAGTCATTACATATGATTCTATTCCACTTTATTGAGGACAATTTGTGATAATTCATGTGATTACGATAAGGTTCCCTTGAAATTGTTATCTCTTATATGATAGGAATGTTTGAAAAGGTGAAGGCACAACTTGTATGCAAGACATATAATTGTCATAACATTGAGAAAATACTAGCATGCCTATTTTTTAATGATACACGATTTTCTTCCCATACTGATTTTGAGCATAACCACACATATGCCGTACACTATCCTCTGTATCAAATTTGTCCCAATAACTTGTCAAAAGTTTCACCATTGTTTTCTTTCTTTGGCCCATACAAGCCCAATGTTGCATCCTAGGATCTATTACCACTTGTAACATCCCCCAACCACCCAATTGGGGAAATTCCACTAAATTTTGACATTCTTTCCATAATAGGATAAGAAAATATTTATAACATGGAAACATAATAGCATGCATAAAATCATCAACCATGCAAATCACATAAAAAAAAGTGACATGTTTAGAGAACTTATTTGATAAAAACCATCAACTAGCTGCGATCCTCGAATGGTCCACCTAGCCATATAATTTGTTTCTCCAACTCTCTTGGTAGTGAAACATGTTGAAGTTGGGGTCATGACTACACATGGGTAACAAATTACATAAATATAGGTACATAACCAATATTGAACTTGATCATGGCGAATGTACGAAACTGCAACAGTCTCCAATGAAAAATTTCACATCCCCCATTGGCCTAAAGAACCCAAGGTAGTGCACCCGATTCTTTGAACTAATAGTCAATCAGACTCTCACTGCTACCATTTTAATGTTTCCAACTTATATCATCCAATGATTTTTGGGAGCCTTGTGGCTTCTAGGAGTTCTAGTTTCCCTCATGGGTCCACATGTACCATCCAAGCCAATACAAAGACACATGTCCCTATGGTTTTCCCTCTATTGATCCATCCTTTCCTAAGGCATCCCAAGGAGAAGTTCGCTTGTGGTATAACCACTTAGGGTCCTTAGGGTATGGTAGCTAGGGATCCTCTAGTTCTACATAGAACCAACACCACAATTATCCCCTTATAGTCTTTGATGGAAAAAAAGGCTTAATATATCATTCGTAGCTCAAAATAAATATTATAGTATTAAACTATATTATAATATTTAATATATTTTATTATATTATTATAAATTTACTGTAGGAATACTATACTAGTAAAGGTTATTACCAAGGAAGCATGCATTGGTTCTTCCTCTGGCACCTTTTCCTCTTGCGGAGTCCTATTCCTCCCATTTTGTTTTCATTCTGTGTTTTGTAGTCTTGGTGTTATTTATTAATGTGGAAATTTTTATATATTATATCTTCTAAGCTCATTGGCCTTTTAACCCACAAGATTTTTGTCTAAACTGTAGATGTAGGCTGGCCTTAAAACATATTTGTACACTATCTTGTCAATCTAACATATACACACATGCATGCAAGCATTGGCAAAACCTAGCTCACTAGACTAATTACCATATGTAAAAATATATATAGTCAAAGGTATTACAATCCCTTCCCCTTCATTTATACATTGTCCTCAATGCATCCACATACATGTATAATCACAATTTGTAAACAACTACTATTATTTTGCTTCTGTATGGCTTCATCATTCTCCTGTTTGCATAGTTACCATCATTTTACCTATTAAATGATGGAGTAAAATAATTAAGACATGCAATTGATAAATTCATGTACAATATTATAAATATTTAAAATTAAGACAAAAAAATGTAAAATTTCTTTAACATTTCGAGCTCAATGAAGCCAAAATTTTGAACCACTCTCTTAAGTGATCTAGCATTTCCATTGGAAACCATCAGAATGATGACCTTGGAGAATAAATAACCTTTAATATTTTCACGTTCCCACAACTTTAAATCCTCATCAACGTCATCTCCTTTAAGAATTTATGCATGTTTCTTAGTTAGAATAATGAACAAATGTGCATCACTAACAAGGATAGGTATTCTTTTTTTTCCCTTGCCTTCCAATGTCTCATGTTTCAAATGCATTATAGAGTTCCATCACTAAATCAATTGAATAATCACATATCTTGTAAGCATGAGCCCATATCTTCTGTAAGTATGAGCCCATCATCATGCACAATCTCATAACTATGTCTTAACACAATCACATGACATATATTTATTTATCGTTGTCATATTATAGATATGTTTGAAGATAGGCATGAGTCTCCAAGCCAAGTTGATGCACCAATGATTTGGAAATTAGATTTTCTAAAAAATGGGATCAATAAGAGTCGATAACCTCTGATATGAATATTCAATAGGAAGACTTTATCCTATCCTTTTTCTTTTATTTTCCTCATTGTTTTTGCACCTCTAAGGTTGATTTTTTTGTTCACTGGGAGATTTATATTTCTCTTTGCTAGCATATTTCTCTTAGTTTTTCAAGATTGATTTTATTTTCCTTGTGATTAAGTCCTTTTTACATACTTGCATGATTTTATTATCCATGCTCATTTTCAATACTTTCATATTTGGGGTTGATTTCAAGGCCAAAAATCATCCAATTTTATACCTCTAAATTGCATTCAATTTCTTCACTTTAATCTTCAGTGATTGTTGATTGCTGATGGAGCTTCCAAATTTTCATGAATGCAACAATATTTGTAATTATGTTTTGGGTATTTGTATTCTTGAGGCTTTTGCCTTTGAATTAAAAAAAAAAAAATTATTGTTGCTCCAAAAAGTTTCCTATTCCCATTCTCTATGTAGCTTGTTTTCATGGAAGCATCATCAAAATCCTTTGGGAAAGAATTATGAATGATTTCCCTGCTTAGGAATTTTGATCGTCAAATATATCCAATAACATATACTAACCCATGTACATGGGAAGTAAATTGATTGTGTATTCTTGGATGTTTTGACATTGTTCTTTTTTTAAATTCCCATTTTATTTTCTACTTGTGTTTATGGCGTATTGTGTAGAAAATTTCTTCTCGTCATGGATTTAAATTTTCTGAATTGGTGATTGGTAGCCATAATGTTTTCTTTGAAGACTCCACATGGGTGGCCCACAATATTAATGCAACTTGTATATCTTCAATATGGTATATGTAATTTTTTTTAATATCCATAGTGAAGTGGTTCTACATCTCGAGTTGTTCAACGATTTACTCTTTCGTTTTAGAAGCATACAAATTAAATTTTGAACATGTTTTGAAGGGTGGGGGTTTCTTAAATGTCCTTATTCCCATGAAATTTTATTGATGTACTTCATCTTGCCTTTGTGTAGGATCTTGTTCTTACTTTTCCTCTGGGACGTCGAGACATTGGCTTCACTTTTTAAAAATTATCACCAATTTTTCTGTTGAATTCAGAAATTTAATTTTCATTCTAAGAAAATTTTCTACACGATTCTCCAATATTTTGAATCTTGCTTCATAAGTGTTTTTTTCATTATTTTTTATCATTTCCAGTTATTTTACTATATTGTTAGTTTCTCTTTCTCTAATTCCTTTTCCAAGAGCTTTCCACTTGACTAATTCGTTCACTACAACTACAGGTCACTAGAGAAAGTACTATGCCACCTTGTACAATCTCTTTGTAGTTTGGATTAGTGCTTGCTAACCTCACGTTAATCCCTATTTAATTTGGAATCTAAATATGATTCTAGGGGGAATCCCTATTCAATTTGGAAAGATAATGTTAACTCAAGAGACCAGAATGTTGAAAATGCCCCCTTTGAAGGTCATTCTTTTATTTTGAGCTTTATACTTGTACACTGAAAGATTTTGGATCTCCAAAAGCTCTTTATTTGTAAATAAATAGACGAAGGCTCAACTCCCTCACCCTTCCAGTCTTTATATACTAAATTTTTCTTAAATGCGAAATTTTAAGCGTTTTATGAAAACTGATCATTTTCCCTAACTTTGAAGACCTTCATTTGTTGTTGTAGATAACATCTTGCTGCAATTTCCAACAATATGTAGTAAAAAAACCTTTCCTTGAAGGAACAAACATATTCCCTCCTCCGTTGTCAATCAAATAAATATTAAACATCTTTAAATTCTTCTCACCTTGAACACTGTTGACATGACGATGTTGATATTTTCTAGCCTTGTGGTTGGCTCGACTCATGACCAAATGTGTTCGCCATCGCCATGAAATAACCCGTTTCAAAGACATTAGTTTTTGAAACCCACAAGAAGAAATTTTGGACCCAATTCCCTCTTTTTCAAATTTCTTTTCTACTCCCCCTTTTAACTTTGCACTCTCTTGTACTGGTCTCTTATTCACATCACTATTCAATAATGATGTATGCTGCTGCAAATTTACCATATCTTGTTTACCTCTTTTAGAAGGTTACATTTTAGACTCCTGAAACATATTATGACAATCATTAGAGACATTAGTGAAATCATATTTCACATTTCATGCATCTCCTTGAAAGGTATCATTCACAACATCTTTATGCTTGAGCATCAACAAAGAAAATTTTTGACTATCATTCACAATTCTCGTCATTTGTCCAGCATTCATAAGATACAAACTCATCTTCTTACTGTGCTCTCTAACTATGTACTCAATCCCATTCTTGAAAAAGTGTTACTTATTCTCATGGTGATGAAATATTTCTCTCCTATCATAAAGAGATTGGGTTCCCAAAATAATATTGCAAATATCAAGTGGAACAACATCAAGTTCAACTTCATCAAGAAAGTTTGCAGTGATTGAAAATCTAAGTATGCACTTTCTCGTCACTTGAAAATTTCCACTCTTACATATCCAACCTAAAGGATAAGGTCTTGGATGAAGAATGCACACTAAATTAACCTTCTTGACCAAGTCTTCAGAAATAAGATTTTCTTGTGAACCACTATCAAATATCGTGTCAATCTTGGTATGATTTGAAATAACTCTAACATGAAAAACATCAATTCTTGTTTCATCATCTCGAGTACTATTGAGACAACTTAAAGAACTAGTACTTACAATTTTATTACCTTTCAAACCCATTGATGTGATCTTTGTTTCATCTCTGGAATCAAAACCTAAATCATGTTGTATTGTTGCAAATGTCTTCTCCTTCTCCTTGCTTTTAATCATGTTGGCTCTCATCTCTGGATGATGTTTCCAGCAATGATCTTCATCATGTACATTATTGGAACAATGTTTTCATGTGAGTTTTTATTTCTCCATATTTATGGATGAATTCTTATTACCTTTATCCTCGAACTTATCCTTTCGTTTCTCTCCAGACTCAAAGGTATTCTCACTTGTCTCATCTGAAACAAGTTTCCCTCTTGCCTCTAGATGTGTGTCTTGAACACAAACTTCATCTAAATTTGAAGAGTTAAATATGAGAATAGTATGTCTTAGGTAACTATGAAAACCTTCATTTTATTTCAGTAAAGTTTCTTGAGATGTCAAATCCACACCCAATATTAGTGTTGTTCGTTCTTCTGCTAAACTCTTCAGTATAGCTTTGCACACTTTGTCCTTTACCTTTCCTAAGTTTTTTCCAATCCATTATAGCCTTTTGTGTGTATGCTAATGGATAAAATTGTCTTCTCAAAGCAACAAAAAAATAATTTACATAGTTACCAATCAAATGGGAACTATTACCTCAAAATGAGAGCTCTAACCAAAAAAAAAAAAAAAACCATGAAAAACAACCCGAAAACGAAAACTTGTATTCTGGAATAGCCTTTTTTTGGGGGGGTAAATTTTCAACAATTTTTAAAAAAGTTGTATTCTGGAATAACCTTTTTCAAGGTAAACTTTCAACATTTTTAAAAAATGGAAGTAAAAGCCACTTTTTTTGTGTGCAAAAAAACACCTCGAAAATAGAAAGTGTTGAAACAAAAATTTTAGAATCATAAAAAATTATATTAAAAATAAAATTAAAAAAAAATGAAAAAAACATTTTAAAATAATTGAAAAAAAAAATTAATTATATTTTTGAAAGTAAAAATATTAAAAATTAAAAAATTAAAAAATAAATAAAAATAAAAAAAACATTTTTAAAATTAAAATTCAAAAATATATTAAAATTTTAAAAAGAAGAAAAAGAAGAAAAATAAATTTAAAATATATATAAGGAAAATTTTTATTAAATGAAAAATAAAAAAATATAAATTTTAAAATAAAAAATTAAATTAAAAAAAATATATTAAATTTAAATAAATTAAAAAAATAAAAATTAATGTTAAAAAAAATGAAAATAAATAAAATTAATGAAATTAAAATTAAAATTAATTAAAAATTAAATATTATATATATATATATATATATATATATATATATATATATATATATATATGGTGGTGATGATGGTGGTTAACGTCCACTGAGACCAATCTTTTGTCTATCGGACGTAAAGAAAAGAGTTATTTAGTTTGATTTAAGATTTTATTCCTATGCTCAAAAAGCTTGGAGAGAAGCCTCCCGAGCTCACTATAATTTTGACATCTTAAAAGTCTAGGAAGGTCAGTATTGCAACAAAAATTATGAAATTGAGCTCTAATGTGGTTGTACGTCGGGCACTCTAAGAGGAAGTGATTTTCATCCTCGATGTTCATATTCTCACAGAGATGGCATATCCTTTCCATCCATGGTGTTTTAGGAACTGTCCAACGACCTGTTTCACTATGGAGCTCATGAGAGTTCATTCTAATCTTGGCTATATTAATTTTCTTCTTTGAGCTAGTTAAGACAGATAGATACTTTTGATCTTCTAAGGTTGGGTTGATGACCTCCTAATAATATCTTAATTTTATTTTAGCTGCTAGATCTTTCTCACACCACATTTTTTCTTTGAACTTAGAAGTGACATTTTTTTTAATGTTATTAATGTTTTGCAAAGCAATATTCTTGTCGATCTCCCAATGGTTTAACCAGGCCCTGGTGTCTTTATATCAACCTCGTTTAAGCCTTAGGTGGTTTTGGATGGAATTTAAAGCTAGGTTAGGATGTCTATGGTCTCCTATGCTATTGAGCTTGTGCTTGTACAACAAAAGCCTAGTCATAGCTAGGCTCTCGATAGGGGAAAGACCCACTTCTATAAGGAGAATAGATAGGGTGTATTGTTTTTAATTTTAAGGTTATAAGTTTTAAAACGCTTCTGGATTTGCTCAATATTTCTCCAAGATACTCTAGAGATGCTGCAACCACAAACCTCACATCCATATAAGATAACAGGAGTGACTAAAGTTTCAAAGAGGAACTTCTTTCTATCCCACATTACGAGGTTTGCCATTTTACAATTATTTTCAAGACCAAAATAAGCTTTCCACCCCCCATTAATCCTTTTTTGAATGCTATAGTTCCAGTTGGGCTTGTGATGAATATCAATTCCTAGGTACTTTTAAGAAGACACTTCCTCCAAGTTACTATTTTCATACATAAAATTAGCGTAAGTGTCCTTCTTGGATTTGATAATCATAACTTTTGTTTTGTCAGTGTTATCAGACATACCCATGGTAGAGCATAAATCCTTAAGAAGTCTAAGTTGCTTATCAAGATCAGATGGTCACCTTGCGAGAAGAACAATATCGTCAGCATAGAGAATAAGGATGATGACTATCTCAGCTAAGATCATGCCAGCACATCCTTCTTCCTCTAAACAACCTTCTAGCTTGTCGATGTAAATTCCAAACAGGGTAGGGGAGAGGGGGAAACCTTGTTTAACTCTGATATTACACTTAATATCTTTCGACCACCCCTCATTTCACTTTAACTTGGAAATTACATTCTCGTATAACCTTATAGCGGCCATTCTTAGTTCAAAAGGAACATTTAGCTCTTCTAATCTATTCCATAGGTTGTTTCTAGGAACCGTATCGAAAGCCTTTCTAAAGTCCACAAAGCAACAGAATAGGGACATTTTTTTATATGGTTGTAGCCGTAAAAATACCCAGTCTCCTACATCAAAACGTCTCTCGCTGCGATGTTGATCTGCATGTTGTTTCATTCGATTTTGTGCCAAATTCAAGTTATCCTTTAAGATTTGGATAACTTCTTGTCGATGCTCGATGTGATCTTCCACTGCTTGAACCTTCGAATTTTCTCTTAAAGATGATGTGATGGATGGTGGATGATATCGATAAAGTGCAATAAATGGGGTCATTTTCACTGCAGTATGGAAGGAAGTGTTATACCACCATTCAGTGAGAGGTAACCACTTGACCCATTGTGTTTGTTTATTAGATACAAAACAACGAAGATATCATTCCAAACATTTATTTACTATCTCAGTTTGACCATCAGATTGAGGATGATAAGATGAGCTATGAGCTAATTGAGTACCCAAACAAGAAAAAAATTTCGTCCAAAATTTTCTAGTAAAAATGGGATCTCTGTCCCTCATAATAACCCTTGGGTTTCCATGTAGCTTTTGAATTGTGTCCATAAATGGAGTAGCAACTGTAATTTATTTAAATGGATGAGATAATGCACAAAAGTGTGCATGCTTGGTAAGTCTATCAACTACCACCATGATGACGCTCTTTCGTTCGGACTTAGGTAAACTTGTGAAAAAATCCATTGAAATATCCTCCCAATGTTGACTTGGAATAGATAAAGGTTGTAGAAGTCCCGGGGTATTAATTGTCTCAACTTTATTCTACTGGAAAACCAAACATTCTGCCACAAACTTTTGAATATCAGATTTAAGGCTATCCCAAAAAAATTCTTTCTTCACCCTGTGGTAAGTTTTTAAAAATCCTGAGTGTCCTCCTAAATGAGAAGTTTGCAATTCCAAAAGAATCTTTTGTTGTAGTTGGGAATTATTACAAAGATATAAGTGATCTTTGTACCATAAAGAATCATTTTTCCAACTAAATGTATAAGATGTACTAGGATCTGGCTACAAATTTTGAATGAGTGTCCATACTTCTTTGTCCTTCTTCCATTCATATCTTACTTCGGTTATCCAATCTGGTTGGATAATAGAAATGACACAAAGCAATGCTTCCACCTCTTCATTCTTTATTGAGAGTGCATCTACAACAACATTAAGCTTCCTTTTTTTGTGGATTATTTCAACGTCATAACCCAACATCTTTGTGACCCATTTTTTCTACTCTTCTGAAGATAGTCTTTGTTCCAAAAAGTGTTTAAGACTATCATGATCAGTTTTTACCTTGAAGTGTCTTCCCATTAGGTAAGTTCGCCATTTCTTTAGTGCATACAGTATTGCTAACATTTCCTTCTCATAAATAGGTTTTTGTAAATACTTTCCTTTGATTGGACGACTTTCAAAAGCAATGGGTCTTCCTTCCTGCATTAAAACTGCACCAATTCCATTTCCTGAGGCATCACATTCCACAATAAAGATTTTTGTGAAGTCTGGTGTAGCTAATACCGGTGCTAGGCACATTGCCTCTTTAAGACGTTCAAAGGCCTTAGTTGCTTCAGGAGTCCATGAAAATGCATCTTTCTTCAATAATGTTGTTAGAGGTGCTGCTATTCTCATAATTCTTAACAAACTTGCGATAATACCCTGTTAACCCGAGAAATCCTCGCAACTGCTTTATGGTTGTGGGAACTTTCCATTCCTTAATGGCTTTAATTTTGTTAGGGTCCACTTTAACACCCTCGTGAGACACAATATGACCCAGATATTCCACCTCTTGTACTCCAAAGAAACATTTGGACTTTTTTGCATATAATTGTTTCTCCTGCAATAGTTTGAGCACCCTGTCAACATGTTCAACATGATCCTTCCAAGACCTGCTGTAGATTAGTATATCATTAAAAAATACTAGCACAAATTTTCTAAGGAAGGGTTTGAAAATGGAATTCATCAACCCTTGAAATGTAGAAAGTGCATTGGTAAGGCCAAAAGGCATGACCAAAAATTCATAATGACCCTCATGAGTTTGAAATGCTGTTTTTGGAATATCTTCAGTCTTCATTCTAATTTGATGATATCCTGAACGAAGATCCAACTTGGTAAAATAAATTGCTCCATGTAATTCATCCAATAATTCATCAATCACAGGAATGCGAAATTTATCTTTAATGGTGACCTTATTGAGCTCCCTATAATCCGGACACATGTGCCATGATCCATCCTTCCTGTGTACCAATACTACAGGAGAAGAGAAATAACTTTGACTAGGTTGAATTATACCCGCCTCTAACATTTCTGCAATCATACGTTCAATTTCTCTCTTTTGGACATAAGGATATCTATAAGGCCTGGTGTTTGGAGGAACACTTCCTGGAATCAAGTGAATAGCATGATCATGATCACAAATAGGTGGGAATCCTTTGGGAGTTTCAAACACCTTGGAATGATTGTCCAAGACTTGTTGGAGATTTGCAGAAATAGATGATTTTGATGTCGGAACTTCTAGTGAGCATAATTGTGCAATTACGCCTCGTTGTTATTCCTTTAGAAGCTTTGTCCTAACATTAGGGCTTATTATATTTCCTGGCTTCCTTGCAATACCCCATAATTCGACTTCCTTTCCTTCTGAAAAAAATTTCAAGAAAAGTTCTTGAAAATTAAAAGCAACCGTCCCCAAAGATTGTAACCATTGTACTCCTAGTACAAAATCAACACCTCCCATAGGAATGGAAATCATTGGAATATTAAATACATATTCCCCCATGGTTAGCTTGATATTATGGCATTTTCCAGAGCAATTTATAGTTCCTCCGTTTGCAACCATCACTTGACATTCTGGTGCTGGGTATAGGAAACAATTCAATTCCTTGGCTACCTTACAATGAATAAAATTATGGGTACTACCCGAATCAATCAACACTATTACCTTTTTCTTCTTGATATGTCCTTCTATCTTGAGAGTTTGCGGAGTGGTAATTACTGAAAATGCATTACATGATATGGTCGGACTTATTTCTTCCTCTTCTAGGGTTGGTTCCTGGTGTATATCCTCTTCTTTTGAAGATTCTTGTTCATTTTCTTCTTCCTCTTCACAATCTATGTAAAATAATTTCTTCTCAGCACACTTATGACCTTTAGTGTATTTTCTATCACAACTGTAGAAAAGCCCTTTTGCTCCTTTTTCTTCCAATTTTTGTGGTGTCAACCTTGTAGGTTGTGGAAATCTAGACGTAGCAACACTTCCTTCTTTATAGAATTGAGTGGTAGGCTTCCTTGTCGCCATAATTTTACATTCAACTTTTCTTGCCAACTTGAACGCCTTCTCCAATGAATCAGGTTCCAGAACATGAAATTCATGTTGGATGTTATCCTTTAAAGTGCCTATGAAGAGATCAATCTTGTGTTCCTCTGGAATATCAGTTACCCTTATATTCAATTTTTGGAAGTCCTCAATGTGCTGCCCCACTAAACCCTTTTGTTTGAGATTTATCAATTGGCTAAAGAAGGTGTTGCTCTTTGTATCCTCATAATGTGCTATGATTTCCTCCGTAAAAATTGACCAAGTGACAATTTTTTTACGGGAGCAAAGCCATCGATACCATACAAATGTATTTTGTTCTAAATGTAAAGTTGCAATGCATACCTTTTGTATGTTTTGCACATTATGGAGATCAAAATATTGCTCCATCTGTAGTATCCATGTTACAGGATCCTTTCCATCAAACTTCCTCATATCCATTTTTGGAATATGGTGGTTCTTCCCGCCAAAATTAGAGTTTATGAAATCACGATTAACATTTATTTTGTTCTCATCATGAGTTTCCTCTACTATCTTTTCACCATTAGGAAACATTTCTTGTATCAACTTTGTCAAACCTTCCATGTTTGCTTTTAGATCATTCTTTATGTTTTTCATGTTGTCTTTCATTTTTTCATCGATCTTAGCTTCCATGTCATCCATCTTAGATTCCATGCCATCTATCTTAGATTCCACGCCTTTCTTCAAACCATCAATATTATTCTTCAAAGCATCCATCTTCGCTTCCACAACTTTCTTCAAAACTTCCATTTCATTTTTTGTTGCTCTTTGCGAGAGTGAAATTTGGTGCACTTGCTCTTGTACAATTTTGATAGATCATGTTGCAATTCTTCATCTTCATGAGTCATAGTAGAGCCTTCTGAAGGCTTAATGGGTGTTGAATTATTTTTACGGGGCATTTTTTAGAACCCAATAATGATATCTATTCTAAAATATGCCCTTGGAATGAATTCAAATCGATTCTTCAAACAAGACTTATGCAATTCGGAAAAAAAATACACACATTTTTCTTGTTTTGAGGAGCTCGATATTGAAATTGGATTATCTCTGTGATTGTAGCTCTTCAATATCTGAAATTTGGCACTGAGATAGCCTTCTGAATTATCTTTTGAATGCCACAGGTCTGACTTGATTTGGATTCTCCAAGGAAAATTTATGTCCAATCTCCCACAATGACCTAATTGTGGACTAGTTCAGTAGAGCGAACTTGTACGACTTGCCACGTGTCATTGTTTCGTCTTTTAGCTCTGAAATTGATAGCAAAGAAACTAAAGTTCGTGTACTTACGATCACTTTTTACGACACTCCAATCCGGTGCTCAGAGAGAGAGTTATGAATATTTTCCCATGATCACCTCTTTGAGATGAAATTCAGGATCCTGAAAAAGCACTACCTTCCACAGATCATATCTCCGAAAATATTGCGAACTAAGATCTGAAATTTTGTTACGAGTTTCCCCAGGATTTCAGCTTCGCGCCCTAAAAATTTCAGATTCTAAATCTTCATAGAAAAAACTTTATAGCGCAAATTCCACGATGACCTTTTTATATTAAATTAAGGAGCCTGCAAAAAGACCTAACTTCCACAGATCATATCTCCGAAAATGTTGCGAACCAAGCTCTGAAATTTTGTGACGATGTTCCTTAGGATTTCGGCTTCGCACCCTAAAACTTTTAGCTTCTGAAACTTCGTAGAACAAAATTTATAGTGAAAATTCCACAATGACCTATTTGGAGCAGCGAAACCCTAGAATCCAAAGCTCTGATACCAAATGTTGTGAAACCATCTCCAAAAAGAGAAGAAAAGAGATATCAACACCTTAGAAATAAGCCACTTCGAGGGGGAAACCTCCAATACATTACATGAATGAAAAATTCTTGGATGATACAAATTACAAAACCTCTTTTCTATATATAGGAGTCCATGGGGCCACAATGTAATCCTAGCCGACCTAACAATAATAATTTAAGGGCACAATAATAACAATATGGGGGTTATAGGGGTATAATAATAACAATAAGGGGGTTACACTAACAACAATAAGGGACTATATATATTAAATTTTATAAAATTTTAATACATAAATCATTGAATTTTAAAATAAAAAAATAAAATAAAAAACTTAAAAAAAAAAAAAAAAAAAAAATTAAAAACACTTTTAAAATTAAAATTTAAAAAAAAATAATAATTGTAATTTAAAAATGGAAACAAATAAATAAATAAAAAATATTAAATTAAAAAAAATAATAATAATTTAAAAAAAAAAATACAAAATTGAAATTTAAATAAAAAATATTAAATTTAAGTTTTAAATATTAAATATAATTTAATTAAAACCAAATTTAATTTAAAAGAAAAAAAAAAGAATATGTATCTGAAATTTAAAATAATTATAAAAATTATAAAATTTTATTAGATAAAATAAAAACAAATTAATTTAATCAAAAAAAAAAATCGTAGCCCAATTTAATTTTTTTCTGAAACTAGATTAATTTTTTGATTATTTTTTTATTTAATATTTTTTTTTTAATTTAATTTTCATTTTCATTTTAATTTAATTTTTAATTTATTAATTTTAATATATGTTTTTCTTAATTTAATTTAATATATATATTTTTAATTTAATAAAATTTAATATTTTTTGAAATTTAATTTTTATATTTTAAATTTTATTTATTTTGAATTTTTTATTTATTTATACTTTTGTTTAAATATAATATTTTTGGGTTGAATCTTAATTTTTTTTGAATTTTTTTGTTGCGCTGCTACCATTGACCTAGACAACGTCGTCTCTGCTATGCGTTTCACCTTGTCGTAGCTCCCATGGACACTGGTGGGGGTGCCGACCCTCCTCCCCGCCAGCCAGATCTCGCAACCTTCAAGAAACGCGTAGTCGGATCCTCCAAAAGACCTCTCGTAGAGACTCATAAGAAGTTTGTAAAAAAAATAGACTGCATTCCCTCAGTAGAGTTTCCAGTGGATGAAACATGCAGATCAGCATTAAATTTAGCAAATAGAGGCCTCATTGGACAGTTTACAGGCCTCTGGTGCTCCCCTACAGCTATGGAGGCATGGGTTCAGAGAAATTGGACGTCGCTTGTCTCCGATGGAATCAAGAGCCACTTTGTAGGGACATGATTCTTTATTTTTGTATTCGAAAATGCAGAAGATAAAAGCCTTATCTTCAGAAACGACCCATACTTCATGGGACCTCAAGGGTTATATCTGAATAAATGGACTCCTGACTTTGACGTAACTCAAGATGTGCCCTCCGCGGTCCCATTATGGGTTCACCTCCCACATCTTCCATTGCACTGCTGGAATTAGAAATCCCTGCAAACCATCGAAAACATGCTCAAAAAGTATATATATCAAGCAGTGAGAAAAGATTAGTACTCTTGTGCACGGATCTGTATGGAGGTGGGTTTGGAAGTAGTGTTACCGAAAGCAATAAATATAACCGTCGCAGACTAGACGCACATCCAGGAACTAGATTAGGAACAACTTCTTTCAAGTGCCAGCACTGCCACAGATATGGGCACTTCGCAAGGCACTGCAAAAAAAAGATCTCGGAAGAAAGTGAAAATGGGAAAATAGATCAATGGACTAAAGTGTAGAAAGAAGGGACAGAAAAATCATGAGTTAAAGGTCCAATAAAAGAGAACACAACCACGCATGCTGGACAAGATCAAGGAGAAGGGATCATAACCCTACGCAGAAAACATGAAACCAAACCTCCAGGATCGCAAAAGAAGTAGCAGCAACTTAAACAAATAAAGACAATAGCGAGCAATCAAAGCCTCCCTCCAACAGAAAATAAATTGAGGAACAAGGGCTTAAAACAACAATCCTTGAAGTCTCCTCCTCCCCCTCATATGCAAATATAGCCAAGAAAAGAATCACTGACTCGCCAAGCTCCTCGATGGATGAGATCCTTGAAAGACCTGCCAAAAGAGCAGGTAGAAAGTCCTGCAGAGAAGCGAGGGAGGAAGAAGCAGAAAGACAAAAGACCCAAGGAAGCCAACCTACAATAGAAATGTCAATCGGAAGGAGCACTAGAACAAGGCCTTCAAAGGGAGGAGCTCATATCACCCCCAACATTAAGTAATGTGAATCGTCTCTTGGAACTATAGAGGATTGGGAAATCCGTCAAAAATCGAAGCGGTCAAGGACCTTATGAAAATGGAACCAACAGATATCCTCATGCACCAAGAGGCAAAAATAGAAAGGGGAAGACCTTCTAGAGATTAGCGAAAATAAATGGAAGAAGAATGCAGGGAAAGCAGTAAGTGCAAGGGGATCCTCAGGAGGAATAGCCACCCTCTGGAAGGAAGATTAGTTCAGGCTAGTCTGTTCCTTCAATACCCAGCACTGGAGCTACACTGAGCTGAAACACATAGTAAGTACGTTAACCTTTTCTCTCTTCAATTTATATGTCCCAGTGATGTATGCAGAAAATAAAGAGTTTTCGCAATCATTAAACAAATTCCTTGAAACGAACTCCCCAAACAATATTATCATTGCTGGAGATATAAATATAGTGATGAATGTAAAAGAAAAAAGAGAAGGAAGAAGCAGTGAAGACCAAATGATACATATGGTAGAAGATATAATGTTGCAGTGGGATTTAATGGACTTTAACCAGAGAAAGTGTTATATACTTAGACCAACAATAAGATAGGGGATGATCACATCTAGGCCAGACTGGATATGTTTTTAGTAAAAAGTGATATGTTGATGGAAAGAAGGCTCATTTTCTCAACCATTCTCCCCAAACTCACCTCAGACCACAAAACCATCCTTCTCTCATTGGAAGAGGAATAAAATTTGCGCCCCATCCCTTTCAGATTCAGTCCCTTATGGTGTGAAAAAAGTGGATTTACTGAGATAGTCTGAATGGCCTAGTCCACCACTGTTAGTGGCTCCCCCAACTATGTTTGGGAACAAAGGCTAAAGCATACAAAAAGGGCTGTTAAGGAATGGAGCAAACTACCAGCAGTCACTCCTAACAGTCAAATAAAGGAAGCAGTGCAGCAATTGGGAAACATTCAAAGAGAAATGGACATAATATAAATAACAAAAATAGAATTGGACAGAGAGCAAGCAGCTCAATGTAATTCCTTTTGAGCCTTCCTGAATGAAGAAGAATATTGGAGGCTAAAGTCTCGCAGCCTCTGACTCGAATCCGGTGACATGAATACTAACTTCTTTCATCACCAGTGCAGAGCCTACCTTTCCCGCAACCACATCTCGAAGATTACAACCTCAGAAGGGATACGTTGCAAAGGTATAGACCAAATTAAAGAAGTTGTTGCCTCCCACTTCTAAAATATCTACAGTAAAGGAATTGATGGCAGCAATGAGGACAACACTGAATTTCTTAACAATATCCCCTCCTTGGTTAATAAGGAGGACAACTCAGCTCTCATGACTCAAATCAAAGAGGAAGACATATGAAAAATTATCTGGTCCATGGAACCAAATAAAGCCCCAGGGCTAGATGGGTTTACTATCCACTTTTATAGGATATGCTGGGAGATAATTAAATTAGATCTGTTTAGGATTATCAAATGATTTCTTCAAAAAGGAAAAATGGGGGGCAACACCAATTCTACTATTTTAGCTCTAATACGGAAAGAATCAAACCCCGACTCCTTTGATAGGTTCAGGCCTATCTCTCTATGCAACATATTATATAAAATCATTGCAAAGCTCCTTGCCAATAGATTAAAGCCTCTTCTAGGCAGGCTCATTTCCAACTCACAAGGAGGCTTTGTAAAAGGAAGACACATTCTGAATAACGTAATTCAAGTTTAGGAAACCATGCATTCCAGTAACGTCAGAAAATAGAAAGGCATGCTGGTCAAGTTGGATATGGCCAACACCTTCGATAGGGAAAATTTGTCATTTCTCTATAAATTTCTACAATCCTTCATATTTTCTCAAGAATTCGTCAATTTAATTAAATCTTGCACCAGGAGACCTTAGATCTCCCCCTTGGTAAATGGGAGGCCAACTAGCTATTTCCAAGCAATGAGGGTGTTGAGGCAAGGATGCCCCTTATCTCCATTCCTATATTTTATCTTGGTAGACACTCTCAAGAGAAAATTGGACAAGGACAAGGAAGAGGGAGCATCTCTAGGACTGAGAATAATGAAAGAGCTAGACTCAATAAACCACACTCTTTTTTTTTATGACTCCCTCATGCTGGGAGGAGCCTCCTGTAGAATTTCCTCAGCTTTCAAGTCACCCTCCAGGCCTACTGCAGAGTTTTTGGTGCATTGATCAATTACAGGAAGAGTATTTTTTACAGTTGGAATGTGGAAGAGGCTAATGTGTAGAAAGTAGCCCGAATTCTGGGATTCAATGGACACTCCAGAAGGGACAAGATAAGTTATCCTCGTTTTCCTCTCACACTGGGTATTAACAGGTCTACTCTGTGGGAGGGAGTGCTTAACAAAATCAAAGGAAAAATTGAAGCTTGGGGAGGCCAATGGCTAACATATGGAGGCAAGTTAACTCTGATTAAATCAGTCCTCACAACTCTACCGATCTACCAAGATTCATACCTCTTGGCCCCAAGATCGATCACTCGGCAGCTAAATAAGCTCATTCGAGATTCCCTGTGGCACAGAGGAAGAGGAAATTAGCGCAAGATTCATCGGATAAAATGGGATATAGTAAAGTGCTCCTTCTGGGAGGGCGGTCTCCAAATCAAAGATCCGGAGCAAGCAAATACCTCACTGGGATGCAAGCTCCTGTGGCAAATGCACAACAATACCACACACCCTGCTAGTCGCACTCTTAGACACTAATACATTCCATTTGCGACATTAAGGAACCTACCGGGAACCAAGAGAAAAAAATGCATGCAGTTGTGGAATTTATGCAACAAAGTTATTTGGTTCTTCTTCCAGCACCTATACCGCATTCCAGGAAACGATAGAAAAGTAAAATTCTGGACAGATCGAATAATGGTACATGCTCTGCTTGAAACCAACACCACCCTTGGAGAAATTTGTGAGCAGATGAAGAGCAGAGGCATCAAAATGTTGTCTGACATCTCCGAGTGGAATGAAGAAGGAAATTGGGCTTCCTGGAAAGTCAATATCATTCCAGTCCACCTTGTCCATCAGGTAGAAAAGCTCAAGCTCGAGCTCAAGGACGCTTCCCCAATACACAAAAATGTTGAAGATAAGTGGGGCTGGGGACCCTCTGGAATTTATTCTACGGCCAAAGGATATGCTCCGCAACAAACACAATGTGGAAGCCATCTCCCAGCAAGTCTATGGGCTCAGGTATGGGATAAAATGGCATTGCCAAAAATAAATAAAAAATTCTGGACACTCATGCACAAGATAATATTGACAGGAAAAAATTTACTAAGATGAAGAATAGCTGGGCCTCACAGATGTCCTCTCTGCAAGCAAGCATTGGAAACCATTGATCATCTATTTGTGGACTATCCCTTTTCCAATAAAGTCTGGACACTCACTCTCCATGGCCTCAACGCTGCAGTCCCTTCCAAAATCTTAGTACCTGAACTTTATCTAACATGGAAGGACCGTTACCCTCTTACCCTCAGCAACAAATCTCTTTGGGCCCAGGTCTAGATCACCATACCCAAGTATGTATGTTGGAAACTCTAGCTTGCCAGGAATGAACAAATATTTAACAATAATTCTTTGACCCCCATCAACGTAGCTGCAAAAGCAAAAGGCCTCATATTCGAAACTTTGAGCACCCAAGTCCATAAACCTGAATCCTCATTGCATCCCGAAGAAGAAAAAATGGTTTGGGACCTATGTTTTTAGACATGGGAATCAAGGCAAAGTAATACCCCAACACAATGCAGAGTGGAGACTAAGAGACAAGGATGAAATCTTCCAAAGCTGGTGGAGGAAGCAAGAGAAAGCAATGGTCTTCTTCGATGGAGCCTCCAAGGGCAATCCTGGGACTACAGGCACTGGGGGCCTGCTATATGCTCCGGATGGGTATACAAGAGAGACCTTTAGCTGGGGTCTAGGAAAGAGAAAAAATAATCAAGCAGAACTACTGAGTTTGATAAAAGCCTGCCAAATTTCCAAAGAAAGAGGATACAAGGAGCTGCAAGTATTCAGAGATTCAGAAATCCTGATAAAAAAGGTACATTCGAAAGGACAGTTCAATGATGTTGGGCTAAACAAAAATCTACAAAGGTTGAGATACACCCTTCAAAAATTCACCTCCTTCAAATGTTTTCACATACTAAGAGAATCAAATAAAGAAGCTGATCAGTATCAACAATGGACCAACTATTCAAAGTTGCATACATTGTCTGTAATTCACATTGTGAGAAGGATTTGTCAGTAGACTGTACAAAAGGTTGCTCAGGCCTTGGCCCAACCTTATTTTCACTACCAATAAAATCTCATAACCATTCTAGTTTATATATATATATATATATATATATATATATATATATATATATATATAATATTTTTGGGTTATTTATTTTTTGTAATTTTTAATTTTTAATTAATTCTTAAAATGTTTTAAATTTTAGTTTTAAAAATGTTTTCATTTTTATTTTTATTTTTACTTTTATTTTTAATTTTTAATTTTTAAAATGGTTTAATGTTAGAAAAATAGTTTTTTTGTTTTTTTATTTATTTATTTTAAAATGCTTTTTTTTCAACTTTTTGTTTTTTAATGTTAATTTCTTTATTTTAAAATTTTTATTTTTATTTGCATTTTATTTTATTTTTTTTAATTTAGTTTTTTATTATTTTTAAATTTTTAAATTTATTTTTATTTAAAATTTAAAATTTTCATTATCTAAATTTTTTGTATTTTAATTTTAATTATTTTTAAATTTTCTATTTTGAATTTGTTTATCTTTTTTTTTTTTTTTTTAATTATGTGGGCTTTTTCTCATAATTAAAAACAAAATTGTTTTTGATGTTCTTTTATTTTTTTGGTTCAGTTTTTATTTTTCCATTAGATTATGTGTTTTCTAGAAAATTTTCCCCATTTTTTTATTTAATTTTCAAAACTTTTTGCTTAGTTATTTATTTATATATTTATTTTTGTTTAAATTTTTTATTTTTACAAGTTATTATTTATTTATTTTTACATTTTTATTGTTTTATTATTATTATTATTATCGTTTTTTTATTTGATTTTTTTTTTTGTCATGTTTCTTTTATTTTAATTTTATGTTTTATTACCAACATGAAAATCACCTCTAAAATAAATGGGTTGATGTTGCATCACCACTTTTCAAAATTAGCATGAAAATCATTAGCATTTTAAAACAAATGTTCATACTTTATAAATAAAAAAAATTAAAGTGTCAAAAATATGCTAAAAAAAGGCGATTTTGCATCACCACTTTTCAAAATCGGGTGCTTTTATTGCTACCTCAAAAAAATAGGTACCACTTTAGTTACCTATTTGATCGATAACTATGTTAATTCCAAGAGGTTAAGACCTTACCATGTTTCTTCATGTCATTTGAGTTTTGGCTTCCCACCAAATAAGAGTTGCACTTTCCAATCTCAATGCAGCAAGCTAAATCTTTGTGTCCTCATCCTTGATTATTTGTATCCCGCAATACACTTCAAGCTGACGTACCCAATTATCTAATATTTTAGAATTTACCTCTCCATCATACATAGGAAATTTAAAATCTATGTCAAGCTTGAAAAATGGAGTCTTACCATGACCTTTTGTAGAATGTGGAGGTGATTGTGAAGGGCTTCTTGTGGAAGAAGATGATGGTGAAGATGGTGATGAGGATGGAGGTGAAGAGAATTCTGGTGTCAAAGGTGGTTTTTAACCATTCCCATTAGCTTTTGGAGTCTTTTCTCCATCTCCTCCTTCTCCTTTTGAAGACTTATCTCGCTTTGGAGGATTGGATCTCTCACCTTGCAACCTTGTGTTTCTCTCCTCATAGAGAAATTTCATGATTTGTGTCATATCAAAGAATTCTTTTGTAATATCCCTAATTTACAGCATTTATGTTTATGTCAATAAGAAAAAGGTCTTGGTGGACCTATGGAACAATTATGATGTTGGCAGAAATATTTTAATTAATAATTATTTATGAAAATTATGGAAATTCTCCAAAGACAGAGTAAATGAGATACGAAAATTCTTATTCATGAGGATAAGATAGAATTTCATAGTTTCCCAAAATTATCCAAAAAAATCCTTTGGAGAAAAATAAAAATATTGAATTAGATAGAACAAAAATATCTAAGAAATCCCCAGTAAAGAGGAAAATTTATGGGAAGAGGTAAGAAAAAACGCGCTGAGGAAAAGTGATTTTTAAAGAAAACTTTTGTGGATAAAACAAAAGTAAATCCTAGGATATGGGAAACAACAACCCATAATAATGGGGTGTCGTTATGGAAACTTGCTGGGGAAAGTGGGCTTAAAAGTACCATCACTAGTGTGAAAAGAGGTTGTCTACACTAGGGAAAATTGATCTCTGTTTGGGGGAGAGACTTGAGGAGAAGCTCGTGGTTGGGAGAAAAATTCATCTTTAAAAGTTGGTATGCATCATGTACAAATTTTATATTTAATTTCTTGTGTTCTAGTAATGGATAGAAGCAACAGCTTGTCTAAGTTAATAGAAAAAATTATGCTTTGTAAATAAGGGATTAATGTTATTTTAAACTAGGTTGGAATTGTGGTATCATCTAGTTGCATACGCTTAGTTAATATTATATATATTTATAGTAATGTGTATTTTACAGTGTCAATACTCTATTAAATACAATGTTGACACTTTGTTCTATACAATAAACTAAGGTACTTCAAGTGGATAAAATTACATTTCTTTAACTAGAAACCCACACAAGGTTATGATTAGAGAGTAAGCGCTATCTACTTATTCATATATGTGGAGAAGTAAAATAAGTAAGACATCATGTTTCTGTTGCTATAATGAGGAATAGAAAACTGAAACTTAGAGACTAAGCTAGGACAGATCTAGCTAAGGAAAAACAATACCCTTTAAATTTGCAGGAAGGAATAAATAATATAGAATCTGCAAATTATAGCTATTCATAAAAAATAAAATGAAATGAATTCATGATACAGTATAGAAGAAACTACAAATGAACTTATGAATAAATTTCACATACATGTAACAGTTTCTAGAAAGCTAACCAAGCAAACCATTATTAACCCAAAGAATTCTGGAAGCACATAACATATGAAAGGATTCAAAAAATGATGAATTCATTATAAAATCTAGAAGTTTGATATAAGTACATATTCATCCATGATGGATATGATGAGGAAATGTAATTCCATAATTCCAAATATAAATATATATATAATGTCTAGTACAGTAATCCTTGAACTTCCTTGAGGATTACACAGTCATATGTATATGAAAAAATTAAAAATAAGAACACGTATTACATCAACTCATTAACTATCAAAGGCCAAGTATGGAACTGACATATAGACTACAACAACACATGTATAAACTAAGTGCTAAAAGGAGATCCATGGCATAACAAAATGCTACCAACCTGAGGAAGAATACAGTTAGTAAGCATGGGTAGTGATGGAAACTTGAGTGTCACACAGACCAACAAAATTCAAAAGCATGTCTGTAAAAGAACAGAAATGCAAAAATGAGAAAGAGCCAAAAATTATTACCGTGTAAATGACACAAATATGTCTTACCTGAGCATGTTTTCATGCCATTGATTGATCCACATGTGCATACCAATCAAAGAATGTTGTGAGTGAAGGGATCCTTCAACACATAGACATGAAAATAAACAAATGAGAATCCAAGAACAAATATGTCTTACCTAAGCATGTTGTCATGCCATTGACTGATCGACATGTGCATACCAATCAAAGAATGTTGTGAGTGAAGGGATCCTTCAACATATAGACATGAAAATAAACAAATGAGAATCCAAGAATTACATATAGTATCAAATTTACCTGAAGGTGGAAGGATGCGAGGATAGGCTAAAATCCTCATCTCCTTCAGCAAAATTCTCGATCTGAGAATAAGATTGACTTTATGTGTTCATTATTAACCAATATAAATTAATTAGTATGATTTTTCAACAAAACTAAAAAAATTCCATACAATGTGGATGTTTGTCTAATATGAAAATGCAAAGTTACATATGTTAATTACAATATTAAAAAATATCAAGTGTAACTATAAATAATTTCAACAACATAAATTTTATTATATTAAATGTGAACTATTACAATACGAGTTTCCAACTTAATATTGGTTGGACTACAATTTACACATGAAATATTGTTTCATCACTTCAAAAAATTATCATTGTGTTACTAAGGAATTACAAGTGAATTCACCAACTAGACTGATTCTCTTCTCTCTCTTTCTATTTTCTTTTGTCACTCTAGTGTTATTGTTTTCTTCTTTCTTCAATTCTTGCTTCTCACCATCAATACTGAGTTACTTTTCTGAAAACAAAAGAAGATACAATGCAGAGTGTAAGACATGAAATAATATGAACACTAGAATATAAAATAAAGTAGATTATAAAGGATTTATACAAAAAAAGAAAAAAATACATTAAACTTCAAAATTCACAATCAATGAATTAGATGAGGTGAAATCCTAAGGAAATACCTCTATTAAAATCATGACTGGAAGAGGGTCATAGTGGCTATGTGATCATTTTTCATGACATGCAAACGTTTAGATAAGATTAGTCCATTCTTAACTTCACAATAGTTGAAAAAATATAAATCCTATAATTTTTTTGGAACTGAGATTGTGTTTCAAACCTAAGATAAATTACCATTTTCGATATGTTATAATAAATTAAGAATAGACCCAAAATGCATGGCCAAATTTTCATGACATTAAGAAAATAAATGTAAAGGTTGTAAAATTGTAGATATCTAATATTATAACCTGACCTCAAAAGTTATTTTTGATACAAATCATCACGTGTTAAGCCAAACAGATTAGCTCATTCAACCTTGTGTCTGAATTGTAGCTCGACCACCATCTCCAAAGAGTTCTTGTAAGAAAGTACAATAAACATTAAATTTTCTATAGCAAAAAAAATTATCATGAACCATCCCATAGTTTCCTTGGGTCTATAGAGTCAAAATCTAGACATCAAAATTTCTACATGCCACACTCTCAATATAAGCCAATCTTTTGTTTTCTTTATCCTAGAAACCAATACTAGTTTAGTGGTAATCACCATGGATACTTAAATGAGACTTGCTAGACATGCAAATATTTTTGCATGAAAATGTTCATAACATTTTCCCACTAAGATTTGAGGCCTCCCTTTGACCTTCATAGCTGACACCGCTACATATCCGTAGCTTCAAAAGTTTTACAAAGATCACAACTTCTCCAAATGGTGCTTGATACGTGCCTATTTATTTTGGTCTTGGAGTCAATGTTAGATTTTATGAAGCAGATATGAAATCTAAGGCTTTAATATGAAATTTATCATATTGATTCATGCAATCCACACAACTCTTAAACAACAATTTTAAGTCATACATAATATTTCTATACAAATTTTATTTTTTATATTCCTCATAAATGAAAAAAATAACACCCTAAAGCAACAACATTTTGAAATCCAACCTTCATACAAAGTCTGTTAGGCCTAGACAAGGATGAACATGTCATATTAAACCTTGGTGATTTTACATAATTTAAGGTATTATCAAATCTTTTAATAGTTCTTTTATGTAGCAGAGAGACAAAGAGATATTTACATGTCAATAATATAGCCATTGATAAAATAACACCTTAATGCTTGAGAATTCACTTTTGATTCTTAGATATATACTAAAAAAAAGTCTTATTGTAGTTAAGAGCATATTACTTTAATTTTTCCAAACATGCAAAAAAAATATTTTATATATTTCATTGAAGACTAAGGTTGAATTGTACATTTTTATGTAAACTTAAATGGGCATTCAATTGATATTAATTTTATTTTTAGGAAAAAATTAATGCATTGTTAAGAATTCGTTAGAGTGAGGGCCATCCAAGTAATTGTCACATAATATGATAGATAAAGAAAAAACCAAGTGAGGATATTTTTATGTTTTTACATCATGTTCATACACTTCTTGCCCTAATTGAAGGCATGCTTACCTATTTAGTGAGGCAAGAGCTGACTATCAATGGGTTATGAAGTACAAAATAAACACCTTAGTATTATGAAAATTCAATATGACATAGTAGACACAATCCACTATTATGAAAGGTGAGTTGTTTTTATTTCCCAAAAAATATCATCAATGTAATGTCTTGGATGACTAAACTGATTATTAAATTCACCTCAAACAATTTCCTTAGTGCTACCTAATAAAGTTTTTTAGATAACAGTAACTGGGTAAATTTGATTTATTCTTAAATACAATATTTTCAAAGATAAAATGAGAGTAACCAAGGGAACATGAAAACTCAATCAAATAATACGAGGGAGATTCAATTTCATTGGTGAACTACAACTATGAATGATGAAAAGGAAACCAAAATGTGCCTTAAATGAATGTAGAACAGAAAAAACATAATTACATGCACCCAAAGCACAATAAAAGAGCACAATTATTAAGCAATGAGACTAAAAGATCTATAAAGACATGGAATAATCAAACCTTATATGTATATCAATCGAAAGATTATTTCCATCATAATGATGAATACGACACTGGTAGCATAACTAACAATGCATGTAGTGAGGGAAATAATGAAAATGGCTAGAAAAAGATGAATAACAATTATGGACACCCAAAGCACTGTAATAAGACATGGCTAGTCAACCACATGACTCAAAGAGCTATAAAGAATACTTTCATCTCATTGTTTTCACCTCAATCTAGTCAAAATAATTCTTATTATTAGTTCCTTAACTCCAACATAGTTGTTTTTTTTTAGATGGTACACCTCGTATATAAGATGAAAATAGGTTGTTACAACTCTTGATCACTAATTTTTTTTTTTCGATCACTGATAATTATGTACACAAGTTTTTATAGTTTCTTTTAGTTGTTGATTGGACTCCGTGGAAATCACATCCAAAGGATGCCAATAAACCATGTTGACGTTTTGAGGTTAGAAAAGTTGCATGCATATTTCAAATGCTATTTTCAATCTGTAAATTCATGTTTCCAAGAATATACCAAACCATTGACCTCCCTTGAATGATTGTGCCTCATGTAAAGTTTCAACGAAAATTTTAAGTATAAATAAGGCCGACCTAATTTTTTTAAAGAGATTACAAGTCAAACTTTGGTTCTAGTTAGTCAAATATAGCAACTCAATTTATAGTTTTAGTTGGCCAAAATAGAACAAATACCAATTTAAATTAGCCTTTCCAAAATCGGTAAAGGATCCTCTACTATTGAAATTAAAACTTATACCAGGAGAGAAAGATATACATTAAGTTGGAAAAACATACCAAACTACCAAATATACCAAAGGAGGTCAAATTAGGGTTGGGAGGTTGAGATGATTAGCATGCCTCAAGTGAAAACCCTCTCAATTGTTAACATATGTCACACAAAAAACACATCCACTTGCACAATTACTGCACACTGGAACTATGACACTAGAACCCTTACCTACCATAATAAGAAATGCTAAATATAACCATGTCTAAAATAGTAGAATAAATCCTTAAATCTAAGAAATATGAAAAATGAAGGTAACTCCTACTGTGATATGGGACCGATGCCAACTAGTTCTTTCCTTGTTGTTTTATGGATGGATGTTATCCCATAATGAAGGATTCCTCAACAAGTCTTGGAATACCCTAGGAGGATTTGGTAACCCATTTCTAGGTAAATACCCTCTAAGGAATTTTTTTTAAATAGACAATATAGAATAATATTCAATAAGGTAGGGAACTAAATGAAATGGGACTGCGAGCTTAAAGAAAAAAAAATTCAAAAGAAAAAAAATGATTTTGATATTTCTAGAATAAAAAATAGAAAGTAAAACCCCTTAGTTAAATAACAACTCACTTGATTTCTTAATAGAAATTTTATCTTAGCATCTAAAATATTCTTTAGTCATACATGAAAAAAAGAGACTAACTTGTCATTGGAAAATAAATCTTAAATATATTAAAGGAAAACACTGGCAATAAAAGACCATTGTGGAATTCTAAACATGTATAAATGCCAACATCCAAAAGTGAAGATTCCTTTGAGAGAAAATCTGTTATGAAACTATGCTCTCCGTAATAGTGAAGGATTTGAATATCATCATATTGTTGCTGTAGTTGTCAAATATTCTTTTTCCGTGATTCCAACTGAAGGATTCTAAGATCCACCTCTACATTGAACCAATCCACTATTATTTTGGAATCACCGATTAGTTTAAAAAAATTCACCTACTTCCACAAAGCTAACCTCAAAACACACCACAAAGTAATCAACTCATACATGAAGTTTGTACTATTTACAATTCCCAACTTATGTTTTAGAACCGCATTATAAGGGAATAGCATGACAACACCAACTCCACAATTATTTCTTTGACAGGTACCATAAAAAACTCCATACATTTCATTCAGATAATACTAGTGCCCTTATAATTATTGTTTTCTTCGATTTCAAGGGCTTGAGCTGTTATAGAAAAGAAACTCTAGAATGATGTGCAATTGTTGTTGAGCATACAACACCATTTTGAAGAATAGATTTATTTCTCCCTAACTAAATGCCCCACGCCACAAACAATGGGAAAATTTTAAAAGAGGACAAGCTAAGTCTCTAAACCAAAAGCCACAAAATTTCTTCAACAAAGTTCCCAAACCATCAACATTTTACTTTTAGGATTGAAAAAACCACTTTCCTGATAGGATTCGCAAAATGGAAATAAATAAACAAATGTTCAACAACTTTAACATTCTGATACATAAAACATAGAGACTAGGGAATAGGGTATTTATTTCAAATATGAATCACTCGTCAAATTTGACGTTTTAGGCAACTATAGTACCGATTCTAATGATTTTAACAAAGGATGTTGGCGGTTTCGAAAAAAAAAATGGTTATATTTGATGGGAAATTTTCCCGTCACATTCTATCCTTGCTAGGGACCTTCCCACCAATTTATGCTAAAACATCCCAAGTGAGAATTTTCCTTTCAAGAATCAACCATAAAAACATATGGCAATTAGGGGTCCTTGACCCTTCCAAACTATATTAAACCATCATTTTGATTCACAAGTTGTGTTTTGTTGAATAAAAGAAATATATATTTTCTCCTCCAAAATAACCTCACATTGCTTATTTTGAAACCAATAAAGACTATCCTCTTCATCCTTGTTTCAAAAAATACTTTCTTTCTCCAAAGTCATAAAAGAAAAATTCCATTCAACTATAAAAACTGCCAGGATTTTTAAATCTTGAGATAAAACACAAACTTGGTTATCAACTTCTATGTGATCATCACTATCCATATACACAATATAATAAATACCATGATAATTTAGAAATTCTACTAGATATGCAAACAATTCGTGTCTATTGTCACACCGAATCCACAAATCTTGTTTAATTAATACATTTATTCCATTACATATTTTCCACATGATCCAATTTTCTATAACATGTACCCATGAAACCACATGAAAATAAGGAACATATTAAAAATTTTAAAAGACTAGCACACAAAGGATAGTGCGTTATCAATCTTTGGTATATGGAGTCAAGATAAAATGAAATTTATAAGGTGGAAGACCTTGGTTGGAGTATGAGAGAGAAAACCTCATAAGAAAACCTAAGAATTCTCAATTAATTGAAGATTCAACATCAAGGAATGCTATTTTACGTTTCCTTGATGGATCTAGGTGATAGACCTTGCAAAGGATATTTTAAATCCATGAAATACCCAACATATCATGAAACAATAATAGAAATCCTAATTCTACAACATTTCAAAATGGGAAAAAATACCTATAATAAAATTGCACAATTCACAATAATATTACTTCATCAATCCAAGAAAATATCCCTCCTAGAAATTTTATCCTCCCCAAGCCAATTCACTTTCCTTTAGTTACCCATTATGTGGCACTAGATATCTTAAAACATCTCAAGTATTTCCACACTAATTACACATTTTCAAGACATCCAACAAGGGCTCCATGCTTTGTGCATCACGAAAATTCTTTTATGATAGATGCTATCTCAAACAAAATTAGCTCCATTTCCAATTTATAAGGGCCTTATCATATGGGGAAATGATGAATTGAAGGGCTAAAAGTATAGTTCCAATTCATCGTTATTGTTGAACCATTCCTCATCCTTGAGCCATTATTTTAGTTTTACCTATTTTTTATTGTAATATGTAATATTTAAAGATCAATTGCATTGACATGATC
Source organism: Pinus albicaulis (assembly GCA_034641835.2). Lineage (NCBI taxonomy): Eukaryota > Viridiplantae > Streptophyta > Pinopsida > Pinales > Pinaceae > Pinus > Pinus albicaulis. The sequence continues at coordinate 1,049,239,916 of CM076575.1, read as the reverse complement.
CATGGTATCTTCCGAACTGATTTTTGATGAAAGTCCTCTAATGTTTTAAAATTTTCTTTACATGCAAATTACCAACTCCTCTTTCCTTTATCCCTTGTTGAGATATGAGGTTATAAATGTAGTTTAAAGGAATGGATTATTGGATAAAGGCTTGAGAAAATACATCAAATTGTTAATAAATAATATCGAGAGACCAAAACTAGATGTTGAGAACTATGAATAAAATTGTAGAAAACATTATTAATAGTTTTCTAGGTGAAAACATAACAAGTTCAAAGAATAATGTAGATCAAGATATAGTCAAAATTAGTAACAACAAGAATATAGATTCTAAATACATTCTAATACATGAAAGGGAAAAATCCATAAGAATCATTGTCATTGAGAAAACATAGAGGGAAGGAGATTGAAACCAATTTAATTCAGTAGCTCATAATAAGTCCTAAGAGGAAAATTCATGGAAACAGATATAGGGCTATTTTTCTATTCTATCTCCTATGCTATATTTCTTGGAATCTATGGATGAATTTCTACAAAATCATAACTATTTTCTAATAGTGTTTATGGCTTCAACAACTCCACCTTGGTGATACATCGAGAGACAAGTGTGGCTTTGAAAGTCTTATCGATAGTTTTATAGGTGAAAAATTAGTGAGCTCAAAGAATAATGTTGATGAAGATATGGTGATAATGAGTAACAACAAGAACATAGATGTTGAAGACATTCTAATACATGAAGGGGACGAAACCAAAAAAATCATTGTCATTGAGAAAACACAGAGGAAAGGAGATCGAAATCATTTTAATATAGTATTTGATAATAAGGCTTAAGAGGTAAATTCATGGAAACGGAAATAGGGTTATTTTCTTGTCCTAGATCCTATGCTATCATCCTCAGAATCTATTGCTAAATTTATAGAAAATGGTAATTTTTTTCTAAGAGTGTTTATGGCTTGAAAAAATACACCTTGGTGATAGACCAGGAGACATGAGTGTGGCTTTGAAATTCTCCTATAATTTCATCCTCATCCTTGTGTCTTGGTTTTCCAAACTTGGATGAATTGAATAACACTCCAATACAAATTTTCTATTGTTTGCGTTTATTGAAGGAAGGTTGATATTAATTTTTTGACTTACAGTGCTTTAGAAATATGGAATGGTTTATCTTGATTCAAACATTGTAGTTTGGAAGCCCCTATATTCATTAAATAAAAATCTAGGGAGAGAGTCTCTTGTTGATGAGAATTCAAGTCTTAATGAGAATTTTGTGGCATTTGAAAAACATTGGGGAACACTCCTTATCTTAACCCTTCTATCCCTTTTTTTTGTTCACTACTCAAATAAATAGATGTCACATAATCACATTTGTTTTTCTTTGGTGAATATGAAGCCTATATTATATTCATCGCACCAAATTGATAAAACCCCATCCCTATTGGTTTAGTGGGAAGGGGTACATCTTCATGTGGAAAGGAAAAACGTGCTACACCCTACTCCCCAAAGCTATATTCTTGGCTTTCAAATATTCTTGAATTCTTAGTAGCGACATGCCCAATTCTTCTAACATGAATAAGTGATTGTACCATATCACGGAAAAGAGGGGAATCTACTATAGCGAGTTGTGGGTTGTATCCTACTTCAAGGCTTGGAAGTGATACTGAAAACATATCAAGGTGAAAACATGTTTCCCGAACAATTTTTAGAAGTGTGAGCTCTTCTAACATGGATGATCATTTTAGTCACTTTATAATTAGTGACTAGGGGACTCACTAATGAGGCTGGCCACATGTAAAAAGGGTTCAAGGGATGGAATTAATCCACCCTGGATCTAATGAATCGAGATTTAATCACCTCCTTTGTATCTCAAAGGTTAGGATTCTCTTCATTTAGTGAAGACAAAGAGGGAAAAGGCAAGTGGTTTCTTCATTCATTCTTCACTCAATATTTTTGGAGAGGTGAAGGAGAGTTAAGGAGAAGATAATAGGCTACCATAGCCATTTATTTGTAAGATAAAAGAAGGTACAAAAAATTAGGGGACCAAATTTCAAGGTGCTTGGATTGTTTTCTAGCACAAAAATCGAGGAGCATGCATTATTTTTTGAGATGTTGGGCGTGAATTTTGAGGCACCGGTCAACATTTTAGAGCACAATTTTTTAGGTATAAGTTGACATGAATTTTGAGGTCTCTCAGGTGTAAAATTAGGAGTCATTTGGAACTTATTTTGACATGTCAGAGATTGGCACAAATTTTAGGATAAAACAACAACAACTACAAACAAATATTTCCAGACATTTATTGTCGCTATTCAGTGAGAAAATCGAGGAAGTATAAATGAGTGGATAATGAATTAATTGATGTTTTTGGTTTGTCATGGGGCATAAATTTCAAGGAATTGATGAATAGTGACATTATCTTGGAAAAATGTGAGATAATTATTGCGTTTTTTTTGTGTAATTAATTTTACTAGAAGAAAATAAAATCCTCCTTGAAGATTGGCTTTCCCCTTATGCGTTTTTCCAGGGTCATTGGACCAAAAATGGGTGTGTTATTTGTGTTGAATTCTTGCTCATTTAATGTTTTTTTATTGATTGGAAATGTTTATATGGTATGCATAGCCTCAATGGTTTAAGTTGAATGCTTTTAATTTCTTATAACAAAAATATGTACATGTTGGGTTTGGGCATCATCAAACCACTTGCAAATACCTAACATTAGGGTGGGGATAGATGAAGTAAAATTTATACATGGTATTGGAGCCTTGGAAGCTTTAGATATGAGGAAAACATTAGTTGATATTTAGAACACCAAGCACCCTCTTCTGAAACTGTGAAAAGACAACCCTAAAACACCTTTAATGACCCAAAGTATTGTTGGCTGAGAGGGAGACAAACTTACTATGTGAAATATCTCTGATAGAGATGACTAATTAATGTTGGTTTGGAGATTCATGGTTAATGGTATAAGGGTGGAGGATAAATTGGCACAGGAAAAAAAACTTTTTCCCTTGGAAAGAGAGGATGATGCTTTTGTTCGAGGAGTTGGACATATCAGACATTATGGAGAATATCGTGCAACCTCCTACATATCCTTCTTAGTTTATTGATATCAACAAAAATAATGTAAGGGAAAATACAATCATTATTTATGCCATTAGAGACCACTTGTTCCCTCATGTTACCTGGAAGAATTTTTCCTGTGAGATGTAGGAGTCCCTAGTTATACTACACTAGAGTTCCAATGAGGGTAGGAATATGGTGTTGAGGCAGAGGCTAAGAAACACCAAGATGACCAAAGACTCACACAGTGACCTCATACCTAAACATCATTCCTCAGGTGAGAGATTAGTTGGTTGTAGTGGGATAGGATATCCCTGAGGACCAGCTGGTTAGGATGACACTAGATGGTTTTCCCAAATAGTGGGATGGATTTATAGATGACATAGTGGCGAGAGAGCATGTTACACACTGGACAAGGATGTGGGATGATTTAATCTAGTAAGAGACAAGGAGTGCAAAGATTGGAAGTTAGTGTTATGGTAAGGAGGATGACGAGGAGTCCAAGAAGGACATGAGAAAAGTGATATGCTTTGCTTGTGGGAATATTGGTCACTTTTCTTTTTAGAATGTCGAGAATAAGGGGAGTAAGAAGGATGTGGCATCATTAACATAGGTGGAGGACTTTGACTCTATGTTTGATTCATATTTTTCACTGGTGGCAATCTTAGCCACTGGTGCTACATCCACGAGTTTCTGGCTTATATACAGTGGAGTATCTTGCTATATGAGAGGAGTGAGGGCACACTTTATGATTCTTATATATGGTATAAAATTGGATTTGGTTATGGGATATTACACCAGGGTCAGAGCGACGGGCATGGGTACTGTATCCTTTTAGAGGGAGTCATTTCCACCTCTAAATGTGAGGAATGTCCTTTATGTAGTAGATCTGAGGAGGAACCTGATATCAGTTTATTGTATTGAGGAAGGAGGGTAGTTTTCGTATTCTGGGATGGAAAAGTGTTGATGAATCCCATGGGATATAGTATGGAATATAATAGAGTGATTGGTGTTCGTGAGGGTAGATTTTACGTATTTGTCTTTTTGGCTACTAGGACCATGAGGAGGTCATGGGGGGTTGATCGTGCAGAGAAACAAACTCCTAGGAAAGGGATCACTCTACAAGTTTCAAGGTCCACAAGTACAAGTTCATAATGTTCAAGAGGATCACTGAGTTTTGGGATGATAGGTGCATCGATTACAGGCTCACTACTATCCACAGGGGAATATTTATCAAGATCATATGTTCCAAGGAATGTGGATGAGGTTCCCACACTTGTGCAAGAGAATTCTTTTGGGAAGCGGAAACTGATAATGATTTATGGTACCTTGAAGGGATCATGTCAATTTGTGAGGGAAATTAGACCACAAAAGAGGTTGGATGGTAATGTGGTGAGAGTATGGTGCCAAGGGGTGAGCATATACACTTCAGAGATTAAGTTGGAGCGGTGGGAAACAACTTTCTTGGTAAGATGGAGTGTTGATAAAAATGGTACGAAGGAAGTGTTTCCTAGTGCATTAGCCAATTTTCTTAGGAAAAAACATTAATTATCCTTTTTTCATATGAAATTATCAGTTATATTAATGTCATTGAGTAAATTCACTTTATGAGGCGGTACCTGTACTAGATATTTTTTAATAAAGTCACTCATTACATATGATGCTATTCCACTTTATTGAGGACAATTTGTGATAATTCATGTGATTATGATAAGGTTCCCTTGACATTGTTAGCTCGTATATGATAGGAATTTTTGAAAAGACGAAGGCACAACTTGTATGTAAGACATATAATTGTCAAAACATTGAGAAAATACCAACATGCCTATTTCTTAATGGTACACGATTTTCTTCCCATGTTGATTTTGTGCATAACCACACATATGCCGTACACTATCCTATGTATAAAATTTGTCCCAAGAACTTGAAATTTTTTTCACCATTGTGCTTTTTCTTTGGCCCATACAAGACCAATGTTGCGTCCTAGGATCTGTTACCACTTCTAACATCCCCCAACCACCCAATTGGGGAAATTCCACTAAATTTTGACATTGTTTCCATAATAGGATAAGAACATATTTATAACATGGAAACATAATAACATGAATAAAATCATCAACCATACAAATCACATAAAAAAGAGTGACATGTTTAGAGAACATATTTGATAAAATCCATCAACTAGTTGCAATCCTCGAATGGTTCACCGAGCCATAGACTGTGTTTCTCCAACTCTCTTTGTAGTGAAACATACTAAAGTTTGGGTAATGACTACACATGGGTAACAAATTACATAAATATAGGTACATAAACAATATTGAACCTAATCATGGCTAATGTACCAAACTGCAACAGTCTCCAACGAACAATTTCACGTCCCCCATTAGCTCAAAGAACCCAAGGTAGTGCACCCCATTCTTTGAACTGATAGTCATTCAGACTCTCACTGCTACCATTTTAATGTTTCCAACTTATATCATCCAAAGATTTTTTGGAGCCTTGTGGCTTCTAGGAGTTCTAATTTCCCTCAAGGGTCCACATGTACCGCCCAAGCCAATAAAAAGACACATGTCCCTATGGTTCCTCCTTTATGGATCCATCCTTTCCTAAGGCATCCCAAGGAGAAGTCTGTTGTGCCAGAACCACCTAGGTTCCTTAGGGTATAGTGGCTAGGGATCCTCTAGTTCTACGTAGAACCAACACCACAATTATCCCTTGATAGTCTTTGATGGAAAAAAAGGATTAATATACCATTCCTAGCTCAAAATAAATATTATAGTATTAAAATATATTATAATATTTAATATATTTTAATATAATCTTATAAAGTTACCATAGGAATCCTATACTAGTAATGGTTATTACCAAGGAAGCATGCATTGGTTCTTCCTCTGGCACCTTTTCCTCTTGTGGAGTCCTATCCCCCCCATTTTGTTTTCATTTCCTATTTTGTAGTCTTGATGTTATTTAGTAATGTGGAAATTTTAATATATTATATCTTCTAAACTCATTGGCCTTTTAACGCACAAGATTTTTGTCTTAACCGCAGACGTACGCTGGCCTTAAAACATATTTGTACACTATCTTGTCGATCTAACATATACACACATGCATGTAGGCATTGGAAAAACCTGGCTCACTAGACTAATTATCATATGTAAAAATATATATAGTCAACGGAATTACAATCCCTTCCCCTTCATTTATACATTGTCCTCAATGCATCCACATACATGCATAATCACAATTTGTAAACAACTACTAGTATTTTGCTTCTGTATGGCTTTGTCATGCTCTTGTTCGCATAGTTACCATCATTTTACCTATTAAATGATGGAGTAAAATAATTAAGACATGCAATTGATCAATTCATGTACAATATTTAAAATATTTAAAATTAAGACAAAAAAAAGAAGTAAAATTTCTTAAACATTTCGAGCTCAATGAAGCCAAACTTTTGAACCACTCCCTTAAGTGATCTAGCATTTCCATTGGAAAGCATCAGAATGAGGAACTCGGAGAATAAATAACCTTTAGTATTTGCATGTTCCCACAACTTTAAATCCTCATCAACATCATCTCCTTTAAGAATTTATGCATGTTTCATAGTTAGAATAATCAACAAATGTGCATCACTAACAAGGATAGGTATTATTTTTTTTCCCTTGCCTTCCAAAGTCTCATGTTTCAAATGCATTATAGAGTTCCATCACTAAATCAAATGAATAATCACATCTCTTGTAAGCATGAGCCCATATCTCTTGTAGGTATGAGCCCATCATCATGCGCAATCTCATAACTATGTCTTGACACAATCACATGACGTATATTTATTTATCGTTGTCATATTATAGATATGTTTGAAGATAGGCATGAGTCTCCAAGCCAAGTCGATGCACCAATGATTTGGAAATTAGATTTTTCAAAAAAATGGGCTCAATAAGAGTCAATAACCTCTGATCTGAATATTCAATAGGAAGACTTTATTCTTTCCTTTTTCTTTTATTTTCCTCATTGTTTTTTCACCTCTAAGGCTGATTTTTTTGTTCATTGGGAGATTTATCTTTCTCTTTGCTAGCATATTTCACTTAGTTTTTCAAGATTGATTTTATTTTCCTTGTGATTAAGTACTTTTCACATACTTGCATGATTTTATTTATCCATGCTCATTTTCAATACTTTCATATTTGGGGTTGATTTTAAGGCCAAAAATCATCCAATTTTATACCTCTAAATTGCAATCAATTTCTTCACTTTAATCTTCAGTGATCATTGATTGCTGATGAAGCTTCCAAATGTTCATGAATGCAACAGTATTTGTAATTATGTTTTGGGTATTTGTATTCTTGAGGTTTTTGCCTTTGAATTTTTATTTATTTATTTATTGTTGCTCCAAACTTTTTCCTATTCCCATTCTCTATGTAGTTTGTTTTCATGGAAGCATCATCAAAATCCTTTGGGAAAGAATTATGAATGATTTCCCTGCTTAGGAATTATGATCCTCAAATATATCCAAATAACATATACTACCCCATGTACATGGGAAGTAAATTGGTTGTGTATTCTTGGATGTTTTGACATTGTTCTTTTTTTAAATTCACATTTTATTTTCTACTTGTGTTTATGGCGTGTTGTGTAGAAAATTTCTTCTCATCATGGATTTAAATTTTCTGAATTGGTGATTGGTAGCCATAATGTTTTCTTTGAAGACTCCACATGGGTGGCCCACAATATTAATGCAACTTGTATATCTTCAATCTGGTATATGTAATTTTTTTCTTATCTCCATAGTGAAGTGGTTCTACTCTCAACAATTTACTCTTTCTTTTCAGAAGCATACACATTAAATTTTGAACGTGTTTTGAAGGGTGAGGGTTTCTTAAATATCCTTATTCCCTTGAATTTTTTTTGATGTATGTCATCTTGCCTTTGTGTAGGATCTTGTTCTTATTTTTCGTCTGGGACGTCGAGACATTGGGTTCACTTTTTAAAAATTATCACCAATTCTTTTGTTGAATTCAATAATTTAATTTTCATTCTAAGAAAATTTTCTACACGATTCTACAATATTTTGAATCTTTCTTCATAAGTATTTTTTTCATGATTTTCTATCATTTCCAGTTATTTGACTATATTTGTAGTTTCTCTTTCTCTAATTCCTTTTCCAAGAGCTTCCCCCTTGACTAATTCGTTCACTACAACTACAGGTCACTAGAGAAAATAATATGCCACCTTGTACAATCTCTTTGTAGTTTTGATTAGTGCTTGGTAACCTCACGTTAATCCCTATGTAATTCGGAATCAAAATATGAACCTAGGGGGAATCCGTATTCAATTTGGAAAAATAATGTGAACTCGAGAGACAAAAATGTTGAAAATGCCCCCTTTGAAGGTCATTCTTTTATTTTGAGCTTTATACTTGTACAGTGGAAGATTTTGGATCTCCAAAAGCTATTTATTTGTAAATAAATAGATGAGGGCTTAGCTCCCTCACCCTTCCAGTATTTTTATACTGAAATTTTCTTAAATGTGACATTTTAAGCATTTTATTAAAACTAATCATTTTCCCTGACTTACAAGACCTTTACTTGCTGTTGTAGATACCATCTTGCTGCAATTTCCTAGAATATGTAGTAAAAAATCCTTTCCTTGAAGGAATAAACATATTCCCTCCTTGGTCGTCAATCAAAGAAATCTTAAACATCTTTAAATTATTCTCACCTTGAACACTGTTGACATGACAATGTTGATATTTTCTTGCCTTGTGGTTGGCTCGACTCATGACCAAATGTGATTGCCATCAGCATGAAATAACCCGTTTCAAAGACATCACTTTGTGAAACCCACAAGAAGAAATTTTGGACCCAATTCCCTCTTTTTCAAATTTCTTTTCCGCTTCCTCTTTGAACTTTGCACTCTCTTGCAAATTTACCTTATCCTGTTTACCTCTTTTAGAAGGTTACATTTTAGACTCCTGAAAGATATTAGGACAATTATTAGAAAAATTAGTGAAATCATATTTAAAATTTCATGCATCTCCTTGAAAGGTATTATTCACAACATCTTTATGCTTGAACATTAACAAAGAAATTTTTTTACTATCATTCACAATTCTCTTGATTTGCCCAACATTCATAAGATACAAACTCATCTTCTTACTGTTCTCTCTAACTATGTACTCAATCCCATTCTTGAAAAAGTGTTACTTATTCTCATGGTGATGAAATATTTCTCTCCTATCATAAAGAGATTGGGTTCCCAAAACAATACCACAAATATCAAGTGGAACAACATCAAGTTCAACTTCATCAATAAAGTTTGCAGTGATTTCAAATCTAAGTATGCACTTCCTCGTCACTTGCAAATTTGCATTCTTAGATATCCAACCTAAACGATAAGGTCTTGGATGAAGAATGGACAATAAATTAACCTTCTTGACCAAGTCTTCAGAAATAATATTTTCTTGTGAACCACTATCAAATAGGGTGTCAATCTTGGTATGATTTGAAATAACTCTAACATGAAAATCATCAATTCTTGTTTCATCATCTTGAGTACTATTGAGACAACTTAAAGAACTAGTACTTTCAATGTCCTTACCTTTCAAACCCATTGATGTGATCTTTGTTTCCTCTCTGGAATCAAAACTTAAATCATGTTGTATTGTTGCAAATTTCTTCTCCTTCTCCTTGTTTTTTAAGCTTGTTGGGTCTTATCTCTGGATGATGTTTCCAGCAATGGTCTTCATCATGTACATTATTGGAACAATGTTTTCATGTGATTTTTTCTTTCTCCATATTTATGGATGCATTCTTATTACCTTTATCCTTGAACTTATCCTTTTGTTTCTCTCTAGATTCAAAGGCATTCTCACTTGTCTCATCTGAAACGAGTTTCCCTCCTGCCTCTATATGTGTGTCCTGAACACAAACTTCATCTAAATTTGAAGGATTAAATATGAGAATAGTATGTCTTAGGTAACTATGAAAACCTTCAATTTATTTCAGTAAAGTTTCTTGAGATGTCAAATCCACACCCAATGTTAGTGCTCTTCGTTCTTCTGCTAAACTCTTGAGTATAGATTTGCACACTTTGTCGTTTACCTTGCCTAAGTTTTTTCCAATCCATTATAGCCTTTTGTGTGTATGCTAATGGATAAAATTGTCTTCTCAAGGCAACAAAAGAATAATTAACATAATTACCGATCAAATGGGAACTATTACCTCATAACGAGAACTCTAACAAAAAAAAATAAAAAAAACCATGAAAAAACAACCCGAAAACTAAAACTTGTATTCTGGAATAGCCCTTTTTTTGGGGGGTAAATTTTCAACAATTTTTAAAAAAATTGTATTCTGGAATAACCTTTTTTCAGTGTAAAATTTCAACATTTTTTAAAAGTGGAAGTAAAAGCCACTTTTTTTGTGCGAAAAAAACAACTCGAAAAGAAAGTGTTGAAACAAAAATTTTAGAATCATAGAAAACCATATTAAAAATAAAATTAAAAAAAATGATTTTTATTTATTTTTTAAATAATTGAAAAAAAAAACAAATTCTTATATATTTTGAAAGTAAAAATTTTAAAAATTAAATAATTAAAAAATAAATAAAAATAAAAAACATTTTTAAAATTAAAATACAAAAATATATTAAAAATTGAAAAATTAAAAAATTTAAAAATTAAATTTAAAAAAACAAATAAATTTAAAAGATATATATGGAAAATTTTTATTAAATGAAAAAGAAAAAAAATTTAAATTTTAAAATAAAAAATTATATTAAATTTAAATATATTAAAAAAAACAAAATTAAAAGTAAAAAAATGAAAAATGAAAATAAATAACATTAATGAAATATATTTTAATTTAATTTAATATATTTTATTTTTATTTTATTTTTCATTTTTTATTTTTTAATTAATTATTAATTTTAATTTCATTAATGTTATTTTTTTTCATTTTTCATTTTTTTACTTTTAAATTTTATTTTTTTAATATATTTAAATTTAATATAATTTTTTATTTTAAAATTTAATTTTTTTTCCTTTTCGTTTAATAAAATTTTTCCATATATATCTTTTAAATTTATTTGTTTTTTTAAATAAATCATTAAATTTTAAAATAAAGAAATAAAATTAAAAACTTAAAATTAAAAAAATTATAATAAAAAACACTTTTAAAATTAAAAAATAAAATAAAATAATTATGATTTAAAAATGGAAAAAAATAAATTAATTAAAAATATTAAATTAAAAAAAATAAAGAATAAAGAATAATTAAAAAAAAAATTAAATTTATTTAAAAAATATTAAATTTTAATTTTAAATTTTAAATTTAATTTAATTAAAACCGAATTTAATTTAAAAGAAATATATATATATATATATATATATATATATATATATATATATATATATATATATATATAATAAAATTTTATTAGATAAAATAAAAACAAATTAATTTAATTCCCAATTTTTTTTTTGAAATTAAATTAATTTTTTAATTTAATATTTTTTTTTAATTTCATTTTCATTTTCATTTTAATTTTATTTTTAATTTATTAAATGTAATATATTTTTTTCTTAATTTAGTTTAATATATATATTTTTAATTTAATAAAATTTGTAATTTTTTTAAATTTTATTTGTTTTAATTTATATGTATTTTTTAAATATAATTATTTTGTGTTATTTATTTTTTGTAATTTTTACTTTTTAATTAATTCTTAAAATGTTTTAAATTTTAATTTAAAAAATGTTTTTACTTTTATTTTTAATTTTCAAAATGGTTTAATACTAAAAAATAGTTTTTTTGTTTTTTTTTTAATTATTTTAAAATGTTTTTTTTTTTTCTTTTTTTTTAAATGTTAATTTTTTTATTTTTTTATTTTTATTTTTATTTTTGTTTTAAATTTTAATTTTGTGATTTTTTTTAAATTTAATTTTTTATTATTTTTAAATTTTTATATTTATTTTGTTATTTTTTTTTATTGAAAATTGAAAATTTTAATTATTTATAAATTTTGTATTTTAATTTTAATTATTTATAAATTTTTTATTTTAAATTTTTTTATCAATTTTTTTTAATTATGTGGGTTTTTTTTGAAAATTAGAAACAAAATTGTTTTTGATGTTCTTTTATTCTTTTGGTTCAATTTTTATTTTGCCATTAGATTATGTGTTTTTTAGAATTTTGTCCCTTTTTTATTTAATTTTTGAAATTTTTTGTTTATTTATTTATTTATATATTAATTTTTGTTTAAATTTTTTATTTTTACAAGTTATTATTTATTTATTTTTATATTTTTATTGGTTTTTTTATTATTTTTATATTTGATTTTTTTTTTGTCATGCTTTTTATTTTATTTTAATTTTATGTTTTATTACTAAGATGAAAATCACCTCTAAAAAAAAATGGGTTGACAATCCATCACCACTTTTCAAAATTAGCATGAAAATCACTAACATTTTAAAACAAATGTTCATACTTCATAAATAAAAAAAATTAAAGTGTCAAAAATATGCTAAAAAAAAGGGTGATTCTGCATCACCACTTTTCAAAATCGGGTGCTTTTATTGCTACCTCAAAAAAATAGGTAGCACTTTAGTTACCTATTTGATCGTAACTATGTTAATTATAAGAGGTTAAGACTTTACCATGTTTCTTCATGTCGTTTGAGTTTTGGCTTCCCACCAAATAGGAGTTGCACTTTCCAATCTCAATGCAGCAAGCTGAATCTTTGTGTCACCATCCTTGATTATTTGTATCCCACAATACACTTCAAGCTGACGTACCCAATTATCTAATATTTTAGAATTTACCTCTCCATCATACATATGAAAATTAAACTTTATGTCAAGCTTCAAAAATGGAGTCTTACCATGACCTTTTGTAGAATGTGGAGGTGATTGTGAAGGGCTTGTTGTGGAAGAAGATGATGGTGAAGAAGGTGGTGAGGATGGAGGTGAAGAGAATGCCGGTGTCAAAGGTGCTTTTTAACCATTCCCATTAGCTTTTGGAGTCTTTTCTCCATCTCCTCCTTCTCCTTTTGAAGACGTATCTCTCTTTGGAGGATTGGAGCTCTCACCTTGCAACGTTGTGTTTCTCTCCTCATAGAGAAATTTCACCATTTGTGTCATATCAAAGAATTATTTTGTAATATCCCTCATTTACAACATTTATGTTTATGTAAATAAGAAAAAGGTCTAGGTGGACCTATGGAACAATTATGATGTTGGAAGAAATATTTTAATTAATAATTATTTATGAAAATTATGGAAATTCTCCAAAGACAGAGTAATTGAGATACAAAAATTCGTATCCATGAGGATAAGATAGAATTTCATACTTTCCCAAAATTATCCAAGAAAATTATTTGGAGAAAAATAAAAATATTGAATTAGATAGAATAAAAATATCTAAGAAATCCCCAGTAAAGAGGAAAATTTTTGGGAAGAGGTAAAGAAAACCGCGCTGAGGAAAAGCGAGTTTTAAAGAAAACTTTTGTGGAAAAAACAAAAGTGAATCCTAGGCTGTGGGAAACAGAAACCCATAATAACGAGATGTCGTTATGGAAACTTGTTGGGGAAAGTGGGCTTAAAAGTGCCATCACTAGTGTGACAAGAGGTTGTCAACATAGGGGGAAAATTGATCTCTGCTCGGGGGAGAGTTCTAAGGATAAGAACCTGGTTGGGAGGAAAATTTGTCTTTACAAGTTGGTATGCAACATGTAGAAATTTTATAATTAATTTCTTATATTTTAGTAATGGATAGAAGCATTAGCTTGTCTAAGTTAATAGACAAATTCTTTTTTGTAATTGAGGGAATCATGTTATGTTAAACCAAGTTGGAATGGTGGTATACGCTAGTTGCATATGCTTGGTTAATATTATATATATATATATATATATATATATATATATATATATATATATATATATATATATATATATATATATATATATATATAGTAATGTGTATTGTACAGTGTCAATAATCTTTTAAATACAATGTTGACACTTTGTTCTATACAATAAACTAAGGTACTTCAAGTGGATAATAGTTCTTTAACTAGAAACCCACATAGGGTTATGACCAAAGAGTAAGCGATGTCTACTTATTGATATATGTGGAGAAGTAAAATAACTAAGACAACCTGTATCTATTGCTAGAATGAGGAACATAAAACTGAAACTTAGATACTAATCTAGGACAGATCTAGCTAAGGAAAAATAATACCCTTTAAATTTGCAGGAAGGAATAAATAATATAGAATATGCAAATTCTAGCTACTCATAAAAAATAAAATGAAATGAATGCATGATACAGTATAGAAGAAACTACAAATGCAGTTATGAATAAATTACACATACATGTAACATTTTCTAGAAAGATAACCAAACTAACCATTATTTTCCCAAAGAATTTTGGAAGTACATAACATATGAAAGGATTCAAAAACTGATGAATTCATTATAAAATCTAGAAGTTTGATATAAGTACATATTCATCCATCACGGATATGATGAGGAAATTTAATTCCATAATTCCAAATATAAATATATATAAAATGTCTAGTACAATAATCCTTGAACATCCTTGAGGATTACACAGTGATATGTATATGAAAAAATTAAAAATAAGAACACATATTACATCAACTCATTAACAGTCAAAGGCCAAGTATGGAACTGACATCTAAACTACAACAACACATGTCTAAACTAAGTGCTAGAAGGAGAGCCATGGAAAAACAACATGCTACCAACCTGAGGAAGAATACAGTTGGTAAGCATGGGAAGTGAGGGAAACGTGAGTGTCACGCAGACCAACAAAATTCAGAAGCATGCCTGTAAAAGAATAGAAATGTGAAAATGAGAAAGATCCAAATAGAATAATAAATAAAAATTATTATCATGTAAATAAAAAAAATATGCCTTACCTAAGCACGTTTTCATGCCATTGATTGCTCCACATGTGCATAAAAATCAAATAATGTTGTGAGTGAAGGGATCCTTCAACATATAGACATGAAAATAAAAAAATAAGAATCCAAGAATTACATATAGTATCGAATTTACCTGAAGGTGGAAGGATGCGAGGATAGGCTAAAATCCTCATCTCCTTCAGCAAAATTCTCGATCTGAGCTTAAGATTGAATTTATGTGTTCATTATTAATCAACATAAATTAATTAGTATGATTTTTCGACAAAACTAAAAAAATTCCATACAAAGTTGATGTTCATCTAATATGAAAATGCAAAGTTACATATGTTAATTACAATACTAAAAAATATCAAGTGCAACTATAAATAATTTCAACAGCATAAATTTTATTATATGAAATGTGAACTATTACAATACGACTTTCCAACTTAATATTGGTTGGACTAAAATTTACACATGAAATATTGTGTCATCACTTCAAAAAATTATCATTGTGTTGCCAAGGTATTACAAGTGAATTCACCAACTAGACTGATTCTCTTCTCTCTCTTTCTATTTTCTTTTGTCACTCTATTGTTATTGTTTTCTTCTTTCTTCAATTCTTGCTTCTCACCGTCAATACTAAGTTACTTTTCTGAAAACAAAAGAAGATACAATGCAGAGTGTAAGACATGAAATAAGATGAACACTAGAATATAAAATAAAGTAGATTATAAAGGATTTATACAAAAAAAGAAAAAAAATACATTAAACTTCAAACTTCACAATCAATGAATTAGATGAGGTGAAATCCTAAGGGAATACCTCTATTAAAATCATGACCGGAAGAGGGTCATAGTGTCTATGTGATCATTTTTCATGACATGCAAACGTTTAGATAAGATTAGTCCATTATTAACTTCACAATAGTTGAAAAAACATAAATCCTATATTTTTTTTGGAACCGAGATTGTGTTTCAAACCTAATATAAATTATCATGATCGATATGTTATAATAAATTAAGAATAGACCCAAAATTCATGGCCAAATTTTCATGACATTAAGAAAATAAATGTAAAGGTTGTAAAATTGTAGATATCTAATATTATAACTTGAACTCAAAAGTTATATTTTGACACAAATCATCACGTGTTAAGCCAAACATATTAGCTCGTTGAACCTTGTGTCTGAATTGTAGCTCGACCACCATCTCCAAAGAGTTCCTGTAAGAAAGTACAATAAACGTTAAATTTTCTATAGCAAAAAAACTTATCATGAACCATCCCATAGTTTCTTTGGGTCTGCAGAGTCAAAACCTAGACATAAAAATTTCTACATGTCATGCTATCAATATAAACCAATCCCTTGTTTTCTTTATCCTAGAAACCAATACTAGTTTAGTGGTAATCAACATGGATACTTGAATGAGACTTTCTAGACTTGCAAATATTTTTGCATGAAAATGTTCATAACATTTTCCCACTAAGATTTGAGGCCTCCCTTTGACCTTCATAGCCGACACCACTACATATCCCCAACTTCAAAATTTTTACAAAGATCACAACTTCTCCAAATGGTGCTTGATACATGCCTATTTATTCTGGTCTTGGAGTCAATGTTATATCTTATGAAGTCTAAGGCTTCAATATGAAATTTAACATATTGGTTCATGCAATCCGCACAACTCTTAAACAACAATTTTAAGTCATACATAATAGTTCTATACAAATTTTGTTTTTTATATTCCTCATAAATGAAAAAAATAAAACCCCAAAGCAACAACGTTATGAAATCCAACCATCATACAAATTCTGTTAGGCCTAGACAAGGATGAACATGTAATATTAAACCTTGGTGATTTTACATAATTTAAGGTATTATGAAATCTTATAATAGTTCTTTTATGTAGAGAGAGGCAAAGAGATATTTACATGCCAATAATATAGCCATTGATAAAATAACACCTTAATGCTTGAGAATTCACTTTTGATTCTTAGATATAGACTCAAAAAAAAAAATTGTAGTTAGGAACATATTACTTTAATTTTTCCAAACATGCAAAAAAACTATTTTATATATTTCATTGAAGAGTAAGGTTGAATTGTACATTATTATGTAAACTTAAATGGGCATTCAATTGATATTAATTTTATTTTTGGGAAAAAATTAATGAAATGATAAGAATTCGTTGGAATTAGGGCCATCCAAGTAATTGTCACATAATATGATAGATAAAGAAAAAACCAGGTGAAGATATTTTTATGTTTTTACATCACGTTCATACAATTATTTCCCTAATTGAAGGCATGCTTACCTATTTAGTGAGGCAAGAACTGACTATCAATGGATTACGAAGTACAAAAGAAACACCTTAGTAATATCAAAATTCAATATGACATAGTAGTTACAATCCACTATTATGAAAGGTGAGTTGTTTTTCTTTCCCAAAAACTATCATCAATGTAAGGTCTTTGATGACTAAACTAACGATTAAATTCACTTCAAACAATTTCCTTAGTGCCACCTAATAAAGGTTTTCAGATAACAGTAACTGGGTAAATTTGATTTATTCTTAAATAAAATATTTTCAAAGACAAAAATGAGAGGAACCAAGGGAACATGAAAACTCAATCAAATAATACGAGGGAGATTCAATTTCATTGGTGAATTACAACTATGAATGATGAAAAGGAAACCAAAATGTGCCTTAAATGAATGTAAAATAGAAAAAATAGAATTACATGCACCCAAAGCACTATCAAAGAGCACAATTATTAAACAACGAGACTAAAAGATATATAAAGACATGGCATAATCAAACCTTATATGTATATCAATCAAAAGATTGTTTCCATCATAATGATGAATATGACATTGGCTGCATAACTAATAGTGCATGTAGTGAGGGAAACAATGAAAATGTCTAGAAAAAGATGAATAACAATTATGGACACCTAAAGCACTGTAACAAGACACGACTATTCAACCACATGACTCAAAGAGCTATAAAGAATACTTTCACCTCATTGTTTTCACCTCAATCTAGTCGAAATAATTCTTATTATTAGTTCCTTAACTCCAACATAGTTGTTTTTGTTTAGATGGTACACCTCGTATATAAGATGAAAATAGGTTGTTACAATGCTTGATCACTAAAAATTTTTGTCGATCACTGATAATTATGTACACACGTTTTTATAGTTGCTTTTAGTTGCTGATTGGACTCCGTGGAGCTCACATCCAAAGGATGCTAATAAACCATGTTGACTTTTTGAGGTTAGAGAAGTTGCATGCATATTTCAAATGCTATTTTCAATCTATAAATTTAGGTTTCCAACAATATACCAACCCATTGACCTCCCTTGAATGATTGTGCCTCATGTAAAATTTCAAAGAAAATTTTAAGTATAAATAAGGCCGAACTAATTTTTTTAAAGAGAGTACAAGTCAAACTTGGGTTATAGTTAGTCAAAGATAGCAAGTCAATTTACAGTTTTAGTTGGCCAAAATAGAACAAATACCAATTCAAATTAGCCTTTCCAAAATCAGTAAAGGATCATCTACTATTCAAATTAAAACTTATACCAGGAGAAAAAGATATAAATAAGTTGGAAAAACATACCAAACTACCAAATATACCAAAGGAGGTCAAATTAGGGTTGGGAGGTTGAGATTATTAGCACACCTCAAGTGAAAACCCTCTCAATTGTTAACATATGTCACACAAATAACACATCTGCTTGCACAATTACTGCACATTGGAACTATGAGACTAGAACTCTTACCTACCACGACAAGAAATGCTAAATATAACCATGTCTAAAACAATAGAATGAATCCTTAAATATAATAAATATGGAAAATGAAGGTAACTCGTACTATGATATGGGACCGATGCCAACTAGAGCATGCCTAGAAATGGTAGAAAATTGGATGTCAAAAAAAAAAGCCTCATAAGGCTCATTGCAACAAACCCAAATATATTCTCAAGATTAACATGCAAGCCGTAAAACCAAAACTACTAAAAGCCTAAAAATATATGCCATGAAAATGTTGGCATGTCCTAGAAAAATCTCATTCACAACATGATCTCATAAATACCAATGATAAATGGTCAATTGCCACAAGTAGACCTTGGAATTATGGTTCCTAGAAAACAAGAAAACTATTAGTAATATCATTTTCCTCAAAATTTGGTGAACATGTCTCTAGAATGAAATTTGACCACCATGAAACCTAATGCACCTATCATTGAAAACCCATGTGATGAAAATGAATTAGATCTTAACCCTCCAATTTCACAAACTAATATGGGGGATAAAAAAACTTAGTCATTCCCCCTCTCTTCAAACAACTTCAGATAATACACTACCCTTTAGCTTGGGGTAAGGATTGGTACAATTCATTTAACTTCATCAAATATACAAAGGAAGAAAATCTCCATGTTGTATGCAAAATGAAAAGGAATGGGATAAGTGTAGAAAGGCCTATATTTTTATTAATACATACCAACATAGATACGTGGTATTGATATAGGTTGGTCTGTCTGTGCAATTCATTTTCCAATTATAATGCAACCAACATGTAATTTATTTTAGTGATTATTTTACATTTTTTGTTTTGTTTTCATGTACATAGTCATACATTATGTAACAACATATCCCTTTTACTGGGTGGTAAAGCACCTCTTGATGCAACCAATACTACAAAAATTATGAATCTAACCCATGACAATATGAGTTTGAAATTTTTTTCCAAGTCAACGATTTTTTTCCTACTCATGTGACACACATATTCCCATTGATAGCTTAACTCAATCAACATGAGTTTGACTAGAAAGTCTATGACTTGGTTGACTGAGTCAAACTCCACTTAACAAAGTTAAATTTTTTTGAAAACCTACATAGACCCTTCATTACCTCAAATTTGGTTACTATTTGGTCATTTTTATCTCTATTGAGAAATTTTATACTATGAAAATTCAATAGACCAAGATCAGAGTATTCTCAAGGTATTTTCTTTTTTGTAAAATAAAAATGAATTGGATAAGTGTAGAAAGCCCTATATATTTATTAATAGATAACAGGATAGTTACATGGTATTGATATAGGTTGGTGCGTATGAGAATTTTGTTTTTCCAAGTGTAATGCACCCAACATGTAATTTATTTTAGTGATTATTTTACATTTTTTTTGGTTTTCATGTATGTAGTCATACATTATGTAACAACATATCCCCTATGCTGAGTGGTAAATCACCTTTCAATGCAAACAACACTACCAAAATTGTGACTCAAATGAATGAAAATATGAGTTTGAAACAATTTTCCAAGTTAAAGATTTTTTTCTACTCATGTGACACATACATGCTCATTGATAGTTTAACTAAATCAACATGAGTTTGACTAGCAAGAGTATGACTTGGTTGACTGTGTCAAACTCCACTTAACCAAGTTAAACTTCTTTGCAAACCTACATAGACCCTTAATTACCTCAAATTGGTCATTGTTTGGTTATTTTTATCTCTATTGAGAAATTTTATTCTCAAGACATTTTGTTTTTCTTAAAATATGTGTATATCCTTATTTTTTCACTTTTCTAATTTTTCCTGATTTTTTACCAAACTGAGTCAAACTCAACTCTTCGGCTTCACTAAGTTTTTCCCAATTCCATGTCTAGTAAATTTATTAATACATAAAAAAATATGACACATAGAACATAAAATTATCCACATAGAACACATACACTCTAATTTTCATCAGTAGGCACTGCCACTTCTTCACTATCGTTTTTATCCAAAATTGTTTACACAGGGGAGAAAGTAGGGACAACCTCATATGTTGACACCTCTGTTACACTAAGCCATTCCTTGGCACTCAAAAACCATTTATGAGACACTCATTGTGGTGCTCTTTGCTTACGACTCTTAGATAGAATTTAATTTCGAGGAACATTCCAATCCATGTGATTGTTGTGCTCTTCTTGAAACTTGAAGCACAAACCATATGTTGTGCATTATCTTCGAAAATCCTCGAAAAAATTTATGACAAAATTAAGTACATTAGAATTGAATTGATTTATAATGATATATTGGGTAGCAACCGATGCTTGAACTAGAACAAACTTTGGAGGTGTTTCACTCAAAGATGGGGCTGGAAATAAGGATGTATGGTTACATTTTTATCTGGAAATTGATTTGGTATTACATCCAAAGAAACACGTATATATGGATTAGAAGAATAGGTGACTGAGGTCTCTCGACATATTACAATGTGTCATTAGCGACCTTAAAATAGATGACGCATTAGCTATTGAAGATGGTAATGTGGTATTTGAAGTTGTCACCTATGATGTCGATGATGTTGATGCTACCAATAATGAAATTGGTGGTGGGATAGGAGGAAGAGAAGCTTGCACTCCTAAAACTTAGGAAGAAAAGTTATTGGGCACTACACAAATTAAAGCATGGCTTAATGCTAAGCCTACAATAGGATTCATCATGGTACTACTCACAACAAATCCCATTGTTTGGGATGACCGTAACTTAGCTATGATTTTTGTGGAGGCTGGGATTGCGTCAATGCATGTGACAAAGTAATAGGTTGAAATGGATTATGGAGAATTGGTTTTAATTCTTAAGGTATTGGTAACTGTTGTGGAATTTGGAATGTGGAATTTGGTAACTGATTCAAAAACTGTGGAGTAATTACAAATTGTGACACTTATAACTATGGTAGCTATTGAGGAATTTCTTGAACATGTTGTGAATGAAGTGGAAATTTTTGAAAGGACAATGATGAATGACCTTGGAAATGACCACGCTTCATGAAATTAGTTTGATGGTGATGGTTTAGTTGTTGAAATGGTTGATGTTAAAGCGGTGGTGCAGATGGAGGTATAGGTAGCAACATTTTCATAAAAGGTAGTACAAATTGTGTGATAGGAGATTAAGAAACAAGTTTTTGTGATTTTTTCCTTTGTGAGAAAGGAATGTGCCTTAATTATGGTTTCAAAAGTGACAGGAATTCAAATCTCGGGGGATCAAAGCCAAGGGAAGATTCAAAATTTTCCGAGAGATTTTGGTACAATTCCTAATGGTATTTCTGTACTTATTAACCTAGATTCATTCCCTGAAGCCATACCGTGACCAAAAATATGAGTTAAATTGAATGAATATGCCAGGCTAGAATTCGAATTATTGTGGCTAGGAACAAGAGCTTGAAGTGTTATTAGCCTTGATTATGAATTAGTGATTGATTTTGATTTTTCAGGTGAGGAGGCCAACCCATTGCATGTATATTTCCTAATGCACCTTGACAACTTTGTAACAAAGATGATGTCTCAATGGAAGTATCTCTAATATTTCAAGACACAATACCTGATTGTAGAAAAGAAGATGAGAAATTCTCTTAGAACTCATTCTAAGAAAATGTGGATTAATTTGCCATCAGACTAATTCTAATTTTTCATAAAAATAATTCTAATTGCTATTATAGTTTGAAATTCCATATATATTTGTAGAAGAGAAGTTGGGTAGTGCTCTTATGACTCCTACATTAAGAAAATGGGGAATAATTTGTCATTGAACTAATTCTAATTCTTCATCCAAGTAATTCGAGTTACTACTATAGTTTGAAAGGCCATCTCTATCCTAGATGTATCTACACAAAAATCCTTCGCTCTCCATTCTCACAAGGCAAACTCAAGTGTGATTAGACCACATTATGCAGTGAAGTATTAGACTTGAAAATTAGGAATTTAACCATTGTAATCATTTTCACAATAGAGCCTCTTCTATTTGAGAAAGGGATGTTGCCAAATATTAGATGAATTCTCTTATTTTTCTAGATAGTTTCTTCTGATGGGATTTGGCTGATCAATTAAAATCTTATCCTCTAATTAAATACATAGGAAGGACAAATATTTTTTTTAAAAATTAATATAGGGGATCTCTATTTTTAACCTAGACCTTCCCCTGTACTTTCTTGTGAATAGTATCTTTTTTCTCTTAAGGTAGTGTTTTCACTCTTAATTTTTTTCCTTGATTTTTAACAAATTATATAGGCTGGTAGTAGTTAATCCATAGTGGAAATTCCCTCGTGAAGAGTTGGGCTGGATTTCTTTAATTGAATGTTCACTTTTTTGCAAGATGTTTGTGGAATATCTGGCCTCTTTTGGCATGCATGATAAACTAGATCGAGCATTATTCAGCTATCAGACATGAAAGATTTGTGGTGTGAGTTGTGACCACTTATTTCCTTTGACACCTATGCATTGCCAATATTTGTAGCTCCATTGTCCTTTTTGAAAATATAGAAAATAGAAAAAATATTTAGGGAACAAATTTTGATATTTCCTAGACTGTGGGTACTTCGCGTAATGCATTTCTGGATCAAAGTTTGTATTAATTTGTGAAGCATGTCCTAAAATTTTTACTGATAAATGTTATGGTTGATCTCTCTAGAAATGGATGATAAATTGTTAATATTTTCTCCTATTATCTAGCGATACTGTGTTTGTATTTATTGTATAGTTCATAGCTAGTTTTAGGAAACAACTATTTTTTTCTTCAGATCCACATTATATTCATATCTTATAATAGATGGATTTTGCTGAAATAGACAGTTATCAACTTCATGTGAATGGGGACTTCCTGAAATATTAATAATAGTATGGTGATTCCTCATAAGGTGTCTCCTCTTCTGCAACAAGAAGGCATCCTATTATTATTATTATGCAATTAATCATACTAATAGTGTTGTTTTTTTTTCAGAAAGTGGTTCCTCTAATGCGACTGTAGCTGAAGCTTCATCATCTTCTTTCAAAGGTCCAATGGAATCTGTTGTATTGCATGAATATTTTCCTGTTACTGATGAATAAAATGTGGATGTCGATCTTGATAGCCTTATCAATTACATATCTGAATTTTTGAAATGCATAGAAGAGGTAAAACTGCACCTATCATATTCGTCTCAATATAAATTTTAGTTGTATTATTAGAGAATATTATTATCAATGTTGTGTGTAAGAGACCGAATCTAATTAAATATATTTCTCACTTCCATAGAAGAAATCGATGCATCCATGATAGCCTACTGGCAGCAGTTGGACCTGGTCTATTGGTTCAGACTTGAAGAATTTATAGGATTTACTGTCATCGGGAATAGACTTTTCTTCTGACGTAGTGCATATTTTGTCTTATTGAGAATTTCATAATTTTCACCATGTGTAATTAATTTTATCTCTAAATTTGTCCACTTTTTTATGGTGTTCACAAAAATTTCATATTAGGACCTATTAAAAAAATTCTAAAGGCATTAGGGCACGCAAGTGTTGCTACTGCCTGGCTACTTATCGTTGCACATAGTTTGGAGAGATGCGAAGAGTTTCTACCAACATAGAGGATTGTTTGCATCTTTTGCACGAAATGCATTACATGGCCACTGTAGACAAAAATATTAAAAGAAGACCTAATGAAATGCAGGATGTCATCGAAGATGTAATAATTTTGATAATGGAAACACAATAATTTTGATAGTGGAAGGCCTAAAAACGTGCCTAATTTATATAAAACTGATAAGGATATAACTTTTAACAAGAAAGATGAGTATTTTGGAAAGTTTTTGTTATTCTATGAAATAAATACAAAAAATGATAAGGATCTAACTTTTAACAATACACACAACAGAAACATAAGACATTTGAAGTATAATCCATTTGTCATATATAAATCAGAGAACCATAAGGAAGTGAAATTGTAGAACGTGAATACGGTGAAAATAGCTTGAGAGATGTGCACAGATACCTACATAGAAAATCACAAGAGTGGATGCAGATGCATTGTAATTGATGCAGTGGAAGATATCACAGTGATGGTTGTTCGTCGAATGCCCGGAATAGTGAAACAATTGTATGCTTTTCTGTGCCTACTCCCATCTCTGTGATAATTGAGAAATTATTTTTATGGATGCAACGGGGGGTTGTTGCATGTGGTCTCTGAAATACTTGTTCGTCAATAGTCTTAGTTGTAGCATCTACCATGCAAATCCTATGTGCATGGTTAGATTAGATTCAGTTCAGCAAAGCTTAACGAAGGTTTTCAAGGATCACCCATTTTACCATCAACAGAGAACCAATTTTCCAAACCAATGTTCATCAACATAAAAGAATAAAAATAATGAAAAATATTTATATAATTAGCGAAAAATTTGGAGAAAAATACAAGGATTGCATAATTGGGAAGGAATATTGACTCCACTGCATCCACTTCTGCTTTCAGAAATAATCAAATATGGGGTGTTCTTGCGATCACGTTACGAAGCCTTTGAACTAGAGCCCGAGTCTAAGTTTCATCGGTTCTGTAAATATGTTCATGAGAGACTGCATAGTCAGGTAGGGTTGGAGAATTGCAGTTATAAACTTACTAAATATATATATTCCAAAACGACATAGAAAATGACATCCACCCATGGTATTCATCTACCCATGTTATCCATCCACCCATGGAATTTACCCATGGTATTGTAAATGTCATTGACCCATGGTATTCATCCACCCATTGTATTTATTCGCCCATGGTATTGTAAGTGACATCTATCCATGATATTCATCCACCCATGGTATGTATCCACACATGGTATTCATCCACACATGGAATTGACCCATGGTATTGTAAGTGGTATCTACCCATGGTATTGACCCATGGTTTTGACCCATGGTATCCACCTATGGTATTTACACATGGTATTGTAACTCAAAAAAGGCTACAAATAACAAGGCTCAATTTGTAAAAGGATAGACTGTACACCACAATGTAGCTTTTAAAGTTATTCTCTGTTTTAATAAAACAAGTTTCTTTGTGGTTTTATTTCCTTTGTGTTCTCTCTTTTTTTCTGGCATTCTAATTTTGCAGATATTGTCAGATCTATTTCGAATTTTTAGATCTTGGGGGCCTTCCCCCAAGATCCGGATCATGAAGATTGGATTTATGTTACCGCTGATGAAATAATAAGTTGAAAGTGTGATATTTTGTGTATTTCCAACTTCGACAAGTAATTGGAATATTGGCCGAACCGTTTGCATGAAGTCTCTACTAAGTTGTGTAACATATTTACCAAAGCACTACGTTGTGTCACATCAAAGGTATGTGACTTGCCTTTTTATGATGGGACTGGGAATTTTGTCCTATTTTTGGAAGATTTTGAGTAGAAGGTTCCTAAAGAACAACGATATGAAGCTTTGGACTTCGTCTTGATGTCCACTCCAGCCCGATGGTGGGGTGCGCACAAAGAAATATTAGGAGGTTGGAAGGAATTCTGCAGGATAATAAGGCTGAGGTTTGGTCATGTAGACACTAAGATCATGGTGAAGTACAATGGTAAAGATGATCCTCATGAGCATTTATCTTACTATAATTTGGCTTGGGGTGTAGAACCTAAACTTGAATGGTTGCATATATTCTTTCATACCTTGGATACGATACCTTAGTAGTGGTATCTTGAAATGAAGCTGTGCCATGGCACTATAGATTGGTATGAGATGACGAAAGGTTTCTTATTGACTTTAAGTTCAATGATTGATGGGATTGTAATAATTATTCTCTTAAAGAATTCAAAGCAGGAGTATTCCAAATTACCGCTGAGCCAAGGAATTTGGTACAAGCTGATTGGGTTGCACAGTTAGAACAAGCCTGAGAATGTTACAATCATACTACGTAAACAAGAAATAAGAACATCAAGAATCCAACAAAAGACAGTCACATTCATGACTGATACAAAGACCGATGCAAAGGTTGAAATAGGGATGGAGGTTCCAAACATAGAAGGGGGCGATACCCACAATGATGATACAACTATGGATCCATCAAACCCCACCTCCAATTTTATTACTAAGAGATGACAACAAAAAGTGACAGTGCGCGGAAGAAAATGAAGTCTAGTAGGACCGTGAACGTGAAAGCAATGGTCCTCACTCAGGGGGACCTTGATGAGTTAGGGGAAACTGTTCAAAACATCACCCAGCATCTCTGAGGTAAAATTTAGGACTTGTATAAGCAGGTACTGGAAGAGGTCCATCAAGACCTCAAGGAGTTGCAGGTGCAAAAAAGCACAGTACAAGCGAGCGTGAGTCAAGCAAGTGGGCTTCAAGAGAGCGTTGCTCAAGTGAGCGGGGCACCAACTGGTGCAAGCACAACTGATCCAGGAGCATCAAGGGCAATTTTCATTTTTAATTATGTAATAAAGGGGGGTGTGACATTTTAATTGTTTTATTAATTAATTTGTTATTTTTAAATAAAATAGGAGATAAATTATAAAAGTGAGGATTTTTTAAATATTCTTTTATTAATTAAAAGGATATGAGAGAAAATAGAATTAGGTAGCAAAATTAGGGAATAGGAGTGTTGTGTACGGGACTTAGTTGAGTCCACACCTAAAATGAATTTAAATTAGATTTAGTTGAGGATTAGGTGGAGAGATTTTTGGAGTGAATTAAATTCATTATTTATGTATAAATATGAGTGGTTTTTGTGAAGAGAACACACTTGAATAGTTGAAGAGCTGAGATAGTTAAGAGTGGAGTGAGTGGGGAGTGGTTTAAAGGGCAAAGAGCCAAGAGGCTGCCCAATGTAATATCTGGCCACATAATTTTAATATAGTTAAGGGAGTTGATTTGTATGGCTCTTTTTCGCCTTTATTTTTAAATTGAGCGGAATGTTTTCATGATTTTATTGTAGAAACCTTGAGCATTCTCAGGGTTTGTGAAGCAATTTTGTTGTTATATGTGAGATCTGCTTTCTAGCCGAATTCCTGCATCATTTTTGGTATCAGAGCAGGAAAGGATATTTGTTTTGAATATATGGATAGATTGTGTGAGAGAATCTGAAGTATATATTGAAATTGCAGTGAGGGACAGTTAATGCTTATTAGCCCATGCAATGTTATGATCGCTCATACATATATTTTTGAATAAAATTCGATTTCCAATATGTCTTGTATGCAGATGTGACATGTTGCAGGTGACAGTCATAGAGACGAGTGAGACAGCATTTTGTGGAGGATCTGGGTCGAGAAGTGGAACGATTTTCCTGCGATTGAAGAGTATGTGGCAGTCTTAAATTCCTGAGTTGCGTAGATCTGGAACGCACACATGGAAATAACTCTACGTTGAGTTTTGGTTCACACGAAAAGATGAATTATAAGAGCTGCGGTTGTGTGAAGGCCTGGGGTTGTAAGTATTGATTCGGAAATTCGATTTGAGCATTTAAGAGCATTAAGCAATGGTAATGATTAGCGTTAAAGAGTGGCACAATCTGTCAAAGGCAGCGCACATAAGGAAGGCAAACTCCATTAGCCCGAGGACGCTGCAATTGAAGGTAACGCATATTTAGAATCTGTGATCAATTGTTGATGGTCTGGAGGTAAGCTGCGATGTCTAAAGAAATAGTCGATGCCAGAAATCAATACGAATTTCAATAGTATTGAAATTCGGGTGTTCATTATAAATTATGTTGCGTGATGGTCGATGTATGGATATTGACCGAGCGGATGGATATTGATCACTATGAAGAGCGCACACAGGAATAATAGTCTGTGTTAGGTTTGGGAAATAAGCAGGAGCAGAGTTCTGTGTTGAATTTGGTTCATACATGCGTCTATGATGAACTGAATTATAAGAAACCGCGTTTTATTGTGAAGGTCTATTGAGTCCACAGTTTGTGTGAGCGTTGAATGGCGTTCAGCAGGTGTAAAAAATAGTGTTAAACAGGACATCACGCTGCTTAAAATTGGTATCGGTCGAGTTTTTGATGTGTGGAGCCAGCACTCATAATTGCTGGTGCATAAGGACAAACAAAGTTGAGCTTTGGAGAATGCAAGCTGCGTGGTTGAAATTGCTGGCAGAATTAAGAATATGGTTGTGCAGAAACCAAGAATGGTGTTGGTTGGCGATTTTAAAGCAATAAGACAGTGTTTTGAACCTTGGATCGATCGACGAAGCCAGAATTGAAACCGAATATGTTCAATTGTAGCATTGGCAAATAATGCAGGAGTAGTGAGAGTTAAATCAGATCACTAAAGTTTGATTGCCAAAGAATGTCCATCGTTGGATGGAAGGTAAGTTGTTGCGTGGGACAAATGTTGTTTTGGAAATTGATTTTAATTTAGAACTTGACTTTTATATGGGTTGTCATGGGCGGAAGTTGATGTGTGGATGTGTTAGTCGAACTTGGTAAGTTAAAATGCAAGGATGCATACCAAAGTCGATTATTAATGAAAATTGGAATGTTAATGTCAATTGGAGTGATAAAGTTTGAATTTTAGAATAAACTCATGATTGTTAACCAAGAGTCTTTTATGAGACTTTTTGAAAAGTCCTATATTTGTGGAACAACCCTTGGACATGAAAGTTGTTGGGTTTTAATTATGAAGTTTGTTATACAACCATGGGTATGATTTCATAATCATGAAGTGATCATTGAAAGACAACTTCCACTTATATAATGGTTCTATAACCAAGTGTTCTATATTGAAGGAATCTTCTTGAAGGTTTAATGAATGAGCTTCCGCATGACAGAGTTGATTGAATACATCGGGTGATTGGTATGAGTTGTTTTAAGTGAGTTCGATTCTCTTCAAATTCCTGAATTATTATACTATTGAGGGATCTGAATGGTTATTCTGGTCTTTTAAGAAGTCAATTTTTCTTGATCAAATCTTATATAAATATCGTGGGGTTCGATTCACTAAATCGATGTCGATTTAGTCAAATTCCAACACAAAAATTTTGTTAAAATTTGAATATTTAGTGGCATAAACCTTTGTATGATTAATTCAGCAGAGAATCGATGAAGTTTTAACTTTTTATGGAGAACGCATCAGATGTTTGTTGAATGCGTTAATATTTTTATGAAAGATGCAGATATGTTAGCGTTGAAGAACATGAATCGAAATCAAAGAAGAATGACCCAACGATGGTGTAGGGTTGGTGGAAGCAATGAATTTGAATAGCAGTAAAATCGAAGTAGAACATCTAATGGAACGTAGCGGTGAGATTTGTAACGAGGTCGGAAGTCCTTTGAATTGGGTCGTTGAATGAGGTATGAGCCAACGTTTAAATGTGTTGAACATTGGAATGATGTGGAAACCAAATGGTTGTTGGTTTCTTAAAATGTTTTATAACCTTTGATTTGTGGAATGTGATGGCAAGCTGTGGACATAAATGTTTGATGATAAAGCTGTGATTCATTATTGTATTGGGCTTTGAATGAAGTTTACAAATGGAAAGTCGAATTTTGAATGGAACATATGTTAATATGGGTTTTTGGATTCCATTGCAATGATATGTGTGGATCGAAGTCTTATAAGGGAAAGGGGAGCTTATATTTGAATTATTTAAAATTAAAATAGTTGATTTAAATTCATGAGATGGGTTTGAGTTATATGGGTTTATAATCACTGTTAAGAAATGAGTTTCCGCAAGGAGATGGTCTGGTTTGTAATAACCATAAGATTAAATTTTTCTTACGTGTAGATTGCCAGATTGTTGGGATTGTTGAGGGTGTAGATTTAAAATTATTTGGGAATTCATCGAGATGCATTTTTATATACATCTAAGAGTGTGAATGTGGGTTTGCAACCCTTTGGGTTACTATCAAATAAGACATGCATGCTAAGGTGTTGTTTGCAGCAAATTGTAGCAAGAGGTTGCCAGGGATTGGTCCCAGGATAAAGAGAAGCCAAGTGCAACAGGAGAAGTTGCATTTTGATGAATGAAAAGTCTGAAGGATTGCAGAAAAGTGGCTTACATGAAGTCCACACGTGAACAAATGCAGTTCACAAAGGAGGAGAAGATGGTTGTTGATAGTCATTTTCAGAGATCTGATGAAGAGTATGAGTGGGAGAAGGCCGAGATAACAATTCACCTTGAATTGTTAATGAATTTTTTGCAGGAAAATGTGAGAAACCAGACACATGGTTGGACCATGAGAAAGAAGGTGAAGTGGAAGGAGCTACACGCAAGAAGGGAAAAGCAGGTAAACATACAGTTGATGGAGGAGCTGAGGAAGCTCGAGCAGATGCTGAGTTGTGAAGAACTCAAAGAGGATGAGTTAGAAATGGATGTTTCCATTTGTGGCCTAGAACATGGCGAAATTCTGGGTGAAGAGATCAGTCAGGAGGATCTCATGAACTATTGGGATAGTTCAGAAGCATCTGAAGAGGTAATGGCAAGAGAAACAGATGAGGCCATGAAGCCTTACATATTTTCTCATAGTTCATGTATGTTTGCAGGATATGTGAAAGACGGTGAACAGTCTGATGGAACTGTCACAAAGGAGAATGAAATTCTTGAGGTAAAGTCTGGTAGAGAATTACTTTCAGAGAAGGAATGTGGTGGTTGGTTACAACAGGAAGAAATCACAAATGACTTCTTGTTTGGGGTAAGACAACAAGTTGGAACTATTATGGAGCAGGAACAAAGTGGAAATGCTGATGAAAATTCCAAGGAGGTAAACAAGTGTATTTGTTTAATGGGATTGCTCACAAAATTTTACAATGTAATGATGTTGAAACCAGGAAAATCCAGGAAGATTGCCAGAGGGATAATAGAAGTAGTGATGAGACAGAAGGGAAATCTACAGAAGAACTGAATCAAATGAAGGACTCAGAACAGCAAAGGGAGATGTCAACTGAAGCATTCAGTGAAATCATAAGGTCTTATGTTTTTAAGACTAATGATTTGTGTGTGATGACAGGTATATCACAGAATGTTGAACAAACTTTGAAGTTTGTTAAAGAAGAAGAGTTGAATCTGAAATCTGTTTAGAATGATGCTGAGGTAGCAAGATCTCAGGAAGGAATGAAGACAGAGGGGTCTTATGGAAATATTCAGCAAGATATTGAAGTGGGGAAAGAAGGAACATCTAATGATTGGTCAATAGTAAGTCAAGGTATGGAAAATTGTGTAAGATTTCTGAGTTCTACTCCAGTTGAGATTGTTCAGTTATATCGGAAGTTAGATCTTCAGAGGATAGAGTTGGAAAAGCAGAGGATCTATGTTCAAGAAGAGTTACTGAAAGACACAGAACAGGGAAACATTTTTCAAACATGTGATGTGGAGGAGGGACTAATTGATAGTCTCACAGAGGAATTGAATCAGCATACTGATGTGCTGATGGAGGAGGGAATTTCAGAGCAGCATACTTGTTAGTATGAATCCTTTGTCGAAGTGTACGAAAAGGGACCACTTTAGCTACGCATAACTAATAGCCCTAACAACAAAAGTGGCTGCCAATATCTTCATATCTGCGGTTAGTTGAACATAAAAGAGTTGCAAAAACCAGATCTATGCATGGAAAGACATTAAGCAGAAAAAATAAGGGTTTGCTCCATCTACCAATAGACAAGACAAGAACAATTTTTGAAATAATTTTTATATTAATTGGGCACCTGGGAGGAAAAAAAGAAGGTGTATCCAATTCTCCTCAGTGGGATGGGTTCTTGGAAGTCCTCAGCGCTTCAGATCTAAGATTTCTCTCTCTTGTTGGTGTAGAAAACCCACACAAAGAATGGAACTCAAAGGGAGCTCACACAGCAAATGGCAGAAAATGGTGACCAAGTGTATAGATCCAGAGTGATCTAATAGGCAACAAAGGTGAAGAATGGTAGGAAAAACCCTCCTATTTATAACAAAATATTGGGTCATTCTAGATCTTGGTGCATGGGTTAACCAGATCTAGATCCACTTTTAATGGAATATTTTATTATATTTGTTGGAGGGAAAAGGTATTTGACTTGGGTCAAATCCCTTAATTTGTCAAAAATAAATAAATAAATGATTTATTTATCTTTTTAAGGAAGCGGTTAGAAGATAATCAAATAAATAATGATTTATTTATTTATTTAAGGAAGTGGTTGAAAGATAATTAAATAAATAATGATTTATTTAATTATTTGTGGGTGATTTGGTCATATTTAACAAGGAATATTATCTAAATAAGGTTTAAATAATTATTCCTAGAAAATAATAAGATAAATAAAGGTTTATCTAATTAATTTCTTTGATTTTAGGTTAAACATGACTGGGAATAATAATTAAATTATGGTTTAATTAATTATTCCATGAGGAAAATCAAACAAATATAGGTTTGTTTAATATTTCCTTTTGGGGTTTCATGTTTTAACATAGTGAAGGCAATTTTACTTAGGGTAAAATTGGTCTTACATGGTGTACTTGGGTCCATCTAATGATAATAGGTTAGATGACCAAAAAATGGTGTAACAGATTTCCCCCTAGCGTGCGAGTGTTAGGAGAAAATCGTATGACCGAAGTACGTTGTAAGAACTCAATCACGAGACATCAAAAGGGAAGTCAGAGAGAGAAATGTGAGGTAGACTAATGTGCTGAAGAACTAGACCCTGAGGAGACGAGACTTACAGGTGCAACAAGTCTCTTTTTATGAGAGGGTACCTGTGCTAAAGGCGGCGGGGAGGCATACCTATGCCCGCCGAGACAAAGTACAAAAGAATAGTGTGTCCAGTAAACAAGGGACCGAACCATAAAGTACAGCTGGCATAATCATGAGCCAGATAAAAGTACAATGAGGAATCCCATATACATGTTGTGCCTGGGATAACAGCCAGGACTTGTACAATAATATCTGAGTACATGAGATACAAATACAACCCAAATGCCCCCTGTAAATGGGGAAGGGCTCACAAAATATGACTGATACATGCAAATCAAAGAGGCGCTGCAAGTGGCAAAGGCCAACATCATCAAATATCTGGAGCTGCATCGAAGGCTGCAAGGAAGAGGTCATCCGGGCATGTGGGGGGCTACCTGCAGGGCCACCCCCTCATGAGGGTGGAGACATCTCACACACACTCGGGAATCATCAAGAGCTGCTGCTGGATCACTGGACCATCAAGTATACGTATCTCAATCATGCTGAAAGGAGCTGGAGAAACAATCAAGTCAAAGGGAAACGAGAGATCCCTTTGCCTGATCCGAGGCACCGAGCAAGAGTGGAAGCTGGAACCAAGGTACACCGCCCTCTAGACCTGGCTTCTGGAAGGAATGAGCTGATGTCGACAGAAGGAGGTCCGCCATAGGTGAGGCAATAAGACATCCTCAACTAAGGCACGAGAGAAAATAGTGGAGCGACGGACAGACTGACACTAATGATGATAGGGAAATGGAAAGGACTGAGTAGCGAATTGACGACTTCCCTTGTTAGAGCATAAAGGGAATGAATGACATGGCAGCGACTGACACAAGATCATAAGGGATAGGGGACAGTGGGACTGAAGGTCATAAAGTGCGACGCAAGAGAGAGACCAAGCAATGAAGGATGGAGGGCTATAGC
This sequence comes from Pinus albicaulis, assembly GCA_034641835.2. Classification (NCBI taxonomy): domain Eukaryota; kingdom Viridiplantae; phylum Streptophyta; class Pinopsida; order Pinales; family Pinaceae; genus Pinus; species Pinus albicaulis. The sequence continues at coordinate 1,049,205,568 of CM076575.1, read as the reverse complement.
GGGGTACAAAGGGACTCGGGATAGACTCCATGGATGCGATGAAGACTCAACTTGGATGCTCTAAACAAGGGCGACTCGATGGGGCTGCCACACAGTAAAGGCCCCATGGGGGACCATGAAAGCATGAGTACAAGATGGGAACTCATGACGAAAATCGACACGAACAAAGACAAGTAAGGAGGCAAAGTGGTGCCCCAAGTACAAGGGTCGTAAGTGAGGAAATTCGCTTTGAATGAGAGGTGAAGTGACCCTTCTTGGACAAAATGTGTCCTGGTGAAGTATCAGATCACAAAAAACTAACAGATACCCATTTGAGGGCTCGGTGAGAGCTTTCCAACGGTGCAGACGTTTCGTCAAACGGGGCTGCGGTGTGGTCGCAGCAGTCGAAAGAAGAAACATGGGTTCTCTTTTAATAAGACATTTTTCCCTCCAAAATCACTCATTTGCTATTGTTGCTGTGGTGAATGTAGAGAGGAGAGAAGGCCCTAAATCTTGCGGTGAACGTAGCGGACAAACCGACCGTTGGAATCGAGATCCGCCAGTTGCAGGTAAGAGGCCTAACCTTTCTCTTGCATTTTGATGGATTAAACTTTCAGTTAAGGGCCCAGAATCCCAGAAACAGCCCCTCCTACATCTCTACGGCCGGGTCACACTTTTTGGGCCAAAAAGTGTGACCTGGGAAGTAGGTTTCAGGCAAAAAAGTGCGACCTGTCCCAGAAATGGGCAGAAAAATGCGACCTGGGAGATAAGGAGGTTTTGGTGCTGTTTTATGGCTGGAAGTTGGGTTTTGGTGTTTGGTTATGGTTTTCCCGATCTGTAAGCTGACAAAGATGATGTGTTTGTGCAGGTGTGGTAGATTTACGGGTTAACTAGAGAGAGAGAGACCTGGGGACACTACGGGCAGAGATCCAGGCGGACCAGGGCGTCCGTCGTGTATTGGCTAGGTTTGGGGTTCTAAAGTTTTTGGAGAACCCTTTGATGAGAGCAGGAGAACCGTTATTGGCCCGGATTATCAGTTACTGGGATCCAGATCAGGAGGTCTTTGTAGTGCAGGGGCACAGGATCGAACTGACGGTCCAAGACGTTTATTTCCTGACTGGTCTCCCGCCACTGGGGATGGTGGGAAACACACAGCCAGTATTGCCGCGGGGGCGGCATATCATGGAGTTTTTGGAGCGTCATTGTCGACCGGGTCTCCAATTCAAGGGGACTCGAATACCGATCGGTGATCTAGGGAGGCTAGAAACCCGTGCAGTGGCCGCAGCTGTGCTGCGTATCCTGGGCAACCAGGCACTCCATCACATCACTGGGGGGCAGATGATGATAGTGGAGAGTGTGCTGGGTGGGACCTACTATGGGTGGGCCCAAATGATGTTGGTGTCACTAAAGCGACAATTGTCGCTATGCAGGCGGCAGGTGAACCATGATTGCTCATATGGGACTTTATTGTGCGCCTTCTTCTTTGAGAAGATCCCGACCTTGAGGCCTCGTGTACAGCTTCCAGATGGGGGCCCGAGAGAGCCCAGGATGCGCCGTTGGGGACGGCTACTGTGTAGAGGAGGAGGAGGGGCAGTCGGGCGAGTGTTTCGACCTGAGTTTTTTGCCCATTGGGATCAGATGCCATTGTACATAGACGACTATCCCTATAGCGGGATGAGCTACTGTGGAGACCCGGACCTGCCACTTCCGCCTGGTCGAGTCTGGGGGACCGATGGTAAGTGACAGATTGCTATTCTTGTGTGGGCATGTTAAAGTTTTTTGAATAGTAGTTTAGGGTACTGATTCATGTACTTTTGGTATGCATATATAGCACCGATAAAACCGGTCGGATATATGCGACGACCGGCAGCATCTGGAGCTACAGGTCCGAGTGGGTCGAGAGCAGTGCATAATGAGGATGCAGCCGCCCTACTGGAGGACATCCGCCGTAGATGCGAAAGGTTGTTGACCGGAGTATCAGAGCGCGGGTGGCAGGAATTAGACGACCAGTTCATAGAGCCATGTGTTGGTCTACCCTCGGAATGGCGAGGTGTCATGCGACGCATGGCGATGGCCGGTCAGGCGATGCGCGATCTACATGCTGCAGGGGCAGAGCCATTGGCCCGGGATCCTCCAGATAGTGATTAGGGGTGGGGCATGTGGTGCCCCCTATTATGTATGTAGGGCAGGTGGTGCCCCCAGTTTTGGGTTTTTTGTAACATGCTATGGGCATGTCAGATGTATCAGAGTAGATGGACTCTAAACACATGTTTTTTGCGACACATATTACGGATATGCATCGTTTTAAATGATTATGAATGTTATTGTCTTGTATGAAATGCGTGTGATAAATGCCAATCTAGAACATGGTTTGCAATACTATCTACATAGTGATTCTGTTCTCGAGGTACATGGTTGAAAGTTATGGTTTCAAATGCACGTATCAAGAGTGTCACTCGTAAATCGCATCTAAACAACACAGGGTTATGCACACGATAAACACCATTTAGTTGCATTACAAGAAGTAGGGAATCCAAACGAACGTGCAGATGGAGGATGCGATGAAAGAGGGCATCGGCTAAGAGACCACGCACGGCATCATATTCGGCATGATTGTTGGTGGCAGAACCAATGCAGACCCTGTTAGAGAGAACAAGGGCATGCAAGGGGGTGAAGATGGCCCAACCTGCCGAGGCTAGATTCCGGGAGTAACGACTTGAACCATCGGCGTAACCGATAAAGGGTGTGGACGAGGGGTCCTGTGGAATGGTGTTACAAGACAACAAATGAGGGGAGGAGAGGCAATGACGACAGCGTGAGTGCACAGAAGACATCAGGCGGCAACTGCGGGAGGGAGTGCAAGGAGCAGGATGTCTATGACTCATATACAAACTGGAGGGTGGTATATGAGGGCTATCTGAAGTATGGAGAGGACTCGGGCTGCGGAGGTCAACAGAGACACGGGAGGAGTGATCTCGTGTATGGGTAGAAAAGAGGTGGTTAGGTGACACAACATGGGAGGATGCAGGGGGGCTAGGCTCCACGTGTCTCGCAGAGGAGGATAGGTAAAGAATGGTTATAGTAGACTCCGTCATCTGAACATCAGGGGGGGAATTTCGATGGGAGCGGGGGGATCCTCAGGCTGACCTGAAGCATACTGCGCGAGGATGGGAGATGCGGATTGATTTTGTTCAACCTCATACTCTCGGACCACCTCTAAAGAGGCGCGGTAATGCATCAAGTGAGGAAAATGGTGGGAGTAATGGCCATGAATTCCGCACAAAGCACAGGGTTTGTTGGTGCGGAGAGTCTTGGGGTTCTTGGTTACGGATGAAGAAGGAATGGAGGCTTCAGGGACCGTAGACTCGGGGAACGCGACTTTAACCATGGGCTGAATACGGGGCAACTCGGGACAAGCATGGGTGGCATGACCGGTGACATCACATAAGGCATAAGGCTTTGCGGGCGGAGGAGGGGTCGGGTCAGTCGTGGTGGTCTTGTCTTTGGGTGCCCCCTTGCGGGCTTTGCCTTTCTTCCCGGGAGCCGTCACGACAGGAGAAGGGTCCTGTGGAGGTGCTGGGGGCACAGTGGCAACGGAGGAAGCGAGGGGGACCGGTTGAACCGGTGTCAAAGCCATGTAGGGTTTGGGGTGACCAGGAGGGGTGGCAGCTGGGGGATCAAGGTACCAGACCGGTATGCCCAAGGTCAAGTTAGGGAGAGAAAGGGTGGCCATGACGGGGACAGAATATACTCCGAGAGGGGGAGCTAGGAAAGGGATCTTCCCAGTAGGGTAATGACCAGGAGGGAAGGCTTCGAGATGGTTAAGGCCAGGAGGAACCGATCCAGGAGGATAAAGGGGTTCAGGGATACCAGCTGTAGGGGGAGGGCCAGAAGGAGGAGGTCTGGCTGGTTGAGATGAATGGCTAGGAGTGGGTTGCGGAGGGCGAGGGGGAGGTTGCTGACTAGCCGAGGCAGGCCGCTTACGGGCAGCCTGAGACGATTGCATCATGCAAACATTCGATAAGCTGGGATCAGTGATAGGAGGAGGGGGAAGGTTAGGGAAAGTTCCAAGCAGGGAGGAATCTTTGTAGACGCCGGGGGAGACACTGGTCAAGGAATCGACGGTTTGCTTGTTGGCTACAGAAGAGATGGTCGTCTCAGGTGAGGTCTGAGATTTTGGCTCATGATATGTCAACTGGTCAATGGTGACTATCTTTCCATTATGGGGGAAAGACATCTTACGGAAAACCGCGGATGGGACAACAGACATAGCATAGGTGTAGCTTCACCCCAATAGAATGTTGTAGTCTAGCGGGGCGTCTATGACTTCGACGTCAATGCAAATAGTCTTACCGGCGAGGGCGATAGGACAATTACGGAAAATGCCATTGGGCTAGGAGGCGTGGTCGTCCCACGCTCGAAGGGTGATCGTGGAAGGGGCCAGCTCAGGGGATCCAAGTTGCTTCCAAACTGAAGCGGACATCACACAGGTGGATGCCCCCTCATCAATTATGCACCGTGAAACGTTGGAGTTCCAGATTTTGACTGGGATTTGGAAGGCGACGGAAGCAGGAAGAGGGGGATGGTCCGATTGAGTGGCGTCGAAAACAATCATTTGGTCATCAGCAGGATCTACAGTGCCCACGGCAGATAGTAGAGCCTTCTTTTGGGAAGGGCACGACTGGAGGAGTTCCAGTGTGGAAATGGCAGCAGGGGATTGCGCCAAATCATCTACTATACTATATGAATGGGCAGCTCGACCAGAAGCATCGTTTCGATGTAGGGGTCCCTTAGGAATCTTAGTATGAACCTCAACTTTGGGTTGAGGGATATGTAAGGGGCCACTGGATGTCGAAAGAGGCTTTGTAGAACCTGAAGAAGGAGGCTCGGGGGCAGAATGAGCGGGAGGCTTGGGGTACTGGCGAGACCGAGTTTGAAGGTGAAGGTCGACGGTCGGGGAAGGATCAGAGTGCATCATAAGGATCTGGTAATCAGAGGAACCAGAAAGAGAAGGGGGAGTGGCGACCTGGCTATCAGGCGGTTGGGTAGCCACGAATCCTTGCTGAGGGAAAGGATCAGTAAACACAGCTGGTTGGGTAGTGGCCACATTAGGAGGAGCATGAGGGGAGGCGTGCTGTCCGTGCAATGTGGCTTGAGACTCCCACATCTGCCGCATCTGGGGTAAGAGGGGACAATCGTGGGTGTAATGACCATAAACACCGCAACACGAACAAGGCTTGTTTGTGCGAAGTGACCTGTCCGGCTTGGGCTGAATGCCCTGTTGCTGGTTGGCAGTGTTAGGGTCCACACCAGAATTAGGTCCACGGGTACCAGGGGCAGATTGGTTTGGATTGCCTCGTCGCCTTCTTTGAGAAGAAGGGGGATTATTCGCGCCCTGTTGTGCAAATACTTGCCCTGGAGGGGGCTGTAAGTGCTGTTGCGGTTTTGGAGGCAAGGGAGATGGAAGCGCATATGCTGGAGGAGCTGGCGCACCAGGCTGCGGATAAAGGTAATGGTTAGGTTGGGCAACATTGAGGTAAGCAGGAGGTTGGGCAAAAGGAGGAGGCATGCCGTATCCTGGATACATGCTACCGGGAGGGGGAAGAGCACTGGAGGTGCTGGCCCCTCCCTGAGGGAGACCATAGCCCACAGGGGGTTGAGCATATGGATGGGAAAGAGCTCCAACGATACCGTCGGCGAAATGAGATGCCCCCGGGGCGTTAGCGCCACCGGGCCTGGGGATGTCAGGAAGAACGGTATAAACATAACCAGATTGAGCGTAGATCAGGTCATATTTTAAAGCTATTTGGAGGGCGGCTTCTTCAGATTGAGGAAAGTGAGAGGCGACATCTTTGCCGATGGGAGACGGGAGGGTGCGAAGGAACCAATCCATGTAAACCCGATCTTCAAAGGGAGGGGCTCGACATAAGCTCCGTCTTCGTCGCCATTCCTGAACATGGGCAGAAAGGCGTGTGGAAGAGGATTGCTTAAATGAAGTCAAGAGCTCCGTACCAGTGTCGTATCGGAGAGGGAGCCGGAAGTACGACAAGAAGGCTTGGGCAAGAGTCTCGAACGTGGTATGGGAGGAAGTGGCCTGTTCGACATACCATTTAGAAGCTTCGCCGGTAAGCGTGCGTTGGAACAAATGAAGACGGATGGAGTCATCGGTAATGGAATTGGAGGAACACCACATGTGGAAAGATCGGACATGATTGGTTGGATCTTCTCCAGCAAGGCCTTCGAACTTAGGGATGTCAGAGGGGAGCTTGGTTGGCATAGCAGGCCAACCAACATCGTGGCGGATAGGGTCATTGATCAACTGATTGAAATCGGGGAGGCTGAGGCTCCTCATAGCTCAACGTTAAAGAAGGGGGTGTGTTCTTGGTAGTTCCTTGTATGCTCCATCAGTAGCCTGGCCAGATTAGGGCCGGAGAACCCACAGCATTGTGCCCCGGGACCAGACATAATGAAGGTGGCAGGGGGAGAACCAGGAGGAGAAGGAGAACCCGATGAATCAGGAGAGGAGTCGGAGTGCGGACTCGAAGGAGGACTGGCTCGACGACAGTGGGGCGGAGCAGGTCGATCAACCAGAAACTGAGGGTGAAGGCCAAGAAGTCTCCGGGAAAGGCACCTAGGGGGCGCAATGATGACAGGAAGAAGGAAACCCGCAGGGGCAGAAAGGGACAGAATCAAGAGAGGTCAAGGGCAGACAAGGTGCAGTGACAATTGATTTTAGAGTCTTTGCCAAGCGGTGTCAACCAGGTGCTTCTTCACTTAGGGTCAGTGTGTGGTGTGCGTTAATTTTAATTTTTTAAAACCCTTTTCATTTTGAGAGAAAGAAAAAGTGTGCTGCGTAACTGAAAAGAAATCTGCAAAGAACAGTATATAATGCTGAAATAACAGAACATTTAACAACTAACCATGCATCAATCTATCCCAAAAAGGTGGGTCTCTCAAAACTACTCTAAAAGAGGGCAAAAATCTAGTCAAAACACACATAAAAAGAGGCCAATAGATCAAGGGTCAAAAGGGACAGGGATCTAAAGGATAAAGCTGCTGAAAAGAGGTGCAGATCATAGCCAAGAGACAAAGGCAAGGTGGCTGGAAAAAGGAAGGTAATCAGCAAAAAGCAGAGGGGGCAAGGAGGAGGCCCTAAAAGTAGATCCAAACAAATCTTCGGGAGGTGATTTGAGAGGTAGAAGAGCTGATTACAATGGATCTGAAAGGGAGGTAACAAATCTGGAAAAAAGGAGGCTGAAGCTCTGAAAAACAGACGGCTGAAACAACTAAAACTATTCCACCAAAAGTGGAGGGTACTAAAGCCCTAAGGGGCTAGGTTCCCACTTAGATGAGTAAAAACAGATCAGAACTTGGTCAAAGCGGGCTGAGACAGAGGCTGGAAGACCCTGACAGAAGCTGCAACAAAACCCATAAAAATTGCAGAAAAATCACTGAAAAATTGGCAGGTCGCAGGTTCTGACCTGTTTTCAGTGCAAGTCGCAGAAAAGGGGCAGAAAAGTGCGACCTGGAGGTCTAGGTCGCAGGTTATGGGCCAAAAAGTGCAACCCCCCGTTCCGGTTGTCTCGGCGGCAGATTTTCAGAAAAGTTGCCGTCTCAGTTGCGGCTGGTGTCGCTTACCTGCGCAATAGGGCTAGAAACACACGGAAGTTAGAAATTTTAGGTTTTTAGGGTTTTATGTGAGAAAAATGACATAAAAAGAGGAAAAATAAGCAGCTGAAAAGAAGCCCTAGGGCCTGAAGTAGCTGGATATGCAGGAATATGAAAAATGACAGCGGTCGTAATTTAAAACCCGTGTGGAGTCGCCATTTGTTAGTATGAATCCTTTGTCGAAGTGTACGAAAAAGGACCACTTTAGCTACGCATAACTAATAGCCCTAACAACAAAAGTGGCCGCCAATATCTTCAGATCTGTGGTTAGTTGAACATAAAAGAGCTGCAAAAACCAGATCTATGCATGGAAAGACATTAAGCAGAAAAAACAAGGGTTTGCTCCATATACCAATAGACAAGACAAGAATAATTTTTGAAATAATTTTTATATTAATTGGGCACCTGGGAGGAAAACAAGAAGGCGTATCCAATTCTCCTTAGTGGGATGGGTTCTTGGAAGTCCTCAGCACTTCAGATCTAAGATTTCTCTCTTGTTGGTGCAGAAAACCCAATGTAAAGAAAAGAACTCAATGGGAGCTCACACAGCAAATGATGGAAAAATGTGACCAAGTGTATAGATCCAGAGTGATCTAATAGGCAACAAAAGGTGAAGAATGGTAGGAAAAACCCTCCTATTTATAACAAAATATTGGGTCATTCTAGATCTTGGTGCATGGGTTAACCAGATCTACATCCACTTTTTATGGAATATTTTATTATATTTGTTGGAGGGAAAAGGTATTTGACTTGGGTCAAATCCCTTAATTTGTCAAAAATAAATAAATAAATGATTTATTTATCTTTTTAAGGAAGCGGTTAGAAGATAATCAAATAAATAATGATTTATTTAATTATTTAAGGAAGTGGTTGAAAGATAATTAAATAAATAATGATTTATTTAATTATTTATGGGTGATTTGGTCATATTTAACAAGGAATATTATCTAAATAAGATTTAAATAATTATTCCTAGAAAATAATAAGATAAATAAAGGTTTATCTAATTAATTTCTTTTTTTTTGGGTTAAACATGACTGGGAATAATAATTAAATTATGGTTTAATTAATTATTCCATGAGAAAAATCAAACAAATATAGGTTTGTTTAATATTTCCTTTTGGGGTTTCCTGTTTTAACATAGTGAAAGCAATTTTACTTAGGGTAAAATTGGTCTTACATGGTGTACTTGGGTCCATCTAATGATAATAGGTTAGATGACCAAAAAATGGTGTAACAATACTGAAATGTTGCCAGTAGCAGCAGAAGGGGCACTGAAGCCTTATGTTTTTTATTCTAACAATTGTTTTGTGAGTACATGTTTTATTGCAGATGCTGGAGAAAATGTATTAGAAAAAGAAATTGAACTGATGAGGCGGATGATGATGAAAGTATCCCGGAAGAGGCCAGCAGCAGTAAAACAAAGAAGAAGCATCAAGAAAAAGACAACAGAAGATTGTGAAAGCATAGCCAGTGGGGAAATGCAGCATAAAGTGTGGAGACCTGGAGAAGAACAACAGACAGAAGCAGCGACAAGTGGGAAGTTGCAGCACAAGATATGGGATCCAGGCATATACAGATCCAAACACATGATCAGGCGATCATGATTAATTTCAACCTTGGGAGTCTGATGCAGGAGCATCAAGGGAATTTTTTTATTTTTAATTATGTAATAAAGGGGGGTGTGACATTTTAATTGTTTTATTAACTAATTTGTTATTTTTAAATAAAATAGGAGATAAATTATAAAAGTGAGGATTTTTTAAATATTCTTTCATTAATTAAAAGGATATGAGAGAAAACATAATTAGGTAGAAAAATTAGGGAATAGGAGTGCTATGTACAGGACTTAGTTGAGTCCACACCTAAAATGAATTTAAATTAGATTTAGTTGAGGATTAGGTGGAGATATTTTTGTTGTGAATTAAATTCATTATTTATGTATAAATATGAGTGGTTTTTGTGAAGAGAACACACTTGAATAGTTGAAGAGCTGAGATAGTTAAGAGTGGAGTGAGTGGGGAGTGGTTTAAAGGGCAAAGAGCCAAGAGGCCGCCCAATGTAATATCTGGCCACATAATTTTAATATAGTTAAGGGAGTTGATTAGTATGGCTCTTTTTCGCCTTTATTTTTAAATTGAGTGGAATGTTTTCATGATTTTATTGTAGAAACCTTGAGCATTTTTAGGGTTCGTGAAGCAGTTGTGTTCTTATATGCGGGATCTTTTTTCTAGACGAATTCCTGCATCAACAACATCGCAAGATGTGGACATTACAAATGATATTTGCATGATTCCAATCCCTGTGAGAAGATTATGTTTTGATACTACGGATAAAATAAAGCATGAGGTGCATTGGTAGAACACAAGGCTTAACCTTTATGTTTTGTCTCTATAAACATTGCAAAATTTTCCCCAGGGAGTGACTGAAGAATTGTATATTAGAGAGCAACATGTCCTATTGGTTATTCATGTTGCTAAGCAAGGAAGACAAATAATGGCTGAGGAAACAAAAAAATTTGTACAAGAGTGCGATGCAGTGACTGGGAAAAGACAAAAGTTGGAGGAAGTCATCTCCAAGGCTTGCAGCGACCTACCTCAGCTAAAGATTCAGGTTGCAGCCACCCTAGAGGAAAAAGTGACACAAATCACCATGGCAGTAAATTATTGTATGGCCTAAGTTGGCAAGGTGCAACTCAAAATGTGAATGAAGATAGTGGAGCTGCAAATGCAGTTGCAACCCTCCACTCCACCAGAGGTCCGGGAGGAGCACGCAATCGAGATCAAGTTTTCCCATGATGATATTGACTCAATAGTACATGAATGGCTTCAATTTTTTGAGGGTTTTATGAACATCCGGGCCTCACTGTAGGAGTACCCCCTTGTGAAAATGATCGAGAAGGAAATCAATCAGAAGTTAGAACATATGGAATATATTAAGCTCACAAAAAATACTTTAACACTAATATAGCGCTATACTTGTCTCCAAGAAGGTAATTTTTTGTAGGGACAGATCAATGAGAAACGAAGAGAAGAAAAAATTATCATAGCCATGACGCAACCGTTGATAGCCAAATCCAGTCATTTATCACAGAAAACAACTGAAGGGACTGTGCCATACACAGAAGGATATTGTAGTTGAAATTACAGGACGAGCTACTAAGATGTTGGTGAGTGAAGTCTGAGAAGAAGAAAATAAATGCGCCAAATTAGTTCTGCCTCTCAAGGGCCTTGAGTAGAATCAAAGAAGAGATCGAGGGCGCACCCTCAAAGTGACTTGGGACGATCAAACTTTGGTTTTGGGGGCCTATTGGAAAGAGTACCCCTGGAATGAAATATTTTAAGAAATACTCCACATATCGAGGAGTGGAATGCACAATGTGAGGTTACGCTAGAGTCTTAGGGGCTTTGGGAGTGGGTCAAAGCCCCTTATTTTGTAAAATAATGAGAATATTTTATATACGTTGAGCTCCACCCATGGTTTTTAGAGCATGGTATTGTAAATTTAAAGACTATATGTGAAGTCTAGGATAGTTCTTAAGATGTGTCATATTGCATAATTGATGATAGAATTCACTTGGATGTAAGATTATTTTTGAGTCTGTGTTCTGTGTTTTGGGTTAGAGAAAAGGCTCTTGCAACTGAGTGAATGGATACCTTAGGAACTCTACAACTGAGTGCGCAAGGTGGAACTGATTTTATTGAGAAGATATGCGCATTTATGAAGGACTCTTGAAGAGATATCTATGTTTGATTTTTTGTTTCATTTACTTGCAATTTATGTTATCTATGGTTTTTTACTTATAATTTCACCACGAAGTCATGGCTATGGTTATTTATGCTATTTCATACTTGTTAAAGTAATATCATGGAGTTTGCAAGTTAGTTCAACAGAAGTGTTGAATTGCGACTATACAATTAGTAGATCTATTCTATGAAGCTTTATCAAATATTGAAAGGAAGATAAGCCCCAAGCCACACTCCATTGTCCCTCTAGATGTAGTAACTTGGTTCTAGCATCCGCCAATATTGCCTCAGGTGAGGCTTTAGTTTTTGTAGCAGATCGTTGTTGAAAGGGTCGATAATAGTGGGTTTTGTTGGTTTGGGAAGCCATAACTGAACCTGGGTCTAGTCCCCATCAAAACAACACTTACAGTTTGATTTGGTACAAGAGGAAATAATACAGAATACCAGATATGGGACTTCATCCAAGGGCGAGGATGAAGAAAAAATTTCATTGGTTGGAAAGGGAATGAAGGGAATGGGAATACATCTCAAACCAAAAAAGGATTCAGCTAATGGGGGAAATAAGAAATATTTGTCCAAAATTAAATTATTCCATTGTCATAAATTCAAGCACTATACCACGAAGTGTCCACAAAAAAGGAAATAAAGGAGACCTCAGGAGGACTAGAAGGTGAAGCTTTGGCTTCCTAGTTCGAGCTTGACTTTACCCTTATCACATGCATGGCCAAAAAAACTATGGGGAGTGTGTCATACTTGGAATCAGGTGACTCGTTCCAAATGAAAAAGTGTAGATACTTTTCCAGTGACTTGGAGGAAAATTATTTGTAGATGCACATTGAGTTGTGGGACAAAGGAAGGTATAGCGCGACCGAGGTTGGTACAATCACATTTCATAGGGAGTCAGGCTCCCCTCTGAGGCTCAAGGATATCATGTTCGTTCTGGGACTTAAGAAAAATATAACATCTATTTTAGTTTTGAAGACCATGATTATGATGTGATGATCAGTAAAGGAATAGAAACCTTGAGACACATAGCCATGGGACAACTGAAGCAGATCAGGATTCGTGTGAACAAACTATATAAGCTAGATGCAGAATATTGTGCTACATTTAGAACTAAGTTGAAGAAGGTGTGAAACCACTATGTCAGTGAAATTTGGCACATAATAATTGGCCATTTGCATCATGGCACCCTAGATATTATGCACTAAATAACCACAGGCTTCCCACAAGGAGCACTTGAGAAACAATATGTATGCAAAGGATGTACCTTGGGGAAGTACGCAAAATACACATTCCATGATCGGGAAAGAAAATCACATGTAGTCCTAGAAAGGATCCACTATGATTTCTATGGACCTTTCCTGATAACCTCCACTACCATACACAAATATTTTGTGACTTTTATTGATCACTTTATCATGGAAGTGTTGGATCTTCTTCATGTGGAATAAAGATGAGACATTATCCAAGTTCATATAATTCAAGTCACTAGTTGAGAAATAAATAAACAAGAAGGTGAAGGATCTAAGGAAAGTATGCAAATGCGATATTACAAAAATTCTGCATGGAGTGTTGAAAACCCATGGAGACACCTCTAGCGACCAACTAGAGGAAGGAGGATGACACTTCATGAAAAGAAGTGGATGCTACTATTTATCGATAGCTAGTTGGTTCACTAATGTATTTTTTGAACACGGTACCAGATATGTTCTATGTAGTCAACCAACTTAGAAAAGCTATGGTTAGGACAACCAAATTATTTTGGAAGGTTTCTAATCATGTTTTACGGTACCTCACACTCACTATCGAGTTTTGAATATGGTACAAACATACACAGGGAGTGAAGTTGTCTCGATTTACAAATTCAGATTGGGCGGGGATTCCATCAGATTGAAAGGGTACATCAGCTGTAATTTTCAATGTTGGGTCCACAGCGGTTTCCTAGTACATCAGCTGTAATTTTTAATGTTGGGTCCACAAAATTTTCCTAGTACATCAGATAGTATACATGTATGCACAAAACTCGATAGAAGAAAAATACATGGCTGAAAGTCAAGCATCTTGTGAGGTGATATAGATGATAAAGATACTTGTGGGATTATTTTATCAGATGATGGATCGAACTCTCATCTACTATGATAATTATATTTTCATAAAGCTCTATGAGAATCATATTTTTATTGATCGATCCAAGCTTATAGTTATTCGGTATCACCATTTACATCACTATGTGGAAAGGCGAATAATGTTGCTACAATACATTTCGATAAAGGAAGAATATGTTGTAGTTTTTACAAAGTCCTTTTCCATAGGAAAGTTCGAGTTCCATAGGTGCATGATAGGGGTGGTTGATAATACTTATCTTGTTGAGAGGGAGTGTTGAAAAATGGAGCAAGAAATTCTCAATTTGATTTTTCCTTGGTCAAATTGGGAAAATTTAAATTTCCACATCAGCAAACAACTTGGATGAAGTTAACTTCTATGACATGGCCTGTCTCACCCAGTTTAGTCAGTAAATTCAAGTTGGAGGAGTTAAAGTTAAGTTAAGCATGTCTGATTACTAATTTGTAGCAATAAAGGTTGGTTATCTGAGGTTGTTTTCAGTTAAACTAGATCTAACTATTGGAGCATCATTTGTGTAGCGAGAGTTCAATAAAACTTAGTGATCATCTAGTTAATTGATCAATGAACCCAAAATATCTAGTGCATGAAGATAATTCGATTTTCAAACGATTGGTGGAGATTCCAAGGTAGTGTAACACCAATTTTAGACTAATCTTGAGTGTCTAGGTGTTGCATACAGTCTTGTGATCAACCTAAGGAATTGCACAATCCATTTTGGAGAAATTCCTAAATAATAGGGGCCTAATTTCTCAAGGCACAATTCAAGGAAATAGGGGCTCAACCAGAGTTATAAATTGACTAAGTCTATGTAAAATCTTGTTCATGAGTAGAGATATATGTTATTCATTGAAAGGTTATGCTAATTTGAGAAAAGGAATTGTAATACATCTCTATTTCATGTATGAGATTATTGTTCTAAATTGTGAATTTATTTTTGCGGATTAGTAGAGTAGATTGGTGTCTTGTGATTTTGATTAAAAATTCATAAGAAGTCATAAATATACATCATAATCTCTACATGAGGTGCTATTAATTTCTAGTTTGGTACTAAGTTATCATTATAGATATGTTGAGTATCATGTGATGTCGTTTTTGAAAGAATGGATTATTAGGAAATTTTAAGTACATATAAGTGTCTTTAGACATGCACTAACTTTGTTTATGGTTTATTTTTTGAATGATATTGTATTATATTAAATATATAGTTTTTTATGTTGATGAATTGAACCATTATATGAAAAATGTAAATATTTAAAAGGTTGATGCAATGGACATGTTTGGACGAAATGTTTTCTTAATTATCGAATGAATATTTCAACAAATAGAATTTTGCATCCATGCTAATTTAACATAATTACCATCTTGAAATAAATAATTTGAAATTTTTATATATATGTGGCTACATTCTCCCTAGACTTATTGAATACAATCAACAATGGAAAGGGAACTATAAAATAGTAATTATTCTTGTTTTTTATTTGGGCATAGGTTCATTAACCAATAAAACTTTAAATTAATTGATCATATGGAATAACATTCTAATGCTCCAACAAACTATCTCAGCTCCAAATAGAGTTTCATAATGGTAAATTTTTGAATTTTATGTTTTAATGTAAGTTAATAATGGAACATCATCTACATCACTAAACTTCTCCAACAAAGTAGCTTACTGAAGAAGAGAGTTTGATAATGGTAATTTGTCAATTGTTGTGTGGTAATGTAAATTAATGAAGTTTTTGGGGGGCATGGTCTATATTTTACTCAAATTGTACATTGGATACTTTTGTATTGAACATCATAATTAACGAGTCATACAAAAAATTATTGGAAATTTTGATTTTTTTTGTTCATGCTATAAGATGCTGAAAGACATTTGAATTTTTAAAAAATGTAGTATTAATGACGTTTGAATTAGTTAGAATTAATTTCTAGTGGTAAAGAATAATTATATTATATATAGGATTCCTTAACTAAATTATCCAATTGTAAAGATAATCGATATAGTTCTAATGGAAAGGTTGGAATTTTCTAATAGTTCATTAGAAAACATAACAAGATATACATAAAAATCTCATATGAAAGAACTGTTATAGGAAATTTTGTCACATGTGTATGATAGGCCTTCAAAATAGGATCATTCATATCCTTGAACATCTTGTCATCATCTATACACAAATCCGTAAGCATGACTCTCTCAAAACCGTGAATTTATACCCTTAACTGCTTCATTTCAGTGTTTTATAGGTCTAATGAACCCTGGCCCTTTAGGGAATAGCATTCACCAGTAAGTTTCCCTCTCTTGACTTACGTTGATAGTCAGTAGGTTTCCCCTTGTTGGGGGAATCCTCATTCTAGAAATTCGAGAAAAATAAAAACGATCCCGAAGCTTCCTATTATAGAAGCATCCCAGGGTTTATCTAATAATTTACCTTGGATAATACCTTCGAATCCCATCCTATACTACCTTTGATATTTCACCCCTTATCCCTTGAGCTCATCCTCCCATAAATAGTGGATCTCAAGCCTAGATTGGTAAATGGATAAGAATTCTTAACTTACCATCCTCTCCTATATGTTTACTTCCATCCAAAAGCTAGGGGTTAGATTTTGGAGATAGATTCTACCCTTATGTTTCTACTATGAGAATCATTAGTCCATGCGTTAGGGTGACATAGTGGTACACTTTGTGGCAAGGAAATAAAATTCAACATGAAGGAACTCTTCTACAAGATCATCTCCTATATTTGGTTGTAACTCTCTCCATTTATATTAATAAAAAGAGTTCATTATTTTACTATATGTGATGTTATGATTTCATGTATTTTGATGCCATGTTGATCCATTGAATAAAGTGATTGGATGATTCTATGTAGATGTCGTAGATCATTTGTTTGTGTTGTTTAATTTTCCAGGTTATAATTACAGTGGTCAGACCTAGGATTGGAGTGTACAAGCCAAGAGATGAATTAAGCTTACGACAGATTCCAGGTAGGCTTCATCCCATTGTGAATTTACTTTACGGAAAACATTCCCTTATTTGATTTTTATTTTTCTAGACTACGCCATCACATCTAGGGAAGATACTTTTGTCCAGAATCGTAGATTATGTATAATAAATTGGTGAATCCATTAGGGAATAGTTTTTTTCTTGGTGGTTTCATTGTCCTTAGTGCTTTTTCTTTCTCTTATTCAGACCTTCATTGTCTTACTCAATTAATAACAGACCTAGGAAGACCCTTTCAATGAATTTCAATTGCAAATTTTGTGGCAAAACCTTGCATCCCCTGATTAACGCTCCCTCTAGTCTGGAGACAGAGAACTGGAACACTCCCTAGCCTTCTTTGTGACTACGTTACAGTGCACTATAGTCCTATCTGTTCCTGCATTTTAGATAACTGGTGCCCTTCAACCAACACTTGTGTTTACCCCTGTTTCGTGCACAAATTTCACTTTTTCATATTTGGTCTTTGTCCATATTTTTTCTAGCTAATCGTACTTGAGTCTTTTAGTGTATCGTGGTCTCTTAGAAGCTTCCATTTGGTTTTATTTTGGTTTTGATTTCATTTGATAAGGATTTTTTTATATTTTCCTTTATTCTTATCATTAGGACACTAGAGAAATTATCTGTTTGATCATTGAGTGCTTCAATTAATTACTGTTCTAGTCGAAAAGTTTTCTTTTATCAATGATTAAACATGCATCTTAGTTTTCATCATATTTGAAAATTAAGTAGAAATGAAAAGAAAAATCCCTTTGCATTGGAATATAGTGTTTTTTTTGTGCATAAACATTGGAGTAATGACATTAAAATGGAATTTCACTTAGCATATTGTTTGCTACATTTTGTATGCTACATACACTTTGTCTCTTCCCTCATCTAAATATATTTTCATTAAAAGTGGAAGATTTCATTTCTTCATGCTAGCTTGTATTTTAGGGCGTTTAGGTGAAACTTGTGGCAAGACCTAAAACTGAAACATAATTGAAGACAAACATTAAAATTTACTTAATCAATGAAAGGATAATTTATAACATCATCGCAAAAATTTAGAGGTCTACGATAGAGACGTGTTTCAACATTGTTAAACATAGGATTTGTCATTGTTTTCCAACGTTTCATCGAGGGGATGATATTTTGTTCCATGTATGTAAGTGTATTGGATCATTCTCCATCTTCCTTCTAGTTTATTGGGATACGCTCCACATATGATAAGTATATGGGAATGCTCTCAATGAATAGGTACACATTATATAGCAATACTATGGACTGTACATCCACGTACCATCAAGTATATTTTATAATTCCACCATAGCTTACTATCTTTGTGATAGCTAATCAAGTATGCCGCCTTGTATACCGTGATACACCAAACACAAGATTTGTGGAGATTTCTTGCACATACGTTAAGCCCTTAGTCCTCCTAGGTGTATATTACAGTTCATGGTTGCATGGAAAACATTTATGCCTAGTTTTACCCTTTTGATTCATTTTTATTTTAATTGTTAGAATTTATTAATCCAACGTGGAAGAACAAACCCCCACTCTCCGTCATTAACGTATAATGAAAAATCTTAGTGGTCGTTAGAAGCATAATAAAATGCAAACTACTGAATGAAGAACTTCAAGAATTACTTCTAGTCCTCCAGCTAAAATTGATCCACCAGAATCATCCTTTCCTTTGACTACTATGCCCAAGAATGCATCTTCTCTTATCGGTGAATCTTACACAATCAAACAACTTACCACCTAAGGTTATACATCCTAAGGTACGTCAGCCATATTCACCTGTTACTTAAGGATCTTCCCCTTCTCTTCCTTTGTCTAAGACACAACCACCAACTATATACCATGGAACCCATAATGAAGCCCTTCCACCTGGTCTCATGAATATTGAATAGATTCCAGAAGAAGAACCTCAACCCTCTTTTCATGTTCATTTGAGAGGGATTCATCTTTGTTAGGCTTATCCTCTTCCTCCTCTTTAGACTCCATTTGAAGCTCCTTTACATGATTCTTTTCATTTCAGTTCACCCATGAAATTATCGCGTCGATAATTCTTGGGATTATTAACCATGATCGAATCCACTATGGTTTCGTAGCTTGATACTTTGGTTGTGACAAAAAATATCTCTTCCTCATCCATGTTTGTGACATCACCAGAAAAAAATCTCTATGGTGGACCATCTGTCCCACCTAGTTACCAATCGGTGTATGGTACCTTCTCTAGTTCAGCATCCAGTCCATGGACCTGTCCCATGTTATCTACTTCTATAATTCCATCTGGAACTTCTTTAATGAACAATATAAAATATTCTCCTTATCCTCCACCCTCATCTACAGTTCAACAACAGGATGGCCCTTATGTTAGTGAGCATGGATATATTCAATAACCCAATTCACCCTATCTTGGGTACCCTTCACCTGGTGGGTATGTGCCTCCATCATCCCCTACTCCTTTGGAAAGGGGAAAAACTATTGTCGGTATATCAAAATTTAGTGCTTAACCTTCTTTGAATCCTCCTTATCCTAGTTTTACTACTAATGTTTGGAAAACTACTTTTCTAGTCCAACCTGGTTCAGTTATGGGTCCATCTGTATGTTCTCAACCTATACCATACGCATCCCAAATTCCTACCTATCAATGTATGCCTCAACAAGTTGAAATTAATGTAAGACAACCTTTAAAGACTACCACTATGACTTAATCTATTCCAATATTATCAGTTACCTCGCAGGTTTACTTAGTCTCTACAAGGTACTTTACAATCTCAACCGGTTGGACAAGGATTTCTTCAAATACTAGTAGGATAGACTCCATATGGTATGGCTTAACCCCCACCGACTCCACCTTACATTAGAATGATTCAAAAAACCGCAAGGAAACAATATCAAATTTATCAAGGTATCCCTCAAGTGCCTTATCAATTCCATCAAATCCATACCCAACCACTCCAACATTTGCAAGTTTATATTGGATACGGACAAAAAGGATATGTGTGTACTCGTTATCTCAATATTCCCTATCCTAGTACCCAGGTTCATATTTATCAAAATCGTCCTTATTATGGAATGGATATACTTTTTTCTCAGACCATCACATTTTATCCATGGTATCCTCCACTGGATTTTGATACATAGTTTCCTTTTGTGGAAACTCTTTATCTCCTAGATTTGACTCGGCTCACGAATGAACCCATCGCTCATTCTCCTTGGTGGCCAATAATTCCTACCAAATTTACTTATGATATCCCAAATTTCAATGGGAATCATTTAGAAGACCCATCCACGCATGTGATGACTTATCATTTTGTGTTTTCTTTGAATTCCCTTAATGATGATTCCATTCGATTACGTCTTTTCCAACGTATTCTTATGATTTTCAAAGCTAAATGGTATATTGAATTACCTAGATCTTCCTTCGACAATTTCAATTCCTTAACCACTACATTCCTAACATATTTCTAGTTTCCCATATGATATGAGACTAGAACATAAATTTTTACCAACTTGAAACAAAATAATGCTACTCACATTTTTTATCATATTCATGAGTGGTGACATCTTAGACGGTTAGTTAAAACATATGTTCCTGATAAATTTCTAGCGAAATGGTTCAATAAATATATGTTGCCAACAATCTCAAAATATGTAACTAAGGGTGGAGTTATGACTAAAGCGGCAATAATTTCTCATGCCTAGTATATGGAACTCATTTATACCCAATCTGGCATGCTTTATGAGAAAATACCAAATGCTCCGAAACCCTAAAAAAAATTTCCTCAGCCTCCTAGTAAAGAACTACATGTTGTTGATGGTGTGATTGGTTCTGCCAGTTCCCAGTTTGAAAGTAAACTGTCTACTATTTCTCTTACGTATGCCAAAAAACCTCCATCCACTCCTCCTGTGTTGACTGCCCAGAAATATTCTACTTTTCTTGTTCTGTTGACTGATCCATTTCCAAATGAGGAGACTTGAATGGTTAATTGGGATCGTAATTCCTCCAACTCAATTTTAATTATTTCCTTCACAATTCCTAAATGTGATATGATGGTGGCACTCGAAGTAAATAATATGGCAATGTGAATCATATGAATGGTCGGGATACTGATCAACCTATCTGTTCGGAAGCATCTCCATTGGATCCTAATTTTCCTATGATTTATATGGAATTAACCATTAGGCATCTAAAGGGAATTATTCATAAATATACTTTCAACCGTCACGCGAGAGCTGCTCAAAATTATAACGTAGTCGAGGACTTGGATCAGTCTCCATACACCATGTCCACACTCGAGGTGTTGCAAAACCATCCCACTTAGAATAAGGCTTTGATTTATACTCTTAGATGTATTGATCCTTTGAATTCCAACCTATTCATGTTTAATCATGAGAGCTATTCACCTTGAATTCGTATTCAATTGGCTTTTATGATCTAGGATTTCATTTGCGGTAAGAACATGCATCATTCTATTGTGGATGAGGGAGCCTCAATCTTTATTTTGTCTTTATCCTGCTGGAAGGAAATTGGTTCTCCTCAATTTAGTCAGTAACAGACCACCTTGAAGTATTTCGAAGGAAGAACGTATAAACCTTGTGTAATTTTAAACTCCTTGCAGTTGAACTATGAGGTAAATATGTATCAATAGAATTCGAAGTTATTGATAGATGTCTAGAAAATAAACTTCTATTGGATCACATGTGGGTTTATTCCATGTTTTTTGTCATTTCAACTTATTTCCGAATTATTTCCTTTCCACATAAAGACAAAATCATAGCTATCGATAAACACACCTTCTTTTCCTCTATTTCTCAAGTTACAAGAAGTTTCCCTCTTGTAGGGGAAACTCTACATTGTTACTAGCATATCGGGGTCAGACTGCTACATGATTCCTCTCTCATGGGAACCTTTTTTCTTCCTCCTCCTTCACTTGTTGATACCTCTCTTTAATTTTCCTATATCAAGATGATATCATCTTCTACCATTAAAACTAATCCTTGGGTTGTACCAGGTGAAACTAATATCGATAGTTTTGGTGACCAAAAGTCCCTTGCCCTATCGAGCTTGATTATGAAGCCATTTATTAAGCATGTGTGACTCATTCTGATATTTTATCTTTGATTAATTGTGTTGATTATTCATTGGACTTCGGCATATCCTATGATCTTGGAGCATCATGGATATCATGGTGCCAAACGATGCGGCATGTGATGATCATCACCATTGTTCCTCCTTACTAGATTCCATTGAGGGTAATATTAGTGACCTATATTGACCCAATATCATTGATTATTGTATGAATTATTTTTCCATTCATGAAGTTGATTCTAAAAACAACATGTTAAATATTGAAGATACGAGACCTCTCGATATCTTAGTTAAACTGGGTATTGTTGAATATCCATACCTCAATGCACCTTGCTCTCTGGATGAGATTAAGACCTATAAAGCCCTATTCAAGGATTTTCATGATGTATTTGCCTGGTATTATGAGTAAATGCAAGTTATCGATCCAAATATAGCAGCGCATGAAATTAAAACTTATCCTGATGCTAAATATGTCCGATAGGGACCCCGTACAGTCCATCCCAGGAAGACTGTCGAAATTAAAACTAAATTTGAAAAATTTCTACGTGTTGGTTTCATCTATCAATTTCCTTTGACCAGTTGGGTGTCAAATATTGTTCCTTTCATGAAGAAACAAGGAAAAATATGTTTAAGCATCGTCTGTCGGGATATAAATCGTTCTTGTCCAAAGAAAAATTACCCAACCCCATTCATCAGCCAGATTGTTCATGATTATGCTAGTTGTGATATATATTCATTTATGGATGATTTCTCTAGCTATAATCAAATCAAAATTCTCCTAGAAAATCAACTTAAAACTGCATTTATTTGTCCCTAGGGTATATTTGCATACCAGAAGCTCACTTTTGGCTTAAAGAATGTTGGAGCTACATTTCATAGGGCGATGAATTATGCCTTCCATGACATCAAACATATCATTCATCTTTATTTGGAAAATCTACTCGCTCACTCTAAACATTAGGCTGATCACCTCATGCACCTTGGGGCTATTTTTTTATTGTGTAGACGTTATAATATTTGAACTAATCCTCACAAATGTGTGTTTTGTGTTATTTTTGGTTGACTTCTTGGTTTTTTGTTTCAAAACAAGGAATTTGTATCGATCCCTTGAAATTTCAGGAGATCATCAATTTTCCTTCTCCTTCTTCCCCCCCTTGAGATTTAATGACTCCAAGGGAAGACTAAATTTCTACGAAGGTTTTTCCCTAATTATGTTAAGATGACCAAAGGATTCACTCTCCTACTTAAAATAGAGGTTCCCTTCCATTGGGACAATAAGCCTCAATATGAATTTGATGCCTTTAAATATGTTTTGGTTCAGGTATCCCTATTATATCCCCCTGATTACCAATGTGATTATTTCTTGTATCTCATTATGGTGGTTACTAACATAGAAATATTATTGTTCCAAGAAGACAATGGAGGGAATGAAAATCTGATATATTATTTGAGTCAGAATATTAATGATATCAAAATCAAGTACACACATTTAGAAAATACATCTTTTATGTATGTTCAAGCCGTCCAAAAATATGGTTGTTTCATATTGCAACCCTATAACATGTACCTTGTCAAATTAATTTTTTTGGAGTAACTACTCCAAATGGATCGTCATCCTAGAAGATTTTTATTTGGATTCATTAAATCCAAATAAAATAAATATTTATTTTTTTCTGAGCGAATATAAGACCCTCCCACCATTGATTCTGAATCAACGTCTGAAAATTCTGTTCCAGACAAGTCGTTGTTTATGATGTCGTAATTTGACCCATGGTACTGAGACATTCTTATATTTCTCTAGACCCATACTTTCTGGTCTGATATCTCTCTCTTTGAAAAATGATGTAATCAATACCAAGCCAAAAATTACATCATCATCGGCGACACCCTTTATCGTTGTGGTATTGATATGTTTTTGAAGGTGCCTCACCTGTGAGGAGGTCGAGAAAGTCCTCAATGAATTCCACTTAGGGGCATCTGGTGGTCATTTTTCTAGTTATGCCACCACACAAAAGATCGTGTGTGCTGGTTACTTTTGGCCACCATATTGTGTGATTGCATTCTTTCTGTCCAAAAGTGTCACGTGTGCCATATTTACGACCGTAAGACCCATGTTATAGCTACTCCCTTGCATCATGTTATTGTCATAAGTCCTTTTGTGAAGTGGGGTTTTTATTTCATGACATGTAACCCTCACTCGACCGAGGGTAATGGTTATACAATCATAACAGTAGATTAGTTTACTAAATGGGCCGAGCCGGTGGCTACATTTAACACTACTCATGAAAAAATTACATATGTTTTCTTTAACCGTGTCATCACATGCTTTGGTGTTTCGCAAGCCATAGTTATGGACCGTGGGTAAGGCTTTCTCAAACACATGATGTCCGAACTAACTGCTAATATGGGAATATCTCATGAAAGATCCACTCCCTACTACCCTTAGGCTAAGAGGAAAGTTGAGGCTATTAATAATGTTTTCCTCAACATATGATAGGGGTCCATCGATCGAACTAGAATTTGATTCTTTATGCTAACTTGTGGGCATTCCAATATTTGTTAGGACTGCTATCGACTTTACTCCATTCCAATTTTTTTACGATCTAGAAGAAATCCTTCCGATTGAATATAAGATTTTGTCACTGAAATTTGATGTAAAAATTATTCCTCCTACTTCCGTACAAGATGAATGTATCTTACATCTAACATTATTAGGTGATACTTGGAGAGATGTCACCATGGCTGATGAAGCTTATAAGAAATGTTTCAAGGTGCAACATGATGAAAGTTTCAAGTCCCGTGTCTTCTCCAAAGGATATATTTTCCTTCTATATGACCAAGAGTGTAATAAAGTAGGACCAAGAAAGTTTCACCCATGTGGCTAGGTTTATATATCATCAAGTTTATTCTTGGTAAAGGGGCCTATGAGCTAGTCAGTTTTGATGGAGTTCCACTCGCACAACCATGAAATGGGTTGTAGCTTAAAAAATACAATGATTTATTATTTTCATAGTACACTATGTACATAATATATATAGGTGTGTTGAGTGTGTTTGCAATGTGTCTCTTTAAGTTTCCTACGGTTTTTGTTGATCCCATATATGTTTCATTTGTAGATGTTGACATCCTTTGAACCGTATGTTGGTTATGTTGATGGCACTAGTTTTAGTACTCAGAACCTACATTCCGTAGCATGGGCTATTTCTACTCCAAATTGTGAGTTAGTGAGTCTAGAATGGATTTGTATCGGTTGATCTCATTAAGATAATTTTGAGGTATAAAATGGGCCGCCTAAGGAAATTATAAAATAATAGTGGAAATAATAAAATAAGATTAAATTACACCATCAAATTTTAGACGGGAAAATGAAAAAGCTACTTTCAACTCGTATTTTCAACTTATCTCCCTATGGGTTTACTCAAATTCAAGTGGAAACACTCTTTGGATGAAAATTTTTATTCCTCATCTAGGGAGTACCTATGTTCCATACTTTCAATGGACCTTGTTACACGAGAAACGATAAAGACATGAAAAACGTGATTGCAATCATGTTTTTTCATGTATTTCTTATTTTCAATGTAGCAGGATCCATCAAAAGGATGTAACATGGCCATTACTCATTGGATGTGGAATTAAATTTTATATGCAACAAGTCCTCCCCCTTGAAATTTGAGTAAAACCTAAAGGAGATAAGGTCCAAATATGAGTTTAAAAACTAGTTTTGTTATTTTATTATTTTTTAATATTTTTACTTTTTAACTCCCAAAATGGTGAATCATCCCCCATGGTTGATATCATCATCTTGAATCCTATTGGTTCTTATAAAGTTTATTTTTGTTGTAAATTTTTCTTAGGAGGCCCATTTTAGACCTAAAAAATCCCCTAATTACCAATAACATCGCTGAGTATAGCGAAGTGGTCCAGCTATTGTATTTTACCAATCATGGAGACTAATAAGACTTATGAGATGAATCTGAAGACAATAATGGAACTACAAGGAGGATCCTCCACCAACAGACATACAAGTGAATATTTAGCAAGGTACATTCACACAACAAACAAGTCAATAAAAAACACCTCAAAAATAAAGAAGACACAACAAAAAATCAAGCAGTAATACAAACACAATGATGGAACTCCACTCCAGCTCCTACTCCAGAATGCATCATATTTCAACAACTCAACCACGAGGTGAGGCTCATGTAGGAAGCTCTCTAACCTCACCCTTCGAATCTATTCTAGCCTAAGAAAACATTAAAAGTGTGAGAAAGAAATTTTTTTAATAACCAAAATTAGTAGCAGAGAAACCTCGGCCTTATCTAGTAGTTAGCTTCGGGTTTCCACCAAGACACACACACATGTGGGAGAGGATCAAGAAAAAATGAAGAGGAATTGATAAAGTGGGTCGTAAGAAGTTAGTTGTGATGGAAGACAAGGAGTGCAAAGGGTTAACTTAGGGCCAACTTAGTTATAAAAAAAAACAGTCAGAGTTTATTTTTCATGCAATTAAAAAAAATGGAAAAAAGAGAAAAAATAAAATAATAAAATAAAAGGTGAACCCACCACCTCTTGGAATGAAAATATTGGTTTCTATAGGTGAAGTAGATCTACTACAGAAATTCTCTGTAGGAAACAAAGCTTCTACAAGAAGTTTCTATAGGAAAAATAGATTTGCTACAGGAAGAACATATTTTCTACAGGAAAGAAGAATTTGCTACAGGAAGCTAATAGGGGGTTGCAAGAGAAATATTTTTCTACTAGGTTGTTGGAAAATGATTAATTAATAGCTACAAGGTACAAATAAACACAACAAAGCTGCAAAGGATTGGATACAGACATGGTAAATTCTCGAAGGGTGAAAGGTGTTATCTTCCCAAGTGTCCCAAGGCTGAGAATGGAAATCGAAGGAGGTAACATCAAACCACTTAGAATTTGGTAGCTAGACCTACAAAATTATAGAGGGCTCTCTCTGTGATCTTACAATCAACAAGGTGACTAAAGTGGGTAAAATATATTATGCTAGGTATTGAGCTCTAGGGTTTTGAAATTTAGGGTTTTAGATGGATCAGGAATAAAGGTTAAGGAACTATGTCAGATCTCAAAAGATTTCAGTTGTAGGGACACAAAGAGGAATGGCAGGTATGTTTAGTGAAACTTTGATGTTTTAATTTTTAGCTTAAGGCAGAAAATAAAAGGTTATAAATGATCATGAGAAGCATGATTTCATTTATCATAAGATGAATAACATAAACATGAAATTCCTACAAAAACAGAGAATAAACTTGAGAATTATGTTTAACAACTTATAGGAAGGCCATTGAAAGTAAATATATGGAAAGAAGGATAACTCAGAATTTGTAAAAGTTATTTCTAGAAGAAAAAACAATGCCAAAAAATCATACTACATGAATCCCTATATAAGAGCTGCAACTCGCGTTGTATTTATGCAAAAATAAACTGTACACAAAGCTCCAAGAGTTCTACTCTCTGATGTCCAACCTTGATTCTAAATTCAAACTAGCTAGATATAGACCAAAAACCATCTTACCCTTTTTCAGTGGTCAAATCCCTCATGATAGGAACATTTTACATGATAATCTCTAACCAAACCTAAATCTAGGGAAGTTAAAAATAAACCCTCTATTTAGACCAACTGATTCACTTTGACTTTAAAAGAGTTTTGATCATGAATCTACCTCGATTTGACCTTTACCAGAAAAATTACATTCATTTACAGGATTTCGATTCAAAAAAAGACGAATTTCATCATTATGATTTGAATTTAAATGATAAAAATTGAAATTTTGACCTCCAGGGAAAAGTTCAACAAATTATGAGAAAATCACAGTGCCAACTTGGAGGGAAGTTCTAAGTGACTTCCAGTGATCCAAATTTTGATCTGCAAGTATCATTGAAAATCTTAGGATGTCTATTTGTCAATAGAGTCCTTAAGGAAGCAAAATGGCCTCTCCAAGGCTAATAAAACTTGGTTTTCCCAGGGTCACTCTAAAAGCGCAATGCGAGGGTGAAAACATTGGCAGAAAGTGGTTTTTGGAAATTTTCTTCTAACCAAAGGGCTGACATGGCATAGGAACTAGATGGCTGATATGTGCATGTCACAAGATATCTAGGCATATAGAAATTTTGTGATTTGGAGCCACTAGGGAAAAGCACAACACCAAGGCGTTGTGCTTTTGGCTGACTGAATTTCCAAAAAATTCCAAAATTACCAAAAATTTCCCAGAAATAGGGCTCAACAGTGGAGAAATATATCTCTAACAATATTTTTTTGTAAAACATGGTGAGAGGATTTTTTACATTGGTATGTGTTGGGGAAAATTAATTCCCTGTCATTTGATTTTTCAACCCGGGGGTTTCGTAAGCTTCTAAAGCATGCGTGCACTGTATGTGCCAGAAATTATCTTTTAGTTTAGATCAATCTAACTGCAGAATAACCAATTCATCTAATCTATGAAATCAAATCATGAAAATTAAATTAAAGTAACCTATGAAATCAAGTAATGAAAATAAATAAATAAAATTCAAAAGAAAATATACTGCGCAAGTAAACTTGCAGGAATTGAAATTTAAATCTAAGAAAGCATTTCAAAACATGTAAAGGAAAACATCTATTGTATATTTAGTTACTCCAGCATTCAATATGAAGTGTCACCTTCTTGAGATTATGTTAAATAACCAACTATACCTAATTATCTAGAAAAGAAATTAAAGTATGCAAAGGGAAAAACTCATTAATTGCATGAATTAAATATTCAATCATTCAGTCTAGAAATATGATAAAAACAACTTCTTGGAATGACCTTTAGGAACATTACTGGGGCAATTAAATGAGGATCTAAAGAAAATGTAAAAAGCATGTAATGTTAACTAATGTATGTTTTTATTTTCTCCAACATTCAATATGAAGTATTAACCTCTTGAGATGTTGTGTAAGAAATCAATTATACCTTAGTTTCTAATTTCTTAGAAAGTAAGTAAAATGTGCAGAGGAAAGACTCAATAAGAACATCATCTTGCAAATTAAAGGAGGTTTTTTTTCATAACATACTGCCGGGCCTTGAAATTTTCATTCACTTCCATTACATTTTCACTTACATTTCCATATTATCACCTTCACTCCACCTCCATTTCATTACATTTACCTTACCATTACCACTATTGGGTTACATTTCTGCTTTTCCAAACTCTATTAATTCCTCATATTTTTAAGTGAATTTGTGGTTAAAAATTAGAAAAAAATATGCACATACTTATACCTAACAAGTGGAATGAGTTTGTTGCCATCTGTAGGTCAAAATGAAGCTTCCAAAAGACCCTTATGTGGCCTCCTAAGGAAAAATTCGAATTTGGATGGAGAAGAGCCTGGGATCACAAGGATATGTGTCTCATTTCCTATTTCTATTGTAACTCTAAGAAGACATGTGCCTTATCACTTCATATTTGGATTGTAACTCTAGAGATATAGGGAGAGATTCATAGACTCTCATTAATGAGATAGCTTCTCATTTTTTTGTATAAATAGGGGAAGCTTTCTCCTATCAAATCATGTGTAAAATTGGATTTATGCTCAAGCTTTGAATACAAAATTAGATTGTGGCACCTTACTCATGAATGTTACTTCATTTTGATTTGGTTTAGCCTACATATGGAGCATCTCGATTTACCATCTCTCATACTTTTAGATCATCTGCCTAAAATGTGTGAGATTTACTTTCTTTTATAGATTGAATTTTATTTGCTTTCTTAGTATTAGTTTTAGAATAACTGTGTAATCATTGTTCTTCTGAAAAATTTCTTGAGGATAGATATTTCTATTTTCAAATTGAACTAAGTTTGAAGCAATAAGAATTCACAGTTATATAGTTTCTTTTACTGTTTTGTCATTTTCTTTCCTAGATTAGAAATATCAAATAATTGTATCAATGGATGCTCTTAAAGGTCATTTCAAGATGATGATTCTAAAGTAAATGACTGAATGTCTAATTACCTTAGAATCATCATCTTGAAATGACCTTTAAGAACATCCATTGATACAATTAATTGATATTTCTAATCTAGGAAAGCAAATGAAATAATAGTAAAAGAAACTATATAACTGTGAATTCTTATTTCTTCAAACTTAGTTCAATTTGAAAATAGAAAGATCTATCCTCACGAAATGTTTCAGAAGAACAATGATTACACAGTTATTCTAAAACTAATACTAAGAAAGAAAATAAAATTTAATCTATAAAAGCAAGTAAATCTCACACATTTTAGGAAACTGATCTAAAAGTATGAGAGATGGTAAATCGAGATGATCCATATGTAGGCGAAACCAAATCAAAATGAAGGAACATTCATGAGTAAGGTGCCACAATCTAATTTTGTATTCAAAGCTTGATCATAACTCCAATTTTACACGTGATTTGTTGAGACTCAACAAGATGATGAGCTTAGTGAAAAGAGTCACCTTCACTAAGTGGGCCCGTAGGCTATTTTTGGCACAAGTCTATTTTTAGACTATGTCTATTTTTAGACATGGTGATCATATTTCAGAAGTTACAGGATGCTATTTGTCGATGGTCGATCAAGTTGGAAATATAAATGAAATTCTATTTTTAGAATATTGGGCAAAGTCTCTTTATAGATCACTGATTTAAAAATAGACGCATGTCGATTATTATTAGCTCTTAATAATAATCAGACACTAAAAAGAAACTTATTCTCTTGGAGCACTTCATTTTAGTGCACAGATGTGGCACATTAGTGGACTGAGGGAATTACGCAATTCCCAAGGTTTTACTGGAGCTAATGCATGAAGGACTCATTTAGAACTCAAGTGGCAGAGTTATGACACAGTTGGAAGAAGTAGTTATGGAGTTGTATTCAGTTTAACTCAGTTAGACTTAGTTGAGCTAGTTGATCTAGCCTAACTAAATGATACACTAGTGAGAGTGGAGTGAATTAATTAGTTAATTAATTCACAAATAATAACTCATTAATCAACTGAACAATACAGCAGTTAACTATAGTGCATGGCATTTTCAGTGGAGACCCAGTGGAGAGGTAGGTGAAAGGGCAAGATAGACTATCTGTTGTGACTATAGTGATGCATTGATTGCATCACACACACATTGGAGTTGCCAATGAGGATTGCGCAATCAAGGCAAGGGTAATTCGAATTCATTCAGAGCTATTATTCAGTAGGGATTGCGCAGTGGAGGTAGGCTAGCAGGAGGCAAAGATCGGTGCATGGATTTGCAAGATTGGTCCTTATTAGTGTATGACGATTTTACTTTACTGAGAGCTTGATAAGCTTTGTATGATGATTTTCATATGATTCCATGATACATAATATATAGTTGGGGTTTTTAGCTTCAGGATTTCCAGGTTAAAAATAAAAACTTTGTTATGTGAGATTGATTATTTTTGTTTATGCTTCACATGTGTGTGCAATTAATTTTTCCGCAAAATATTAACAGGTGGAATTGATTCAATATTTTGCATAAAGTTAAATAGTGTGATATCAGGTGAAGCAAGGACATATTCATGCTTAGTGCATATAATTTCTACATGGTATTAGAGCATTGTTGGTTGAATATTGCAATTGTGAAGTGAGTTTGTGCTGGTGGACACCTCAAATTTGCTGCAGAAGATTCTTGGTGCAGAAGTTAAGTATACATTGAAATGGCTTTCAATGGGTTGCGATTGGAGTATAACCTTGATGGGAGCTCGAATTACATAGCCTGGAAGGACAGGATGGAGGCAATGCTGGAGGATAATGGGCTGAAGGAGTTCATCGATAGCGATGTTCCTAAGCCGAGTTCTAGCGATGTTGCATTAATTGACGCATGGAAAAAGAAGACAACCAAGATGAGGAGAATTCTGTTGGAAGGTGTGAAGGACCATATTGTGTCCAGCCTTCACGGGAAAGCCACTCCATTCTTAATGTGGAAGGCTTTGACAGACTTGTTCCAAAGCAGAAGTGACCAGAGGAAGTTGGCGCTTAAAGACAAGCTCAGAAAAATAAAAATGGAGAAAGGTGATAGTATTCCAAAATACCTCACGAAGTTTGTCCACTGCAAGGATGAACTAGGAAGTGTGGGGGTTACTATTGATGATGAAGACTTGGTGAGCTTGGCTCTCCTTGGGCTTCTAAAGAGTTGGAATAGCTACGAAGACTCTATCAATGGACGGGAGAAACTGTCGGGATGGGAGCGACTTTGGTCAGATCTTGTGCAGGAGGAGATAAGGCAGGGTACCAGGGATGGATCTTCATCGAAGAATGAAGATGAAGAGAATTGCGCTTTGGCTGCCAAAGAAAGGAAAGGGAAGGGGAAGAAACATCCTTTAAAATATGATGCTAAAGGCAAGAAGCAAGATCTGTCCAAAGTGAAGTGTTTTCACTGTCACGAACATGGACATTTCGCCACTAACTGTCCACAGAAGAAGAAGAACAAGAAGGTTGCTGGATCTGCAGCTGGAGAGGCCTTAGCCTCGCAATTTGAGTTTTATTTCTCCTTGATCACTTGCTTGGTTTCAAGCTATATGGGATTGGTGTGGTGTCTTGATAGTGGTGCGTCTTTCCATATGACGGGAGACAAAGAGTTGTTTAGTGACTTGGAGGAGAAGGACCTCCAGATGCATATAGAGATGGGCGATGATGGTCAGTACAATGCGACTGGCATTGGGACCATTACCTTTGAGAGGGATTCTGGTAATCCATTCTTGTTGAAGAATGTTATGCATGCTCTAGGTCTGAAGAAGAACTTGGTCTAACTCGCAATGCTGGAAGACAGAGGTTATGATGTTGTTTTTAGTGAGGGAAAATCATTCCTTCGACATAAAACAATGGGTCAAACCAGGAAGATAGGGGTTCAAATTAAGAATCTCTACAAGCTGGAGGTAGATGGCTGCACTGAAATGGTGGGAAAAACAGAAGAAGTGGTGAGCCGGGATGAGGGCGAATTATGGCACAGGAGATTGGGCCATCTTCACCATGGCGCTTTGAAGATTTTGCACCAAATTCTACTAGACTTCCTAAGGGTACTCTTGCACAGTTAGATTAGTGCAAGGGATGTACTATGGGTAAGTTTGTGAAGACCACCTTTCATGAGAAGGAGAATCGTGCTTCGGTGATCCTAGAGAGAATTCACACAGACGTGTGTGGACCTTTCTCGGTCGCTTCAACAAAAAAAAAACAGGTATTATGTTATATTTTTTGATGAATACTCTCGTAGATGTTGTATTTTCTTCATGCAGAAGAAGACTGAAACATTCTCAAAGTTCTTTGAGTTCAAGGCATTGGTGGAGAAGGAGTGAAGGAAGCAAGTGAAAGCTCTATGGAGTGATAATGGTGGTGAATACATCTCAGGAAAATTCAAAGACTTCTGTAGAAAAGAAGGAATTTGAAGAGAACTCATAGCACCTCATAACCCACAGCAGAATGGGGTCACGAAGAGGAAGAACAAAACGATCGTGGGTGTTGCACAAGCTATGCCTGAGAGGGAGCTAGACTTGCATGTAGTGAAGGAACTGCTTGTTCCGAAAGATGAGCCTCCAGATGTGGATCAGCCACAAGAAGAGATTCATGGAGTGGAGGAGTCCACTCATGCTGAACCAAACATCAGATAAGGCAGAAAGCATACCACAAAGGATGAGAGACTAAAGCTTGATGGGGCATAGAATGTAGGAGTCCCTACATCATAGCATAGACAGAGACAGTCACCTGACCGATTTACTGGATACATGGCTCTTATGAGCAAGTGTATCATGAAAGAGCCATCTTCTTTTGAAGAAGAAGTGCAAGAGCCCACATGGGTAGATGCCATGGTGGAGGATTATGACTCCATTGTCAGAAATAGTGCTTGGGAGATTGTTCCAAGGCCAGTGGGAAAATCAGTTGTAGGATCAAGATGGATCTACAAGGTAAATCAAGCTGCTGACGGGAGTGTCGAGAAGTATAAGGCAAGACTTGTTGCCCGGGGCTTCTCACAAATCGAGGGGATTGACTATGAAGAAACCTTTGCACCTGTCACACGGTATTCTTCCATACGGACCATCCTTGCTCTCTCAGCGCAGATGGGTTGGCACATTCATCAGATGGATCTGAAGACTGCGTTCCTTAATGGGATCGTTGAGGAAGAGGTGTACATTGAGCAGCCTGAAGGATTTGAGATCTTCAACAGCGAGTCACATGTGTGCAAGCTCAAAAGAGCGTTGTATGGGCTGAAACAAGCACCCTATGCTTGGTACACTTGGATCGACAACTATTTCACTGGACATGGCTTCACCAAGAGTGAGGTGGATGCAAACCTGTACTAGATTGTGGTGGAGGGTAAGATTTTAATCATTGTACTTTATGTTGATGATTTAATACTAACAGGTGATGAGAAGTTGATACACTCATGCAAGGTAGATCTTGCAAAGGAGTTTGAGATGAAGGATTTGGGCCTCCTTCATTATTTCCTTGGATTGGAAATATGGCAGCGGGAAGGTGAACTATTTGTGTCTCAAGGCAAGTATGCCTGGGAGATACTGGAGAAGTTTCACATGCAAGGCTGCAAGCCTATCGACACTCCTCTTCTAGGAAATTGGAAGAAAGAGGATGCTACATCGACAGAGGTATTGGATGCCACTGTTTATCGATAGTTGGTGGGTTCGCTCATGTATTTAGTCAATACAAGACCAAACATATGCTATGCGGTGAACCAGCTTTCACAAGCAATGGCTAAGCTTACCAAGTTCTTTTGGAAGGCAGGCATGCATGTTCTAAGATATCTCAGGGGCACATCTGAGTATGGTTTATGGTACAGACGGATGAATGAGGTGAAGTTGCATGGCTTGACGGATGCAGATTGGGTAGGAAGCCCAACAGACAAAAAGAGCACATCAGGGGGGATTTTTAGTATTGTATCTACGACAGTTTCTTGGTACAGTAGGAAAGAAAGATCCATGGAACTTAGTTCAGCGGAAGCAGAATACATGGCAGCAAGTCAAGTAGCATGTGAGGCTATTTGGATGAGGAAGATTCTGGTTGGTTTGTTCGGTTCACATTTAGATCCCATGGTGATACATTGTGATAATCAGAGTTGCATTAAACTCTTGGTTAATCCTGTGTTTCATGATAGATCTAAACATATTCATATCTGGTATCATCATATCATAGATTGTGTGCAGCGGAAGATCATGTTGCTTCATTACATTCCTATGGAGGATCAAGATGGAGATATTTTGACGAAGGTGCTCACTAGGAGAAAATTCGAATACCATAGAGGCAGGATCGGGGTGAAGGATAATCCCTATCTTGTTGAGAGGGAGTGTTGATATTCAACAAGATGATGAGCTTAGTGAAAAGAGTCGCCTTCATTAAGTGAGCCCGCAAGCTATTTTTGGCGCAAGTATATTTTTAGACTATGTCTATTTTTAGACATGGTGATCATATTTCAGAAGTTGCAAGATGTTATTTGTGGATGATTGATCAAGTTGGAAAAATAGACGAAATTATGTTTTTAGAATATTGGGCGAAGTATATTTATAGATCGATGATCTAAAAATAGATGCATGTCGATTATTATTATCTCTTAATAATAATCAGACACTAAACAACAACTTATTCTCTTGGAGCACTTCAATTCAGTGCACAGATGTGGCACATCAGTGGACTGAGGGAATTACACAATTCCCATGGGTTTACTGGAGCTAATGCATGAAGGACTCAGTTAGAACTCAAGTGGTAGAGTTATGACACAGTTGGAAGAAGTAGTTATGGAGTTGTATTCAGTTTAACTCAATTAGACTTAGTTGAGCTAGTTGTATCTAGTCTAACTAAATGATACACTAGTGAAAGTGGAGTGAATTAATTAGTTAATTAATTCACAAATAATAACTCATTAATCAACTAAAAAATACAATAGTTAACTACAATGCATGGCAGTTTTAGTGCACAGATGTGGCACATCAGTGGAATGAGGGAATTACACAATTCCCATGGGTTTATTGGAGCTAATGCATGAAGGACTCAATTAGAACTCAAGTGGCAGAGTTATGACACAGTTGGAAGAAGTAGTTATGGAGTTGTATTCAGTTTAACTCAGTTAGACTTAGTTGAGCTAGTTGTATATAGTCTAACTAAATGATACACTAGTGAGAGTGGAGTGAATTAATTAGTTAATTAATTCAGAAATAATAACTCATTAATCAACTAAACAATACAATAGTTAACTATAATGCATGGCAGTTTCAGTGGAGACCCAATGGAGAGGTAGGTGAAAGGGCAAGATAGAATATCTCTTGTGACTATAGTGATGCATTGAATGCATCACACACACACATTGGAGTTTCCAATGAGGATTTCGCAGTCAAGGCAATGGTAATTCAAATTCATTCAGAGCTATTTTTCAACAGGGATTGTGCAGTGGAGGCAGGCTAGCAGGAGGCAAAGATCGGTGCATGGATTTGCAAGATTGGTCCTGATTAGTGCATGACGATTGTACTGTACTGAGAGCTTGATAATATTTGTATGAAGATTGTCATATGATTCCATGATACATAATATATAGTTGGGGTTTTCAGCTTCAGGCTTTCCTGGTTAAAAATAAAAACTGTGTTATGTGTGATTGATTATTTTTGTTTATGCTTCACATGTGTGTGCAATTAATTTTTCTGCAAAAGATTAACAAGTGGAATTGATTCAGTATTTTGCATAAAGTTAAATAGTGTGAGATCTGGTGAATCAAGGACATATGCATGCTTAGTGCATATAATTTCTACATGATTTGATAGGAGAAAGCTTCCCCTATTTATACAAAAAAAATGAGAAGCTATCTCATTAATGAGAGTCCATGAATCTCTCCCTATATCTCTAGAGTTACAATCCAAATATGAAGTGATAAGGCACATGTCTTCTTAGAGTTATAATAGAAATAGGAAATGAGATACATATCCTTATGATCCCATGATCTTCTCCATACAAATTCGAATTTGGCCTTAGGAGGCCACATAAGGGTCTTTTGGAAGCTTCATTTTGACCTACACATGGAAACAAACTCATTCCACTTGTTAGGTATAAGTATGTGCATATTATTTTCTAATTCTTAACCACAAATTCACTTAAAAACACTAGGAATTAATAAATTTTTGAAAAACATAAATGTAACCCAATAGTGGTAATGGTAAGGTAAATGTAATGAAATGGAGGTGGAGTGAAGGTGATAATATGGAAATGTAAGTGAAAATGTAATGGAAGTGAATGAAAATTTGAAGGCCTGACAGTATGTTATGAACAAAAACCTCCTCCGATTTGGAAAAATACTTTTTCATTTGTTCTACATCGAAGTTTGACATTCGTCACTAAAAATTACAGAAGCGCAACAAGCTCTCAGTAGAAGAGGTCTGGGCTGAAAGTTGTATGGATTGAAAGTGAATGATGTTTTCTACCCAATGGAGTAATTAAGCACTGCAAACATCTTCTCCAAACCCCTGAAAAATAGACTTGAAGTCAAGATGTCCAAACATGTAGAAAACCTTCTATAGAAATTGTAATTTGGCCATTTATCGTAATGCATAACATTTGTGCATAAACAGAACGACATTTTTGTTCCTTGGTCTATTATGGACAAAAACGTTTTTCAATTTTGTGAAATTCATTGTCCATACTTTAAAAACTAATTTTGAAGTAGAATTGTCCGTGTGTGCAATATAAACAATAGGAAGTGCACATCTTGGAAATGCTTCTTGAGGAAAGGTGAAGCTATGATTTCTTGGTATTTGGTGGGCTCATACTTGATTATATTTCCTCATTTATAATTCTTCTTGTTAGTGTGAGTGGTATTTTATTCCATGGTGGAACCCTAGCTCACTAGGAGGAGGAATTAGGGTTTATGTTTGGGAAAAAAAGGAATGTGGGACAATATTCTAAATGGAGGTAAATGAAGGGGTTAGGGGTTGTCTAAATTTTTGGAAAATTTTGGGGGCAGGGATAGATCTTAGGGAGTGTAGGGAGGTGAAAATTTGGGAAATTGGTGAGGGGAAGAGGTAAAAAACTTGAAAACACAGTCCTAGCCTAGGAAAGTGTCAAATGTGTAACAATAGGCTAGGTTTTGTGGGAAAGTGAGGGAAATGAGGGGAATAGGCATTGGAAAAGGTTAGGGTAGATGGATGGAGTATGAATGAAGTTTCTTGATCATAGAATTCAAGGGTTTTACAACATCAATGAAAGAAAATGACTAAGGGAGAAAAAGCGCAAATAAACCCTAGGAGAGGATGACTCACTGAACTATATGAGGAAACTGAAGCAAAGGAAGGATGAAGGAGGAGTGAATGAAGTCCACTTACTTCTTGATGATGTGCTGGAACTATAATTTTCTGAATAAAACCTCTCCAATGGGTGATTTGGCTCCATTTTCTAAAAGCAAAACACTTCTTCCAGAAGCACAATGAAGCCTGCCAGAAGCGCAAGGAAGGAGAGATACTATTGATTGAAGGAAAAAATTCAATCCTTTGAGGGATGGAATGAAATTTTCTGATGGAGAGATGTTTCATGAGAGTGAAATAAGAAATTACTGTGCTTCATTTGTTTTTTTATATACTGGAGGTCAATTTTTTCTGAAGTCATGGAGGTTACATTACTGGTATTTTTGAAAAACCAATGTGATGTGACTGCAACATGATCTTTTGTGAAAAGAAATATTGCCTTTACCTTTATTCATTTTTTTCCTAATCTTCTAACTTCCTTTTATTATGACTCAAGTGATGAACATGGCTCTTTCTTTCTTTTAAATGAATGAATTTATGATGAAAAATGAAGTGGAAACCTAGACCATGAACTAAATGATGAAATATTAACCATTTCATGACCTAGAGCACCTAAATGAAGACATGATCATGATGAGTGATGAATACTCTGAGTAGGTAGAGGGAGTAGAAATGAACTAGACACACCAACCAATGAACACATTATATTTGAAATTCACGTGAAACTATAAAATTTGACCTAGGACCCTATCAACCATTATGAAAGAGCACATTTTATCATTGGTGACTCACAAATAGTAACATTGGCTCAAGCCAGGGATGGCAGCTCCTTTTAGGAGGTTTCAAGAACATCGTATACCATGTAGCCTCATCCTTTTGTCAATGGAGTCAAAATAAAACACTAGACACTCAAAGGACTAACTAAAACAAAAAATTGCTTTCACTCAAAAATCGAATACTAACTGAAGTTACTAAGGGTAGTATACCATCAGGATCTTAAGGCCTTCACTTCAGGTTTCAATTCCTAATGATAATCACCCACCTACTGAATATATACATATATATACAATCATGTGAAATTATCCCTCTAGTGTAACCAATCCAGCAAATGGCTACTTACTTGAATCATGCTCACATTTTCCTTGAGCAGGAAAAAAAAAAAAATCTTGGAAACTCTAAGTGTCCACTGAAGATGTGCTCATGATCCATAAATAAAATAAAATTCATCTCCCCTGTTGATTGTAGAAGATCATTAAAATGATCCTCAAAAATCTGAAATGTTACCCTGTCTTGGAACTCAGTAGAAACATAAGCACTCCTTTCATTTTCTAATCATGGAGTAAGAT
Organism: Pinus albicaulis; assembly: GCA_034641835.2. NCBI lineage: Eukaryota > Viridiplantae > Streptophyta > Pinopsida > Pinales > Pinaceae > Pinus > Pinus albicaulis. The sequence goes on along the minus strand of CM076575.1, from coordinate 1,049,166,358 downwards.
CATCATGTGCAATAGGATCTAAAAAAACCTCTTATTTATCATTTCTCTCCTCATATGACTGAAAATTATAGGATGATCTTTGTAATGAGACTCTTGCTGGAAAAAAACAATGATGTCGGTTTCTTGATCAAATTTTTATCATCTCTATTTTTAAGCTCATAGCTAGCTAATGGAGAAGGACTTTGGCTATAGATATCATCCAAAACATCATATATTGGATCATGGAAAACCTAAGAAGAATGCTAAAACTTGCTATACACTGGTTCCAATGAGATTGCATTATTTTCTATAGATTTTTCATCCTTTGTTTCAGAGATATTATAAGAAAATTTACTCAAAAACTGAAATGAATCGAAACTTAATGGTCCAGAATTATCCTGCATCAATTCATAATATGTTTCAGGTTCTAATATTTCATCCGTGGTTTGAAATTCGATGTCACTCAGTGGCTGTGATTGTGGAGTGCAAGAAGCTTCCATGTCAAAACTGACATCCTTAACTGATTCATGAGAAGGTTGTTGGTTTATAATTTTGACAAATCGCTTATATTCTTACTTATAGTTTTATCTTAGTTTTTCAAATGAGGAGAAACAAAATAGTAAGGAGTCTCAATCAAGAAGTTCATTGTCTTCTTCATGCTCAATATCAAAACTAAAATACTGCTAATTTCTAATCTTGGGAAATTTTTCTCTCTGAAATTGAAATGAAGTGAAATACAAGCAAAAGGGGCTTTCACTTACATTGAAATTTTCAACACTCTCTTCATTGTTGTTTTGATTGACATGAATAGGTTGAGTGCTATATTTGAGGTGTTGTAATTGAACTTCCTCCTCCCAAAAACATGTTGTTGATTGCCCTGAAGATCCAGCCTCAATTTCAACAAAATAGTCATCATCATACTAATCATACTTGGGTAAATCATCAATATAAGGAATATGATCAAGCATACACATTAGATCATCAAATTGTTTCTCAACAGGCTGATATACAAATCCATTTTCACGACTTTCCATAAGTGAATACATAAAACAATCACTTTCTGATGTATTATGACTAGAATTAGTAGGAAAATTGTTAGGGCCAACAGTCTCTTCTTCTTCTTAAATAAGTGGAACATGGTGTACAAAAAATTCATCTCTCATTATTATCTTTTGCATCATTTCTTCCATTGTTCTTACCAAAATGTCAAGTTTTTCTTCTAAATATGTCAAGTGCTCTTTCTCTATGTTCTATGTCTCTTCTGTCTTCAAATTTTACCTTTTGACCAACATATTAGGTTCCACGGCTATCACATTGTCCTTCATTTCTTCGAGTTCTGTAGTGTTCCTTTCTCTCAATTGAAATTCCATTTCCGTATCAAAGGCATCTCAGTAGTGTAAAAGAGATTAAAAGAGAGGCGATTTTATATCAGCATGCATTGAATGATATACTTGATTGAATCTAGCTCAAAGGTGTTGCACTATTTCTCCTAGATGCCTTTTCAAATGATTATATTCTTCTAAAATAAGAAAAGGATTCCTCTTTATCACCCATTTATCAATGAACCATTTTCATAGAATGATGGAAATTGAAAATGCTTACAGTTGGCAAGTTTTTGAACCATTTCTTGGCATCGCCTTGGAAAGATAGAGAAAAAATCTTAATACTGACATAATCCTCTTCAACCTCAAAAATGTCAAGAAATTTTTCAAAACTCTTTGTGTGTTTCGCATCAGTGATGTTACCATATTCTCCACCAAACTTGGGAAGATATTTGTAATAGTTTTCAGGGTAATCATGGAGTATAGGAGGTAAGAAGAGTGGCTTATATATATCTAGGATTTTACAAGGTATAGTAGTATGTACAGAAGCTGTAAGATTAGTCTTGATCTCTTGAGGCTCATCAAGCTAAACATGGTCAACATAAGTTTTGGAAGAAGGATCTAGACCAAGATCAAAATCGTAAGGATAATTTGTATTCACAATTTTCAAAGGAATGGAATCAAATATAGCTCTGTGATATTTTATTGAACACAATATGCACTAGAAAAACTTCTTGACATTCTCAGAAAAAGAGAAGAAATAATTAAAAACAAAGAACATGATGTCTTGGATGAAATTCTAAATTCAATACCTGATATTCCCATCTTGTCCTTCCATGTTTCTATTGGTAAGGATCATCCTCTAGTGGAGTATTTTAATTTGATTTCGAAATTATTTGGAGCCACCAAGTTGACGATTTCAGCCTTCCTGTGTCCAATCACTATCCAACATCAGTAATCAAATCTGATCCTTGTTGTTGGTACCCAGGGAAAATTTTATCTTTTGTTCCACGAAAAAGATGCCAAAAATGTTATCCTCCATAGTGTCCCTAGGTTGAGAATGGAAACCAAAGGAGGTATCCTCGAACCGCTTAGGATTTGGTAGCTAGTCCCACCAAATCATAGAGGGCTCTCTCTGTGATATTATAGTGAAACAAGTGACTCGGGAGGGTAAAATATATTAGCCTAGGTATTGAGATATAGGCATTTGAAATTTAGGGTTTTAGCTGGATCGGGAGGAAATGTCAAGGAACTAGGTCAGATCTCGAAATATTTCAGTTGCAGGGATTCAAAGGGGCATGGAAGGTATGTTCAGTGAAACTCTGAGGTTGTCAATTTTAGTGGAGGGTGGAGAATAAAAGGTTAAAAATGAGCATGAAAAGCATGAGTTCATTTATCAGAAGATGAATAACATAAACATGAAATTCCTACCAAAATAGAGCATAAACTTGAGAATTTTTTTTAAAAGATTATAGGAAGATCATTGAAAGAAAATATATGGAAGGGAGGAGAAATAAGCATTCATAAAAGTGATTTATAGAATAAAAAGCACTACCAAAAATCCATACCACATTAATCCATATATAATAGTTGCAACTAGCCTTGTATTTTTGCAAAAATAAACTATACACAAAGCTCCAAGCCTTCTAATCTTTGATGTCAAACCTTGATTCTGACTTCAAACTAGATACATATAGAACAGAAACCATCTTCCCGTCTCTTAGGGGTGGAATCCCTCATGATAGGAAACTTTTACATGATAATCTGTAACCAAACCTAAGTCTAGGGAAGTTAAAAACAAACCCTTTATTTACACCAACCGATTCACTTGACTTTACGAGAATTTATGAGCATGAATCTACCTCAATTTGACCTTTACCACCACAATTACATTCATTTACATCACGTCAACTCAAAAAAAGACAAATTACATCCTTATTATTTGACTTTGACTGATAAAACTCAAAATTTTGACCTCTAGGGAAAAGCGCATCAAATTCTGAGAAAAGCGCAGCACCATATGGAAAAAATGCAGTACCAACTTGGAGGGCAGTTTTGAGTGACTTACAGTTCTCTAAAATATAATCTGAAGGTATAATTGGAAATATTAGGATGTCTAGTTGTTCATAGAGTCCTTAAGAAAGCAAAATGTCCTCTTCAAGGCTCAAAAATCTAGATTCTCCCAAGGCCACTCTAAACACGTAGCGCCAGGGTGAAAACAGTGGCATGAAGTAGTTTTTTGGCATGTTTTTGGATTTTTTCTTCCAATGAGAAGGCTGACATGGCAGAAAAATTATATGGATCATATGTGCAGGTCCAAAAGTGCATAAAATCTCTTGTAGCAACTGTAATTTGGGAATTTCTCTCAAATCATAACACTTGTTCATAAACTTAACGAAGTTTTTGTTTCTTGGTGTATGATGGAAAAAAACAAATTTCACTTTTTCAAATTCGTATTCCTTACTTCAGAAACTAATTTTTAAGTAAAATTGTCCGTTTATGCAATGTAAACCCTAGGAATCCCACATCTTGGAAAGAATTCTTGAGGACATGTGAAGCTGTAATTTCTTGGACTTTGGTGGGCTCATACCCAATTATCTTCCCTCCTTTATACTTCTTCTATCAGTGTGTGTGGTATCTGCTTCCATGGTGAAACCCTAACTCGCTAGGAGGAAGAATTAGGGTTTAGTTTTGGGAAAACATGGGATTTGGGACAATATTGTAGATGGAGGGAAATCAAGGGGTTACGGGCTATCTAAATTCTTGGGAAAAATTTGGGGGCTAGGGATAGACATTAGGGAGGGTAGGGAGGTGAAAATTTGGGAAATAAGTGAGGGGAAGGGGTCAAAAACTTGAAAACAAAGCCCTAGCCTGGGAAAGTGTCAAATGTGTAACAATAGTCTAGGGTTTCTGGGAAAGTGAGGGAAATCATGGGAGTGGGAATGTGAAAAGGTTATGGGAGATGGATGGAGTATGAATGAGGTTTTTTATCATAAAGTGTAGGGGTTTTACCACATTAATTAAATAAAATGACTAAGAGACAAAAATTGTAGTGAAACACTTGGAGAGGGTGATTCACTGAGCCATATGAGGAAACTGAAGCAAAGGAAGGATGAAGGAGTGAATGAAGTCCAATTACTTGCTGGTGATGTGATAGTCCTGTAATTTGCTGAATAAAACCTCTACAATGGGTGATTTGGCTCCATTTCCCAAAAGCACAACACTTCTGCTAGAAGCGCAACGAAGGAGAGAGGCTAATGCTTGGAGGCAGAAATTCGATCGTCTTAGGATTGGAATACAATTTTCTAATGGAAAGATGTTTCATGAGAGTGAAATGATAAAGTAGAGTTCTTTATTGTTCTTTTTATAAACTGGAGGTCGATTTTTACTTAAGTCATGGAGGTGAAAATATTAGTCTTTTTGAAAAACCGATGTGGTGTGAGTGCAACATGATCTTTTGTGAAATGAAATATTACCTTTACCTTTACCCATTTTGTTCCTAAGCTGCTAAATCCATTTTATGATGACTCAAGTGATGAAAATGACTCTTTATTTATTTTAAATGAATGACATTGTGATGAAAAATTAAGTGGAAACCTAGATCATGACCTAAATGATGACATATTAACCATTTCATGACCTAAAATGCCTAAATAAGGACATGACTATGATGAGTGATGAAGACTATGAGTAGGTGGAGGGAGTAGTAGTGACCTAGACACACCAACTAATGATAAAAATTTATTTTAAATTCACTTGAAACTATAAAATTTGACCTAGGACCCTATCAACCATTATGAAAGAGAACATTTGATCACTAGTGACTGATAGACACTAACAAAATGTACCCAAGTCAACAATTTGATCATCACATCATTCCTTTATTTTTCTTCAGTTTATTAAAAACCATTTCTCCATTTTTATGAGGAAATAGCTCTCTATTAAGTGCTTTCAATTCCAAAATTTGATGAGCAAATAGAATTTAGATTGCTAGTTAAGAATATTCATAAGAATTTGATGGATAATATGATGTGTCATCGCCACGAATTTGTATCAAAAGTAAGAGGTTTGGAATTAAATGAGAACTACATTACTAATGAGGTAATGGATGCCAAAAATTCCTTACCTTCACAAGGAGAAGTGGCAAAGGAATATCAAGAAGACAAACCAAAATCATTGTGTGTCCCTCACAAATAGAAACCATTACAATTGAAGAATCACCTAAGAGAAATAACCCTCGTAAACCTACATTAGAAGGTCCATGGTAAACTGAGATAAGTGAAGAAATGAAAATAGAAGAGTAGCAAGAAGAACAACATGAGAAGCAACATATGAACCAACAAATAGAGAATGACTAGGCCGTCATACATGAAGAACCACATGACAAGGAGGATGAATATGTTGCTCAAATGATGAGCAACAATTTTGTTTGGGGGTTATGATGGGCCTCTAAATTAGACATATGTTAAGGCCCTTGTAACATTTCTTAGACACATAAATTCTATATTAAATATCTCCTTCTACACATATTAATGTTTTTTAAGCTTTAGTATTTTCTTAGGAAGTTTTAGAGATAATTGCATATTTGTGCCCAATATTGTTTATTTTTGAAGAATATTGTGAGAATATTTTACACATTATGAAGATTTGGAGAAGGATATAATTTAGGGACTTCATCCCTACTATAGTAGGATCGATATTGGAGAACAAATGAACAAAATATCATGAAATTATTGAAAGATTATGGAACTCCAATGATTAAGAAAATCTAGGAATGTGTTCCTTGTCATTTAATGAAAAATCTTAGTGTTGGGAACCAGATCCACTATTTGAGGTATTTTTTATGGTAAATATTCCTCCTTTCCAGGATAATGATTCCCCATAAATTTTTATAAGTACCAATTCAAATTGGCCTCTTGTCGAGAAAACTTGTTGTTTAGCAACATCGTTTTCATTTCTTGTAGGGATGTACTTGTATTGATTAAAATAATGAATATTGGTGCCACTTTTAGCTTCTAAGGATTTTTTCATTCCATAGGAGTCTGAGTCTCTTTGGGCTTGGTCATACCAGGAGCATTAGAGCCCTCTTGTGCAATTTTTTTATGTTATTTTCACTTCTTATTTGCATGCATCTCTTATTCTTCTTTCTCCTATTTCTTATTTAGTATTGATGTTTTTATTCTTGTACGATTGAGTTAAATGATTGATGTGAGTTTTTTTGCAAGTTATTTAAAGCTTAAAAATAATTATTCATCCTTCAAATCACTTTTGAATGTCATCTTCGTCATTGAGCTACTTGGATTTGGTTACTAGTTCACGAATATAGGATTTTTGGAAATTCCTTGTAGTGAAATAATAGTAATTTTATGCTATTTTTTTAGAATGGCTTGATGAGATTAATTTGAGTTTATTTCAGTTTTATTAGGTTATAAAAAATTAAATCTAATAAAAAAATTCACCCCATTGAATTTTCACTATATTAGCTTAGGCATTTGATAGGTTAACTAGCTCACTCGTTCTTGAATTTTCAGTTTTTAGAGTAGTAATTTTATGTTCTTTTTTAGCACGTCTGAACAAGGGTGTTTTGGAGTGGTTTCACTTGGAATGGAGAACTAAGAAATCATACTTATTAATAAAAAATTTCCCATCCCATTTTCATTTCATTTACTAAGTCATTCGACGAGTTCTCTCCAAAACAAAAATTCCTGTAGCACGTGTTTAATCGATTAGATTTTCTCCCAAAGCTTGGTTTTTGTCTCTTAGGCTTGAATCATGATCCGTAGGATCTGAATGCATGATTTAGGTGCAATAAAGACGAATTAGGACATTTATTTTTACAAAGTATATTAGGCCTATTTATTTGAATCCATGCTCTTAGGATTTCAATTACAAATTGTTGTTCTTGCCTAGGATTAATTTCTTTTCAAAGAAACACTTCCATTTCTGCAATTAGTTTAGGATTTGATTTCGTGAAATTCACTATATTACATCATGTCAAAAAAATAAGGACACACTGTATGCTGCACATATATTTCCGATACCTCATAAGTTTGTACGAACCCCAGGTTGATAATTAAAGTTGGTAGCCTTGGGAGTTCCAACATTCTTGTTGCAATACCCAGGCTCATCAACTACTTTTCCTCTCGGTGCACCTTTTCCAGTAATTTATTTTTTGTTGGTATGAAAATATTCTACAACACTTCTTTCTCCCTCGGTCATAGCTCCTTGATCCTATCATCTACTACATGTGAAAGCTAAAGGGCCTCATCGTTCCATGAAAAATTCCTCTTTATCCAAATCTGTTATTTTCTCTTAAGGTCTTCAATATTCTTTTGAAGAGTCTTCCCTTCAGTGATTTAGGTGAGCCTTTGAGATACTGGTAAGGTATTCATGGTTTCTCAAATTTATTCCAAACGTTTCTGCTTTTTCCTGGATATCCTCTACAATCCTCTAAATATTTGGATCCTCATGTAGTGAGTTCCAACCATGTAAAAGTATATTTACAATAGTACAAAGAAAATTGTGTTCTCTTGTGCATGCAACGACTCCTTGGTAATTGTCAAAGTAAGGCATACTACATAGCTTCGCATACATCTGCTTTGATTGGGGGAAAATATTATCCCTCCGACTCCTTCCATGCTAACAGCGCGATGATCAAGATCAAGCATGCATAATGAAATGTCTTACCCTCTTCTTGTTCCTTGTGGAAGTCCTCCAAAAACTCCTTGCATAAATATCTCGCCCAGTTAAACTGAACCTTGATGTTGCACGACGTGGCGAAGGAAACCACACTCGCGGGGACTTCGTTTATACTACATATTCTCATTATCTTTCCGGATGATATGTGTGTGGATAAGTGTGCCCCTTGGTCCTTGATGGAATTAATAACATAACCTCAAGACTTCTTGATTATCCCAAACTTATGCTTCATAGTTTTTGCTACTGCCTTGACTTGGTTTTTGCCAGCGAACTCTTCGGTAGGGTCTTTTCCTTTGTATGGAAGCCCGGTAATACTTCGTATCAAAATTTCATCAATCAAGATCTTCTTCCACAGCCAGAGGCATCCGTCATGCACTAGTACAAGTAACTGTCGAATACAAGTTGTGTTAGATGTGCTTCTACTAAAGTGTGGCACATTAAACATGTTCCATTAGGGGAATTTTGAGGTCTAAAATGGGCCTCCTAAAGAAAATTCACAAAAAAAATTAACTTTATAAGATCCAATATGATTCAATATCATGTTTTCAACCATGGGGGATGATTCACCATTTTTTAAGTAAAAGGGTAAAAAGATTAAAAAATAATCAAATAACAAAACTACTTTTTCAACTCGTATTTTCAACTTATCTACCAAAATGTTTACTCAAATTTAGAGTGAAAGTACTCATTGGATGCAAAATTTAATTCCTCATCCAAGGAGTACCCATGTTTCAAACTTTCAATGGACCCCACTACACGAAAAATGAGTAATAAATGAAAAAACGTGAATTCAATCACGTTTTTCATGTATTTCTCATTTTTCGTGTAGCGGGGTCCATCAAAAGTATGAAACATGGGTACTCCTTGGATGAGCAATTAAATTTTTCATCCAATGAGTACTCCCGCTGGAAATTTGAGTAAACACTTTGGGAGATAAGTTGAAAATACGAGTTGAAAAAGCAATTTTTTTCATTTTTCCCTCTAAAATTTAGTGATGTCATCAAATATTTTTTTTTATTTCCACTATTTTTTTATAATTTCCTTAGGAGGGCCATATTAGACCTAAAAATTCCCCTAATTAGTAAGCCCAATATTTTCAACCCTTAGCGCATTGGTGTGGCACCAACCTTCTAACTTGTCTCTGTCTATAGTATACATGTTCAACTCGAACTGTAGGTACGTACTCCAGTCATTGAAGTACCAATCCCCCATCTTCAACTGCAATAATTTCCCTGGTAGTTATCCTTCAAATATAAATTTTTCTATTAGAAGCAGTGTGAATGTGTTTAATTTCGTGTCCTTGGGGTCTTTAATCAGCTTGGCACCAGGTTTCCTTGGTGGCAAGTATGGTGGCAGCAGAGAGGGAATTGTCGTGCTCTCTATATTCATCTGATATATCTCAACTTCATCCTCACTGTCATGGATTTTCTCTGGTTATTTCTATTGTTATGGTTTCTTGGCCTTCTCTGTAGGTTTATTATCATGCTTGTTCTTCATCCAGTGTTCTTTTTCTACTTTCTTTCATGGGGATGTCCTTAGCTACACTCCATAGGCTTCATCTAGTCCCTTTTCTTGTCTTCTTTTCGAATTTTCTTACATGGCTACTTGTTTTCGTGGCGACCTTGCATGACTTGGGGACAAAGGTACACTTTATTTTGTGGATTTACTAATCTGGGCTTCCATGATGCCTGCTAGCCTGTTCTCTACAAACTCTATGGAAATCTCTTCAAAACTTCTTTCATACATACAAAAACACTTTTGTCGCACACTTCGTCGCAAATTTTCAAACTTAATTCTCCAGTTTGAAAAGTATAAAATGTGGAGTAGGGCATATCATTTATAGATATTTTTAATTTCAAACCTCATGATGGCTTATATGTTGTTCATTTAATGTAGATGTATCTCTAGATCTAACCAGTTGTGCTTCATAAATGTGTTTCTCCCGCACCTCTTAACGAAAAATTTATTTTAACAATAGATATTTCCTTCCAACGGTCATAGTTCTAGTTATCTTTGATTCACCCCTTTCTATGCCACAAAAATCCTTTCTTATTCATGGTTCTTTCAGACTTTGACATACTCGTGAATATCACACAGTAATATTCCTTTGGCGAAGTTCCCTTTTGCAGAGTAGTTTATAGTCCAGTACCCACTTTATACTGTAGATGGTACTAAGACTCTTCTCCTTTCACCTTTCAGTGTGAAGCTCTAGGGACAGAGTCGTCCCTACATAACTTCAATCTGCTACCATTCAATCATCATAGAATTAAATGACCACTTAACTTTGCGTGTTGAACTGCACCACCATTAGAGATGTGCTTGACGATATATGTTCCTAACCAATTTGTTTTGAATTTTCCTTGGAACAACACGAATTTATTATCATATAAAATTTGAATATCTCCTTCTTGGAATGTCTCTTCTTGATGTGCCTATCATGCTAGGCTTTCTCCCTTGATTTTTTCACTTACTAATGAAAACATGAAATAAAACAGTCTTCTTCTAGAGTAAGCAATTGTAGCATCCTTTCCTCCATTATATGAGAGTATTCCATATATGTGAAGGCTACAATTCTCAAACTTGGCATAATGTACTCCATAGGTAGGATTTATTCTTTTCCATATACCAACCTAAAAGGTTTCTGGCCTATCATTTTCTTGCATGTTGTCCTATGTTCCCTCAACACCGCTGGAATCCTTAGATCCCAATAATATTATTGAAGGCTTTGACTGTCCTATACACTTGAGGATGATATGGGTTAATTTTCTGATGAAATACTTGGAAATATTCAGTGAACACCTCTATAATATTATGCAAGAAATGTGAACCCCGGTTTCTCATTAATATTCTTGGACACCCAAATCTGGACATAATATATTCAAATATAAAATTCACGGCGGTGTTCGTGCTGCAATCCTTCATTACTTGTGCCTTGACCCACCTCTTCAACTAAGTAGTTGCAGTGATTATGTATCTTGTGGCAGTCTTCTTTCTTAGTGGGTTGATAGGTCCAACGAAGTCAATAAACAAATTTTCAAATGCTTTCAATGTCACATGTGGACTTCATGGAATTTCGTCTCTTCTAGATGGTTTTCCTATTCTTTTGCATACATCATATGCTCAACAGAACTCTTCTGCATCTTTATGTACTGTGGGCCACCATAACCCATCTCTCAATATTTTCTGCATAGTGGCCTTTCCTACATAATGTCCACCTATGACTCCTCCATGGGCTTCTGCCAGAATAATATGCCTTTCATATTCAAGGACGTATTTTCACAGTATTTCATCCGGTCCCATTTTGTACAAGTGTCCTGCAATCAATGAGAATCCTGTTATTTTGACTACCAACTCCTTTATTTTCTACATAGTGTACCCCACGGGCACCATTCATGTGGCCAAAAACTGAGTAATATCTATGAAGTTATCATTCACGACCCTAATTGTGAATAACTATGCATCAGGTAGCTTATCCTCGATACTTGTGGGTTCTTCTTCTGTCTCTAACCTCAACAGATGATCAATCATGGAATTCAATCTTCCTAGTTTGACAACCTCAAAGTCATACTCCTATAATAACAACAACCATCGACAAAGTTTCCTCCTAAAACATGCTTATTCACCGAATATTTCAGTGCAGATTGATCAATGAACATCTTGAAAGGCGCTCCCAACAAGTAGTTCCTGAACTTTTGTAATGCATATACCATAGCTAACCATTCTCTTTATGTCATAGTATAATTCTTTTCCACCTTGTACAATTTTCTTCTTGCAAAAGCTATGGGGTGACAAATTTATTATGCTTCTGGTTGCGCCAATACTATACTGAATGCTATGCAATATGCATCGACATGTACATGAAATTCCTTAATCCAGTCCAGGGAAACCAGAATAGGCAAAATCACCATTTTCTCTTTTAGTATGTCGAGGCTCTTCTAGAATTATTCATCCCATTGAAAAGTGACATCTTTCTTCAATAACTTCTCCATTGACGCACTTATCTAGGAATAGCCCTTTATAAACATTCTGTAATAGCTAGTGTGTCCAAGTTTCGTGTGTAATTTTTTCAATATTTTTGGCACTGGAAAGTCAAAATAAATAATATCTTCATGGGATCCACCATCAATCCTTTCTTACAAACCACATGGCCAATGAGTATGCTAAACATTACGAAAAATATACACTTATTCAAATTTAATGATATTTGGTATTGCCTACATGTATCTAGCATCAACCTCAAGCTCACAACATGTTTTTTCAACAACCCAAAGACTGTCAAGTCATCAAAGTAAAATTCCAAAAATTTATGTATATATTCTTTGAAAGTTGAAACTACAACTATAGAAAATATGGCAGGATGATTCTTCAAGCCAAAAGGCATCACCATGTACTAGTAAGAGCCCCACTCTACAGAAAAAGTTGTCTTATGTCTATATCCTAGTGCAATTCAGATTTGATGGTAACCAAAAAAGACATCTGTGAAAGAATAGGCCTCTTGTCCTCCTACATTATCTAATACTTCATCTATAAATGGTGTGGCAAAGGTGTCATGCAATCATGCAATCATTTATTTTTCTCAAGTCAACACAAATTTTTAACTCTCCTTTTGTCTTCTTTTATTGAACTACCATGGGACTTACCCATTCAGATTCTTCAAAAGGTTCAATGATCCCAGCTTTGATCATTTTCTCTAACTCATCCTTCATCTTTTCCTTGTATTTCAGATTCAAGCTATAGGGTATTTTATTTAGTGGATTTTCTTTAGGTTTCATGGAAATCCTCATAGCTCCTATGTCACCAAATATGCCCATCAATTCAGAAAATTTTGTGGGGAAGAGCTCTTTAAACTTGTGTAGTAGCTCTGTAATTCTGCTAAGCATGTATTCATCCTCATAATCTCCAGTCATTGCAAATTTTTGTTCTTCTTCTGATATGATATTCACTCTCTTCGTTTTTATGGGCTTTTCCATATCGAGTATTTCGGGTTCTAGTCCAACAACTTCTTGGTGTCCTTCTGATTATGTGATATAAATATTGCATGGATTCTCATCATCTTCTTATGTAATCACGTTATAGCACTCCAATGCTTGCTCTAACTACGCAGTCCATCTGGTTGCTTTCATGTTAGCGAAGTTTTGTTTTCAAAAACCTTTTATTTGACTTTCGGAAGGGTTGAATCTATGCAGGGGTAGTCATATTCAAAACTAAATTGTATTATGAACCCTTCAACCAAATATTTCCAATTCGCAGTTCAATGTTGCAATTCTATGTCAAGATACCAATTCTTAGGAATCATTTCTAGTGTGTGGATAAACGCATGTACCCACTCTTTTTCTAGAACTTCTTTCCAAGATGAAGTGTAGTGATGAATATGATCTCAGGTGTTAACCTTACCATCATACTTTACTTCTCATGTATCTACTAGCCTAAATCTGACCCACATTAGCCTTCGATACTCCTCCCAACTTCCTATATTCCTTTTAAAAGTACCCCACCATAGAGTAGGTGTAGACCTCAGGGCTACATCCAAAGCTTACAACCACTATTCTTCTGGTATTTATATTTCATATTCATCAAGAAAAAGAATTACATATCCTATCACATCATAAAAAGGTAGACTATGTTATCACTCCCCCCCTGTTACCAAGGCTGAGAATGGAAATGAATGAAGGTAACCACAAACCAATACTTAGGTTAGGTAGCTCGCCCTACGAAAAATAGATAGGGATCTATCAATGTCACTTTAACAGTCAGTAAGATGACTATATATACAATGATCTTAGGCTAGCTATTAAATTTCAGTAAATTGGGGTTTTTTTTGTTTTGAGTTTTTGCTTGATAAGAATGACAATTATAGAAATAGGTCTAGGGTTTAGGTCATATTTAAAAGGTTAGATTACAGAGTTAAGGATGAGGCCAGGTAGGTAAGCTTAGGAACATGCTTAATTTTTCATTGTGTATACGGTGAACAGAGAGAGATTCATAATGAGCATTAAAATGAATTCATTCATTGGAAGAGAAGAGACATGTTCATGTAAATCTTATTAAAACATAGCATGGAAAGCATGATTTATGTATATATACTGATAATATTAATATGAAGAAGCAGATATGTGAGAGAAGGATAACATAACATTAAATTTTATAATATTACATAGAAAAATAAATTCTCAAAGGCATACCACTTGAGTCTCAACACTATGTTTGCAACACTATCTTTCATTTCATTCAAAAAAATATTGTACAAGAGCTCCACTGCAAATAACAACTATCCAACCCCTAAAATGACTTGAGGTGGACTGCTTATAGAAAATAAAGTTCATGACACTTGATAGGGTCGAAATCGGATCCAAAAAACTTCATAAATCCACCCTATGAGTCATTTCCTAGTTTCTAGGGAAGTTAGAAACCATTCCCTCAAATTTAGATAATAACTAGTTGTGTGTATCTTTCAATAATTACATTATTCATCCACAAAGAGAGGAAAAATCCAACTCTCCTACCAAAAATGAAGCTCATGGGACAGTTAAACCTTTATTTTTGGAGTTTTTGTGGCTTGAAAACTATCCAAAGGAATCCAATGATAGAAGCGTTGTGCCTCCCAGTAGAAGCATCGCGCCTCCCGGCAAAAGTGTCGCACCACTTTGGAGCTGATTTTGACAGACTTTTTGGAACCCATTTGCAAATATGTGAGTTAGGCTAGGTATCCACGTGTTTCTTCTTTCCATTTCACCCTCAAAAATGAGAAAACACCCTCCGTAAGGCCTTCAAAATCACTTTCTCTCAACCTCACTCCAGAAGCACCGCCCAAGGGAAAAATAGTCGACATAAGCATGAAAAAAGTGGTTTTTTGGGATTTTTCTTCAAAACTAGAAGGTGAAAGGTTGATATGTTGTCATATATATAATTTAGAAGTTCAAATCAATCCAAACATATAGAGTTTTCCTCATTTTTATCCTCTAAGGAAAAGTGTCGTCTCAGTGCACAATGCTTCTACAATAACCAATTTTCCTGAATTTTCAAAAATGTTTTTGCAACAATAGGTCTTTGAATGGATCAATATCTCTCTAACCATAACGGTTTTTAAAAAAATAAGAGATATTTTTATTCTTTGGTATTTTATGAACAAAAACCTCCTCCAATGTTGCTAAATACTTTCCCATTTTGTCAGAAGACAAGTTTTACATTGATCGCTTAAAACTTGCAAAATCGTAGCATGCCCTCAACAAAACCATCGTGCCATTTGTAGAGGGATTTTGGAGGTATTCCCAGAGGATTTATGGGTATAAATTTGTATTGTTGAAAATATTAGGATCTATAATACCAAATGGAGTCATAAAGCACTGCAAAATCCTGCTTCAAACCCCCAAAAAGGTGATTTGAAGACAACATGTCAAAAAGTGCATAAAATGACCTGGAACAAAAGTATTTTGAGAATTTATCTCAAACCATAACACCTGTGCATAAATGGGGGGATTTTTTTGTTCTTTGGCTTGTGATTGGAAAAAACCCCTTTCGCTTTTGTAAAATTCATCTCCATTTCTTTAGAAACGGATTTTGAGGAAAAATTGTCCTTGTGTACAATATAAACCCTAGGTTGATAAAAAAACTCTGAAAATTATGCCATCAGTCTGAGTTGGCTCAAACCTAGAATGATGAAATCCCTTATGGTTCCTCTTCTCACCATCCATGATCTTTTTTAACAATGAAAACCCTAGCTTGATGTGGTGGGTAGGGAAGGTGGAAAATTAGGAAAACAAGGGATAGTGGTAGAGTGGTTTTAGGGACAAAAACGGAATGGAAGGAAGTTAGGGAAAAAACCCAAAAAAATTGGGGAGGTAGGGTGATGAGTTGGATATAATATGCAAGTGGAATGTTTGGAAATGGGCATGAGAAAGGTGCCCAAAAGGTCAAAACATAGGGTTCCTAGTTTTCCTGCAAAAACATAATGAAAACTAGGGTTTCAATAAAAATGTTCGCAAGGAAGGATGTGAGTGATAGGAGTGTTAGGATAACGTCTATGGAATATGTATGCAGGTTTTAGATGATGGAATTAGGGTTTTATCAACTTAAATAAGAAATATATGGAGGAAACCAAAAACGTAGTAGAGAAAACATTAAGGAGGGAATCCACCCTTTTGATAAATAATTTGACTTGAAAGAGGTGTGAGGAAGCATCCAATTACTGATAGGAAGTATTTGAACCTTTGTGAAAGATGATTTGACCCTTGGATGGTTTCTTATATATTGAAAGGCAAAAAAGTAGAAAGCTGCCAATCTTTGGATGGCTGTGGAGAGTTGTGAGCTTGAGAGAGGATATATTTTGACCATGTATCATAATTCTCTGGGAAAAGACAAATTTCCTTCACTTTGTTTTCCTATCGTTGCTAAATCCCAATGAGTTTGATTTATATGCTGAAAATCAGTCTTTTTTTCATTCTTTCATGACATGATTAGACATTTTGGTGGTGAAACAAATAAGATCTAGACCATAACCTACATGGAGGTATGTTGAGTGATCTATGAACATAGGTGATTGATGGATTAAGTGACCTTGAAATTATGATGACCATGAATGGAGTAAAGGGATTAACATTCATACCTAGACAACATTAAGTGAACAAAATTTGATTTGGAAACATGAAATTTTGACCTAGTACCACTACCAAATAAACCTGAAAGAGTATATTTGATCACTAAACATTTAGATAGTAACATTGGCTCTAGATGGTGATGGCATATCATTTTGGAGGTGTCAAGAACACTGTAGATCAGGTAGCCTCATCCATTGGGCAATGGAGTAAAACAAATAAAACACTAGACACTCAAATGACTAACTGAAACAAAAACTGACTTTGACTCAAAAAACTTGGCTACTGACTGAACTTACTTATGGAAACAGACCATTGGGATATTAGGGCCTTCGCCTTAGGCTTCAAAACTTGATGATAACCACCCACATACTAAATATATATATACAATCATGCGATATGATCCCTCCATTGAAACTAATCCAGCAAATGGATTCTTGCTTGAATCCTTCTCACACTTTACTTGAGCAAGCAGAAAAACCAAAAGCTAGGCAACTTCGAGTGTCCACTTAACATGTGCTCATGATTCATAAATACAAGAAAATTTAGCTTCCTAGATGGATGCAACAAACTGACCAAAGGATCATGAAGAATATGCAACATAAGCTTTTCTGGATGATTTAAAATAGGAAAACAAACCTCCTTCCAAACTATTGGTTTGTCTATGTACTCAGTCTGATCACTTTCATCATGGAATGCTACAACATCGACTTGCATTATTGGCTGTAAAAAATTTTCCATAGGATCCTGAAAATTTTTCTCTTAATGATTTGGAGGAATCAAGAAGAATCCTTCTATTGAAACTGGTTTCTCTTCATGATGAATTTCAACAAGAGTGTGCTCTTGGTCTTCAAAAAATTATGAACATATAGATGAACAAGTTTCCTATTGAAACAAAAATGCAAGAAATGAGATGGTTCAAGAAGAATCTGAATGAAACTCCTCATAAATTTCTTGGTCTCTTGAAAAATTCTGAATACCTTCATATATTTCAAGAGAATGATCATGATCTTCATCAAATAATTGCTAATAAATACCATCTCTAGTCAAATAAGACATTGTTTGCTGGCAATTATCGTGAAAAAAATATTCTTTTGCAAGATGATTTAGAAAAAACTATTCTATTTTACTATTCTCTTCTTGAAAGAAATATTCAAGAGATATATGATCTGAAATAAAATTTTAATGACTATTTTCATTGGTATTCTCATCTATAATAAAGGGAAAAACTACTGACTGTTGAAGATCTTCCTGAATGTCATGGTTATCCTTTACTACTTCCTCCTGATGAAAAAATAAATCAAACAAGGCTTCTTCAATATCATCATCCATTAAAAAAGTTAGAGTGAGGATCAAGATTGCGGAGCACATTCTCTGTGCGATCTGAGCTATGCTAGGGTTTCTGCTGCATGGCTGCCCCAGCGGTGACCAGCCTCAGGCCTTCCCTATGGATACGCTGGGTCCTTCTAAGGATCCGTCCTCTACTCCTGCAATCGACGCTTTCAACCAGCTTCTTTTCGGTTTGCCTCAGAAGGAAAGAAGCGAAGCATCCAAATTTGTTAAGAAGCTCGATGAAATCCCTGGGATCTCTTTGCCTCCGGAGGCCCCCATTCAAGTAGCTTTATCTTTGGCTGATCATGGACTCATTGGCCAATTCACGGGACTGTGGCCTTCTCAGAAAACTACTGAGCAATGGGTTAATAGGAACTGGGCTCCTCTGATCAAGGAAAATGTCACTTCTTACTTTCTGGGGTGAGGGTACTTCCTCTTTGAATTTTCCTCCAAAGAAGACAAAGATTTGATCTTTCAAAATGGGCCGTATTTCATGGGTTCTCAGGGCCTCTATCTGAAAAAATGGACTCCGGACTTTGATCCGGTTGTCGATGTTCCCAAGGCTGTCCCGGTGTGGGTTCGTCTTCCAAATATTCCAGTTCACTGCTGGAACTAGGATTCCTTGAAACACATTGGCAACACTCTCAGGAAATTCATAGATCGAGCAAACAACAAGGACCAGTACGACTGTGCCAGGATCTGCGTAGAAGTAGATCTAGAGGTGGGTCTTCCATATGCTATCAAAATCAAAGTCGACAGTTGGTCTCATGTGCAGATCTTGGACTATGAGCAACTGCCGTTCAAATGTAGGAAATGCCATGTTCATGGACATTTTGCTAGAAACTGTCCGTCCAACGCAGAGCCAGAGAAAGGGATTGAAGAGGGTTGGAACCAAGTCAAGCGAGAAAAAACCAATCACAAAGGGAAAAAACTGGGAGGACCCTCTGGAAAAGGCCCTCTACAGGCTAATGTTCAATGTCCCCCTCCCAAAAAGGCGCAAGAAAACAAATTTGACCCTCTAATCCAGCAAACAGAAGCTACTCAGGAGATCAAGACCCAAAATCCAGTTTCTCTAAGCAAAGGTACTCCCTCAGCCTCCCTTAAAGGAATAAGTGTCGAAGATCCCAAAGGTATGACTTTAGAAGATGAGGAAGAAGAGCAGGAAATAGACGAGTTAGAGGAGGAAGGAGAAATAGGAGAATCCCAAACCTCGATTCGAATATCTAAAAGAGGTCATAAAAATGACAGGGAAAAAAGAGAGCAGGAGACTTATAAAGATAAGCTACAGGGTAGCCAGCCAACTCTGGAAAAATTGCTAGCCTCAAAGCCTAGGATGTTGAAAAATCAGCCCCAAGGCTCCAAGGGAGCCCACCAGAAACATAAATAATGAAGGTCATCTCCTGGAATTGTAGAGGTATGGGGAGTAAAGTTAAGGAAGAAGCCATGAGAAGCTTAATAAGAACATAAAATCCAGACATACTTCTCGTCCAAGAGACTAAGCTGGAAGACGTAGTATTCCTGCAAGCAAGCAAGAAACTATGGTTCAAAAGTGAAGCAAGAGCAATCTCTGCCCGGGGCGCATCGGGAGGGATTGGCACTCTATGGAACCCCAGCAAATTTGTAGTCACCTTTGGGGCTAGTAATACTCACTGGTTACTGCTAAAAATGCAGAATCTGGATACTAAGGAAATATTTTTTCTCTTCAATGTATATTCTCCAGTCAATTTCGGGGAAAAAAAGGATTGTTGGGATTCTATAAGGCACCAAGAAGACTTGAAAAATCTGGAAAATATAATTATTTCTGGAGATCTCAATCTCACTCTCCACTCGTTTGAAAAAAGAGGAGGCAGCGTTGTCCGAAATCCGACAAGGGAATGGGTGGAGGATCTATTGCAGGACTGGGACTTGCTGGATATCAAACCCTCCTCCGGTAATTTCTCTTGGTCTAACAAAAGAGTGGGCCCTGGTCATATTGCTGCCAGATTAGATAGATTTTTCATTCAGAGATCCTATCTATTACTAGGTTTAGAACCTAGAATGCACATCCTTGCTAACAGCATCTCGGACCATAAGCCTATAAATCTAGAGCTCCTAGCCCATCTAGATCTTGGTCCTATTCCTTTTAGATTTAGTCCCCTCTGGGTCAAGGAATCAGACTTCATGCAAATAGTCAAGGATTGTTGGAGTCATCCTGTCAATGGATCTCCTTTCTATATCTGGGAGGAAAAACTTAGAAGGGTAAAAGGAGATCTAAAACGATGGGTCACAACCCTGTCCAACCTGGCTACAGAAAGGAAAGCCATTAAAGTATCTCTTTCCTCTCATCAAACTCATATGGAGCACGCTATAGTCACAGAGGAGTTGTTAGACCAAGAGGCTCATCTGCAACAACGCTTTCATAAGGCCTGCCTAGCTGAAGAAGAATACTGGAGACTAAAATCTCGAAATCTCTGGCTCAAAGCAGGGGACAGGAATTCTTATTTTTTCCACAAACAAGCCCAGGCCAAGAAATGGTTCAACACTATTTCTGAGATTAAGGAGGATAACGTCACCTACAAGGATTTTGAAGACATTAAAAAAGTAGCTTTTTCTCACTTTCAAAACTTGTATAGTGAGGATAAGGACCCTGACCAATACTCAGATCTGCTAGACATTATTCCTTCTGCAATTTCTCCTCGTATGAACGAGATCCTTGAGGCCAAAGTCACCAAAGAAGAAGTCAAAAAGGCCCTTTTTGATATGGATCTGGATAAGGCCCCTGGGACGGATGGCTTTTCTGCCAGATTTCTTCAAGTTTGTTGGTCGATTGTTGAAAAGGATCTGCTCAAAATGGTTCAAAATTCTCAAAATACTCAGAAAATAGGAGGAAGCACAAACTCCGCTTTCTTAGCCCTCATACCAAAGGAAAAAGGCGCCAACAATTTCAGCAGATTCCGCCCGATTTCCTTATGCAATACTGGGTACAAGTTAATCACTAAAGTAATTGCAAATAGAATGAAGCTCATTCTTCCCAAAATAATTCCGGAGAATCAAGGAGGCTTCATCCAAGGAAGGCAGATCGTGGAAAACTTCACCCTTGTTCAAGAGGCAATTCACTCAAGTCTTCTTCGAAAAGAATAAGGTATGGTGATTAAACTTGATTTAGCAAATGCTTTTGATCGAGTAAATCATAGCTTTCTTTTAAAAGTCATGAGCAAGTTTGGTTTTGGAGAAAATTTCATCAAATGGATCTGGGCATGCATCTCGGAGCCATGGATTGCTCCTCTTGTAAATAGAAGAGCCACTGATTTCTTCAAAGCCTCAAGAGGGCTAAGGCAGGGGTGTCCTCTTTCCCCTCTGCCTTTTGTCATCCAAGCCTCTGTCCTCAGCTTCCTGTTAGAAAAAAAGATGCAAGATCAAGATATCAATGGAATATGTATTGCAAGAGGGGTCAAAAACATAAACCACGCCCTATTTGCGGATGACACTCTGTTTTTGGGAGCTACCTCTCTCTCCTCTACCTCTAAATTTAAAGCAGTTTTGGATGATTTCAGTGAAGCCTCAGGCAGCGTTGTAAATAAGAAAAAATTTCATATCTTCAGCTGGAACACTTCGCCCAGATTGCTCTCCGCTATTTCTAGATGTTTGGGGTTTGTAGCCTCCTCCACTTGGACCTCTTTCAAATATTTGGGCCTTCCTGTTTTTCATAAGAGATCTACAAGCAAAGACTGGCTCCCTCAGCTTGAAAAATTCAAGACTAGGAACCAAGCCTGGGGCTTCTCTTGCCTCAACACTGCTGGAAAATTTTTCCTTATTAAATATTTTCTCACCAGCCTTCCTCTATTTCAATTTGCTGTGCTTCTCGCTCCCGCAAGCATTTTTAAAAAAATGGAAGAATTCATGCGGAGGTTTTTCTGGAAGGGAGGAAAACAGAATGAAAACAAGATTCCCCTTTTCAGTTGGGAAACCATCTCCAAGCCACTGTGGGAGGGTGGTTTGAATTTCAAAAATCTCTGTCAACAAAACGTGGCTATGGCGGCTAAGATTATTTGGAGGATCATTGCACCCAATCCTGGCTAGGCCGAATTGGCTCTCTGGAAAAAGTATTTCAGAGGTCCTCATTCTACCTGTTTAGACAATGTAATCCATTTTCCTAATTCATCTTTTCTCAAACTGTATGTTAAAGTTGCTCCCTTAATCAATGCGCACTCCTATTGGATACTAGGAAATGACAAAAAGATCAATATCTGGACTGATAAAATCATGAATAAGGACCCAATTGAAGACAGGGCCTCCATTAGAGCGCTGCGATGCTGGATGGATAGAGAGGGGCTGTGTTCGTTGTGGGATTTTTCTCTTTGGAGCGATTCTGTCTGGGCAGGTTGGAAAAGTATTGAGGTGTCGGCTCATCTGACCAACGAATGGTCCACGCTGCTTGACCTCCTTCATGTCTTGGCGCCCACGCGCATGAGGAAAAGGGATATGAAAGGCTGGGGGCTGAATTCCAAAGGGTATGCTGTCTCCATGGGATATGCCAAGCTGAAAGAGAGGCCATACGTCCCCCCTGACCCTGCACCCTGGTAGGGGGTCTGGTGTTTTCCTTCATGGCCCAAAGTTGACTTCCTTGCTTCGCTTCTCTACCATGGCAAGATCCTTACGTATGACATCCTTCAGAGAAAAGGGTTATACGATCCCTCCATCTGCTCGTTGTGCAACAAAAATGCAGAGACAACAGTCCATTTAATCCTTGAATGTAATTTCTCTAAGCAGATCTAGTCCTCCTTTATCCACAATTTGGATCCTAACTTTTTTCTTCCTTGTTCCACTGCTGATCTATTTTCTAATTGGGTAATCAGATATCCTGGCCCTCCTCCTAAAAATCAGATAATCAAATCTGCATGGGTTGTCCTTCCAGAGGTTATTTGTTGGTAGATCTGGCTAGAACGAAAAAGAATAATTTTCAGAAATATTAAACAGAATCACAAGGTCGTAGAAATCAAGATTAAATGTCATTTAAAGGAGTGCTTGACTGATATAAAATATGATTCCAATATTAGCCAATAGGACATTTCTTGGGGATTATTCCTTGACTTGCAATTTCAATTAGCAGTTAGAAACGTCCCTCCTCTCAAAGACTGGAAAATAAGGAAATCTGAACCTGACTTTCAAGACTGGCTCAAATTGCACTCAAGGCACTCTCTCTTTTTTGATGGGGCAGAAAAGGGAAATCCGGGCAAAGCTGGTGCATGAGGTGTTGTTGTAAGTCCAATTGGGGAAAAAATTCATACCTTTGCTTGGTGGCTTGGACTTACATCCAGCATTCAAGTTGAGGCTTTGGCCCTCTTTCAAGGCCTCAAGATCCTCAAAGATTTAAATATACGTGAATCTAATGTTATAGGTGATTCCCAGATCATTATAAACGCAATGGTTTCCAACTCCCCAGCCTTGGATCTCAAACTAGCAAGGCTGATATCCCGAATTAAGGGTTTGGAAAATGATTTTCATAAGTTGAATTACTACCATGTGCTAAGAACTCATAATAAAGAGGCGGACATTGAAGCCAAGAAAGCTTCCCTCCTCTCTGATGGGGTCAAGATGAAAGACGAAGAAGAATCATGGGAACCCATCCCATAAGATGATTTTTGTCATGTTTTACTGCTTGCTCTTAAATAAAGTTGTTTGTATCTTCAAGTTGGGGAAAATCTCTGAAATTGAATTTATAGATTTCTTATCATGGAAGAAGTCTGCAAGCTTTGGCTGCATTCTCATTCTTAGCAGTGAGAGGGAACACGATTTAGACATCCTCAATGTAACCAGATTTTCGGCATTCAGGCCAAGATGAATATAAATACTCCATAACCGTTTCTATCCAAAAAAAAAATATCATCATCCATTAAATATTCATCATGAATTTCAATCCCTATATGTTGAATAATATCCTCGATGTTTCCATAAAGGATTTATACCAACACTAGTGAGGGGTAGTTTTGTTTGTAATTTCGACAAAATGTTGCATAGAAATTATTATGAAAACATAGACTAGTAGATGGAAACATCTCATACCTGATGCAATCCAACCCTGCAAACCCAGAATCTTTCCAATACTATGCATATAAAAATCCATCTCAATAACTGCCCAAATAAAATCTCCAAGTCCAGGCAATTACTTACACTATCATTCGCGGAAGCTTGTAATCTTGATTCACAAATAAGTATGGTTTATGGAAACCATACCGCAATTCAATTCTTTCCAAAGAAATTTTAGAACTAAACTTCAATTGAAGCTTGTACTCAACTCAACCTTGGTTATAATACCAATCCAATCTTCATAGGTTCTTCCAAAATATCGTTTCACTATGATTATAAAATCATACAAACAATTATCTCATGTGGAAGCTCTATTCCATTTACAATTCCAATCAATTGTACGAAACCATACACCCAAAAATAACCTCTTCCTGTGATTAAACCCAACTTCAAATACAATCCAAATTCAAACTTCATGCAGACAAAATAATAATGGTACATAGCTTTTGAAATATCACACTTGCAAATCTGGATATTATTAAGCATTAATATGTATACTCTTCAAGCTACACATTATCATGCCAATAATTTAAGCATTTCAATCTGTGGTGTACCAAAATTATCCCATGGCTATACATTTATTTGACCATACATCCATGATATTCCACAACTACGTTGGGTTATAAATTTAATAAGATTTTACTCACCAATTCTGCCAGTGACTGATTCGCACACAAGTCAAAGCTTGCACAGTTTTCCACATGATTTCACTTTTCTGGTAGCTTCAAACAGGAATTTTTTTTTTTTGTTCTTCACTGTATTTCAGACTCAAACCTGCACCCTTCACACAACGCTCAATAGTACATTCAGATAAAAAATACAATTCGACATTTAAATCGATTTCATATTTGGCCAATCGAACCCGCCTGACAATTTTCTGCAGTGCAATTCAGGTCTAATTCTTAATTTAGTTTCCAGCACCATAACTCTGCATATTCAGTGTATAATAACCCAACGAATCTCACATTGATCCATTCCAATGCTGGTTCATTCCATCATTTCAACGAAATAAAATATATGCCACGGTTTTAATACAAATGTGCTTACCTCCAACGCTTATGCAATCCATAATGCGCCATCACTTTCTTCTTCCAGCTTGAACAATGCTCCCACACCTCAACGTCCGGCTATCGAGATTCAAAGCCAGTCTTTCATTTGAAATTGAATAACAACACATCGATTTTCGCTTTCATCCAACGATATACATCCTTTTTCCATCGAACTGATTAAACTCTCATCATTTCTACATTGGTTAATACCATTGAACACATTCGATTCAACTAATTTCAGATTCACTCCATTCTCCATACGCGTCTACACACATTCATGATCTTATGGGTTGATCTTCCATAACATGCTGGGTCTTTAGCTTCTCGCATCAATTCTGTGGCTGCATGCAATTAATGTTAAACAGAGTTTAATGACGAATATATTAATATGATGTAAACAAAAAACAAAGAAACATTCAAACCATTTGAAATGAATCCTCAATCCAACAGTGCTCCACTTTTACGACTTCAACCTTTCACCGACCGGCTAAATCTTGTGAATTTGTTCATGGGTTGAGAAACCTGTCTTCCTCCATTCTCGCCCTTACATAAACTCAACGGTATTAACACAAATCGATGTCACTTTACTGCAATTTCAATCGGATTTTAAGTTCCATGGTTTCATATTTGCTGACAAACAACACTACTGCCCTCATTTTCCACTAAGACCGCTTGAACAATTTATTACTCCTGGGTTTCATTTTTAATAATAAATTTTTTCAAATTTTTAATTTCGGTGACTAAATTACTGTAGTTCATTTCAGATTTTGATTAGATAATTTTGTCGATGGGACTTCATTGCAACGCTTAAAAAATCACCCATATTCAACAAAAATCGATAAAAAAATCGATTCTTTCCACATGTATTTAACGCTGCGCCATCAATCACGAGTTTACCCTCTTGCCTAATCGAATGCCTCATTCGATCCAAAAATTTACTCAGATTTGAACCATAAATCGATAATAAAATCGATTCCGATTCCTCTACAGAATGACATTTAAATTCATGCATTGAAACATGAATTCATAAAAACCATTTAATTATTCCAGCATCGATTTGCAAAACTCTGTTCCTACGTAGAACTTGCGCCTTCCAACCGATTCCATTCCAAGTTATATAAAATGTGCATTCTTAATTCAAACCCCAGTTACAGAAATTAAATATACACCTGCTCAATAAATCGATACACACACTTTTGAAAACACTTTTCACATTAACAAATGGAAATACTTACAACCTTTGTCTTTGGCCAGATATTCAAAATTCATGGCCTTTCAAATTTCCCGGAGGCTTACAAACTTGGCTCTCCAAACCTCAACACTCTATCACTCTATATTTTCTGATCTATTTGGCCTTTGAGGCTCATAAATTTATACAAATTGAATTGAACCAATTTTTCTTCTCATCCCTTTAATAACTCAACAAATCCTCAAATATCTCAACACCCCTAAAATCTATATCTTTATCCCTAAAACCTTGAAACTAAAATCTAACTTAGGCCTCTTAATTAATTCTTAAATATCTAAAATCTAATTCTCTCATGTTTTCCAGTTGTTTGGAAACATTTACAAATTCTCACATATAATTAATTAAAAATATAATTTAATCACTCAAAATCTCATTTAGATAAATTAATAATTTCTCAAAAACATGAGACCCCTAGGTTTAATAAAAATACAAGGTATTTTTCCGAGATAATGCTCCTACATCAGACTCCCAAGGTTGAAAAGGATCATGATCTCCTGATCATGCATTTTAGATCTTTGTCCGCCTGGATCCCACACTTTGTTCTGCAAGTCATCATCAATTTCTGCTGTCGTGTACTTCTTTTCTCCAGGTCTCCATATCTTATGTTGTCTTGCTCCACTTGCTGCACTTTCGTAATCTGTCTCTGTCTTCGTTTTGCTGCTGCTGCTTCTCCTTCTTACTAATGTCTTCCTCTGAGACACTTTCAACATGATTCTTCTAATTAGTTCAATTTCTCGGTCCAATAAATCTCGAGGCTGCTGATTTCTTACTTGCTCAGTTCTTACTCGTTCAATTTTTACTCGCTCAGTTTTTACTGTCACTTGCTGACTTCTTGCTGCCTGTTGAGATTTTACTCGTTCAATCTTTACCGCCACCCAATCATCTAGACCCACTTGTATTCTACAACGGAAAAATTCTTCTCTGCCTTCTCCTATCAGCAACATAACTTCTTCACTCCATGGATTAGATGTTTCCACAAAATTTTCTTGTTCCTTCATTTGACTGCTCAACTGAGTCAATAATTCTCCTGCATTCACAAAACACTTGTTAGAACAAAAATCATAAGGTATCAGTGCCTTACTTCCCTCTGCCAGCACCTCAGTATGCTGCTCCGAATTTTCCATCTCCATCAGCACATCAGTATGATGATTCTCTCTTTCCAAGGAACTCTCTAAAGAATTCTCAAGACTCACAACCAGTCTTTCTCTCACGCCATCTATCTCCATGATGTCTTTTTGCTCTCGTTCACTATACTGAACTTTTTCTTCTGCCACCTCTCTGTCATACTCTGAATTCACCAAAAAATATTCCAACAATGAAATTTCTCTGTGGCATTGCTGAAGCATTTCACCATGAATTATAGTCCCTGCATTCATACAGAACTTGTTAGTTTGAAAACTACAAGTTTCAACAGTCTCAACTGTTGCTTCACTTATCAGTGCTTCAGATTGATTCACTTCTTCTGCATCCACAAGAACTTCTTCCTGTACTGTAACAGCTTCACAAGATTGCACATCCTCCTCAGTAAAACCTGTAATCACATGACAATTATCAGCTACAAAAATACAAGAGTTCACATTATCCAGCTGATCTGGATTTACCCAATAGTTCAAGAAATCATCAATGATCTCCTCTTCTGTTTCATCAATGGAAACCTCCACTTTCAACTTAGTGTTGGCATGTGTTGTCCTTGATGGCAACCTACTTGATGAAGTTGTCCTTGATGGAAACTGATTTTATGTGTTGTCCTTGATGGCAACCTACTTGATGAAGCAAGATTGTTGGAAATATGATGCAATGTGTTGCCCTCGATATGGTAACCTACTTGATGAAGTTGTTCTTGATAGAAACCTGCTTGATGAGTTGCCTATGATAAGCAACCTGTGTGTTAAATATGTAAGGAAGATGTATCTTGTGTTAAATAAGGAAGGATAATGTATCTACAAATCAGCTCAGAAGTAATAGAAGAAAGGAATTCCAGTAAGTACCAGAGAAATGATAAATATGACATGTCACAAAACATACGTGGGTTTGTTAAGGAGAAGTAGTGTATGCACGCAGAAAAGTATGTGCCAAGTCACGTATGCCTATTTTCGCTCTAAATTTAGGAAACCATGGGACATTACCATGGTATTGACCCATTCTATTGAGCGGTGGAAGATCTATTTGATCTCGTCCAGGAATACCATTAGTAGTTGAGTGGTTTTGACTCATGATATCGACAAAGGCTAAATTTATTTAAGGAGAAGAAAATCATGGTGCAAGTGGGTGCAAGTCTGGGTATTGAATGAATACTTCACTCTGAAGTATATCTGCATGGAATGAATTGATTGATATGAATTACTAATGCACCTATGAAGAAAATGATGAAGAGGGATCTCTAGATCTGAAATGTATATGTATTTTCTAGATCTCTATTACGGAATGTTTAGATCTGAGATGAGGCGAAATAATTTCTGAAGTAAAGGATGAAATCTGAGTTGTTTATCTGATCTGAAGAGATGCACAGTCCTGAAAAGTTACAGATCTATACGCAGGTTCGATTCATTAAAAGCGCGTGTATACGCGGGTCTGCTTAAGGAAAAGCGCGTATGGGCAATTAGGGTTTTCTGAAGAATGCACAGAAGTATATGTGGCTTGGTGTGCATAAAAGCGCGTACATACACAGGTTCAGCGAAGTAAAAGTGCGTATGGAATCTAGGGTTTTCTGAAGTAAGTAGAATGAACTATCTGATCTGTTTTGATGTTTTACTGCTATCTGTCAATGATGTATTCATATAGAACTGGATTGTTTGAATAATGAATATGATGTTGATTATGTTAATTGAAGATCAAGTTGATTGATTGGTTGATTATTCAATGAATGAATTGATGGGGTTATAAGTTTCAGTTGGATATATGATGAGCTTAAATGTGTGGAGTGGGTCCAGTATGAAAATATGATGAAAAGAGGCCTACAAGTTGTGTTGTATGGAAGCGCGACTTAGTAAGGAAAATTGATGAAACGTGGTCCATGGTGGTGGCTAAGGGTCGTTCTGAGGGGGCTGTAGCTCCCTTCCAGGCAGTCAGTAAACGCAGAGCAAGGGGTAGTAGCTCCTTCCAGAGAGAGGCCGGGTAAACGAGAGGCAGGGGCAGTACTCTTCCATGTGAGAGACAAACGAGAGCAGTAGCAGTTCTCTGTGAGAGGCTGCAAAAGAGAGAAGCCAGCTTAGAGGTGGGTGCTCATATGGTTGTAGAGAAAGTTCCACCAACACACTGTTGTAAGATATTTTTTATACAAATAATATTGAAGACCGATGACAACCATGGTAGTTTTCCGAATTGGGTTTCCACCTTAAATCCTGGTGTTCATGTGTGTTGCTTATGTGTGATGATTTATTCTATTTTTACTGCACATTTTTACTGCTTACTAAACATCTAATGAATGAATGATGTAAAGATCTAAGTAAAGAATTATCTGCATAATAATATCTCTGGTGATACGCGAGTTTCATTGAGGATACCCGCGTGTATACACGACTTGGGTTCATTAAAGTAGCATATGGGTTTTAGAGAAAGAAAAAGTAAAAAGTATTCAGTCTGCACTAAATACTGATTCACCCCCCCCCCCCCTCTCAGTATTTTTCCCAACAATTGGTATCAAAGCAGGTCCTTCTGAAGGAGCTTGATCGCTTGAAGGAGATCCATCACAATGGGAAGGAAGCAAAAGAAGAAGGCTACTCAAAAGGAGATATCTCAGAAAACATGTGCAGCAGAAAATGAAGAAGAGGAAACAGGTATTGATTGTTGTTCTTGTGATTCACGTTCTTGTGCATGCAATGGTGAAGATAGTAAAAGTAATGTTATGAATCTAGAAGAAGCTCTCAAGATTAAAGTTGAAGATCAACAAAGATCATCTAATGAAAGAGAATATATCTACAAAGAAATGATCTATGGAATGAAAGGACAGATAGAAACAATGGAGGACCAGATAGAAATACATCAAAGACTGCAAGCTAAATAAACCTATCAAAACAGAAGACTTGAAGAAGAAATCATCTTTCTCAAAACAAACTGAAAATAAGAAGAATGACGATCTTTTACAAACTTTTGAAGAACAATAAAATGGGTTGAAGGAAGAGATTTTAAAATTAAATGATCAAGTAGAAGAAGGAAGAAGGATTGAAGAAAGTATGAAGAAGAATTCCAAAGATTGGAGATTGAGGTAAACATTTTAAAAGGTAAATTAGAAGAAAAAGATAAATTCTTGAGGTTTCAAGATAGTACTAAGATTCTGGACAATATTCTTAGTAGTCAAAGGTCTCCTTCTATTAAATTTGGTCTTGGTTTTCATGTGAAACTGTTAAAGGAGAATCTAGTTCACAAGGAAGTTCTAAAGATTCAAAGGATATCAATACAAAATCTGAAGTGTTGAAAGAAACAAAATATCAACCGACAATCATGAACTCTCAAAAGAAATCATTCCCTCCTATGATCAATAATGTTGAATGCTTTAAATGTCATAATTATGGGCATATTGTAGCTAATTGCAGAAGCAGAATGTTTCAGTCACATAAAAACAGATTCTACACAGAAAGGTACTATGGTTTCTTCAAGGGATATTATTTTTCATGTAGCAAGTGTGGTCATAAAGCAGCTGATTGCAATAGAATAAAGAATAGAAAAACACATTATGATCCTTATGCTTAATTTTCTGGTCATGTAATATGTTATGCCTGTAACAAGTATGGACATGTAGAAAAATAATGTAGGATGAATGGATCTGATAAATTGGATAATTTCCAGCACACAATAAGAAATTTCAAGCAAAGCTAGAAAAGGAAGGAGGACCAGTCAAAACCGTAGGGGATAATAATCCTACTGCAGTCATCCGCTTCTAAAGACTACTTCTCATAATGGCTGTAGAGTGATGTGAGATACATTATAGGGATTAGTAATGTATCATCATAGGGGGAGAAATGTATGATGATTCCCATGGTTGGTTTGGTAATTCTGGTTATGTTTATTTCTGACAGTGCATCTGATGTGAAGAAGACAGGTACAGGTGGTACAAATTCAGGGGGAGATGAAGTTGTGGAAATTTTTAGTGTTTCACTTTCCATACACGGGTTTAGTGAACTAAAGCCGCGTATATACGCAATTTCTGCTGGAGACAGTCGCGTATGCTTTTCTGATAAGAAAAACAGTAAGATAGCTAAAGATTAGGAACACAGGTTCAGGGGGAGCATCAGTGTAACTACTAATGAGTGAATTGTTGGCATTGTATCTGCTTATTCCTTAGTTCTTGTAATACTCATGCTCAAATGATGATGACATCATACATGGTTTCTTATGATGAGATTATGGATGAGCCCTGATTGCTTTTTGCTGAAGAATATCTTTTGTTTTCACACATGGATGAGATGAAAGTTTTATGATGCATAGATAAGGATAGATCATGTAGAGTTTGTTGTTGATGACTATTGACATAATTCCTACATATGTTACATCATGATTATGAAATAAATAAATCATGAAGATCTTGGTGATATCAGATCACATGGATGATTGCTTAACACATATTTTCTATTGAAGAAGTTGTTCTGGTATGATAATTCCTCTTGGGAAGAATATGTTGATGCTGCAAAGAGTCTGAAGGCTTGGTTACTAATGTGCTTATGCTACAACTATTGGTTGACACTTGAAAACTTAGCTACATTGTCCTATCTTCCAGCGAAGCATTCGAATATCTCAGACAGAAGCTGGGAAAAGTCTCTGCCATGCAGAAGATCAGATCTGCTTAATTTCAAGAAGATTAAATTGGATACGTGGATTTCATGAAAGATAGTCGCGTATTTACGCGAGTTTATACAGATAAAACCGCGTATGGGTGGTTGCTGACAATTTTTCTCTGGGTCAGCATTCTTCAGCATAGCTATGGTGCTGTTGGGTATCTCTGGTGATGTTTTAGCTTTTATATTTCTAATATTTGGTGAAGATAAGCCAAGGATTTGTTGTTGAAGTAAACGATGCAAAGCAGGAGCATTGGTCATGTGGAGAGGATGCATTGTTGGCATTATGATGATTCTGAAATATGATCTCTCTCTTGAAGTCCTTTTGGTATTTGTTACAAAATTTCATAGTTGTAATTTGATGAAAAAGTCATGTTGAGACCTATGATGTAAATTTGTAATATTCAGTCATGTATGACTCCGATCAAATGTAAACCCTCTTGGTTGGGTAGTTGAGTCAAATTGTGTAAACCCACTTGGTTGGGTATTTGAGTCTCATATGTAAATCCACTTGGTTGGATCTTTGATGTAAGTATGAGTCCTTGGTGATAGGAAGGTCATAGAGTCATATACTTCATTGAAAAATATGTTTGAAGATTCAGCATGAACTCAGGGGGAGCATGGTAACTTCAATGCACATCAGATCTAAGGTGCCTTTCTTTCTACAAGAGAAGAAAACTTTATTTTGGTTTTGGTCCGCCCTTGCCTCTGATGTCAAAGGGGGAGAGTAACATGGTGTTTGAATAGGGGGAGAGTATCATGGTGGTTTCATAATGGTTATATTCAATGTATCTATCTGTTATGATGATCAAACACTATCATGGTTGCCATCAAGTCCAAAGGGGGAGATTGTTGGCATGTGTTGTCCTTGATGGCAACCTACTTAATGGATTTTTCCTTGATGGAAACTAATTTGATGTGTTGTCCTTGATGTAAACCTACTTGATGAAGTAATATTGTTGGCAATATGATGCAATGTGTTGTCCTCTATATGGAAACCTACTTGATGAAGTTTTTCTTGATAGAAACCTGCTTGATGAGTTGCCTATGATAAGCAACCTATGTGTTAAATATGTAAGGAAGATGTATCTTGTGTTAAATAAGGAAGGATGATGTATCTACAGATCAGCTCAGAAGTAACAGAAGAAAGGAATTCCAGTAAGTACTAGAGAAATGATAAATATGACATGTCACAAAGCATATGCTGGTTTGTTAAGGAGAAGTAGGGTATGCACGCAGAAAAGTATGTGCCAAGTCGCGTATGCCAATTTGCACTCTAAATTTAGGAAACCAGGGGACATTACCATGGTATTGACACATTGTATTGAGCACTGGAATATCTATTTGATCTCGTCTAGGAATACCATTAGTAGTTGAGTGGTTTTGACTCATGGTATTGACAAAAGCTAAATCTATTTAAGGAGAAGAAGATCATAGTGCAAGGTGTGCATGAGTAAGGGTTGTTAATGAATAAATCTCTCTAAGGAATATCTACATGGATGAACTCTGTTCTTAATTGATAGATCTTACTCTATGATGTACCTATGAATACAATGATGGCTGAAGAAAATGATGAAGAAGAATATCTAGATATGAAATGACTTTGTATTTTCTAGATCTTCTTATGGAATGTTTAGATCTATGATGAGGCAAAATACTTTCTGAAGTAAAGGATGAAATCTAAGTTGTTTATCTGATCTGAAGAGCTGCACAGTCCTGAAAAGTTACAAATCTATACAGAGGTTCGCTTCTTTAAAAGCGCGTGTATACGTGGGTCTGCTTAAGGAAAAGCACGTATGGGAAGTTAGGGGTTTCTGAAGAATGCACAAAAGTATACGCAGGTTGGTGTGCATAAAAGCGTGTACATACGCAGGTTCAGTGAGGTAAAAGCGCATATGGAATCTAGGGTTTGCTGAAGTAAGTGGAATGAACTATCTGATCTGTTTTGTTGTTTTACTGCTATCTGTCAATGATGTATTCATATAGAATTGGATTGTTTGAATAATGAATATGCTGCTGATTATGTTAATTGAATATCAAAATTTTGGTTGATTGGTTGATGATTCAATGAATTAATTGATGGGGCTATAAGTTTCAGTTTGATATATGATGAGCTTAAATGTATGGAGTGGGTCCAGTCTGAAAATCTGATGAAAAGAGGCCTACAAGTTGTGTTGTATGGAAGTTGTTGGATCCGGTGTTGAAATTGATGAACGTGGTCCATGGTGTGGTGCTCGTGGTCAAGTTGAAGGAGGGTCAGAAGCCCTTCCGGGGCAGAGGCCGTAAACGAGAGCAAGGGTAGTAGCTCCCTTCCAGGAGAGGCTGGTAAACGAGAGCAGGGGGTAGTAGCTCCCTTCCAGGAGAGGCTGGTAAACGAGAGCAGGGGGTAGTAGCTCCCTTCTAGGAGAGGCTTGTAAATGAGAGAAGGTTGTAGCCTTTTGCAGGTGGGTGCCTGCGTGCTGGTTTGAGTCTGCGCTAGCACAATGTTGTAAGATGTTTTCTTTATAATAAATATTGAAGACTGAGATGACGACAACGGTGGTTTTCTCCTGAATTGGGTTTCCACCTTAAATCTTGGTGTTCATGTGTGTTGCTTATGTGTGATGATTTATTCTGTTCTTACTGCACATGTTTACTGCTTACTAAACATCTAATGAATGAATGATGCAAAGATCTAAGTAAAGAATTATCTACATAATAAGATCTCTGGTAATACACAAGTTTCATTGAGGATATCCATGTGTATACGCGACTTGGGTTGATTAAAGTAGCGTATGGGTTTTAGAGAAAGAAAAAGTAAAAATTTTTCAGTCTGCACTAAATACTGATTCACCCCCCCCCCCCTTCTCAGTATTTTTCCCAACACTTAGCTGCTCTGAGTTGTGTACACCCCAACTAGACATCCATCATCTGCTTGAGCTCCCTCAGCTCTTCTGTTAACTGCATGTTGATCTGTTGATCTCTTTTCTGTTGTAGCCTCTGCCACATCACTCTCTTCCTCATGGTCCAACCATGTCTTTGGTCTTTCACATTTTCCTGTAACAATTCCATCAATAACTCGAGATGGACTGCTATCTCAGCTTTCTCTTTCTCATACTCTTCATCAGTCAACTTCTTTCTTATGCCATGTGCCTTGGCATATTTCTCCCTCTTTCTACTGTGGTCTCTTCCTGAAACTCTTCTCTCTCCTTTATGACTTTCAGTAGTTATCTCCTTCGCCATGAGTTTCTCACCCACGAGTTGCACCAAGCCTCTCAATAACAAGCTCTCCTGCTACCACTTACCTCACCAATCCCTTTCTCCGGATCTGGTCTTTTGGTAATCACCGGTCCTCTGCTGGAACCCTTCGAGCATTTCTTCACTACTCTTTCAGGGTTCACTTTATCTGCAACTTTCAAGAACACACTTGTCCTTTTCATTCAACCTCTATTGAATCTTTAGGTTCTGCCACATTCACCTAGAATCCCTTCCTGGATTCCTTCATCACTGCACTCCAGCTGTGATCTGCTTCTTCCTGCTGAGATTTCTTCACTATGCCTGTAAATCAAATTATCCAAGCATAACCTTCAAGCCAGAGATAAATAATACCAGTAAGCTCACCTTTCAAGATCCTGTTGATCTCGCTTCACTTCTTCAACTTCACTCCATCCCTGTGTTGCAATATTAATTAGTTCAAAATATGACATTTATTCATCACATGCAATTAATTTAACTGAAAAACTTGAATCTTCACACAGAGCTATTCCAGCTCTGATACCAAATGATGCAGTCCAACCCTGCAAACCCATAATCTTTCCAATACTATGCATATAAAAATCCATCTCAATAACTGCCCAAATAAAATCTCCAAGTCCAGGCAATTACTTACACTATCATTCGCGGAAGCTTGTAATCTTGATTCACAAATAAGTATGGTTTATGGAAACCATACCGCAATTAAATTCTTTCCAAAGAAATTTTAGAACTAAACTTCAATTGAAGCTTGTACTCAACTCAACCTTGGTTATAATACCAATGCAATCTTCATAGGTTCTTCCAAAATATCGTTTCACTATGATTATAAAATCATACAAACAATTATCTTATGTGGAAGCTCTATTACATTTACAATTCTAATCAATTGTACGAAACCATACACCCAACAATCACCTCTTCCTGTGATTAAACCCAACTTCAAATACAATCCCAATTCAAACTTCATGCAGAAAAAATAATAATGGTCCATAGCTTTTGAAATCTCACACTTGCAAATCTGGATATTAGTAAGCATTAATATGTATACTCTTCAAGCTACACATTATCATGCCAATAATTTAAGCATTTCGATATGTGGTGTACCGAACTTATCCCACGCCTATACATTTATTTGACCATACATCCATGATATTCCACAGCTACATTGGGTTATAAATTTAATAAGAGTTTACTCACCAATTCCACCACTGACTGATTCGCACACAAGTCAAAGCTTGCACAATTTTCCACACGATTGCACTTTTCTGGCAGCTTCAAACAGGAATTCTTTTTTTTTGTTCTTCACTGTATTTCAGACTCAAACCTGCACCCTTCACACAGTGCTCAACAGTACATTCAGATAAAAAAAACAAGTCGACATTTAAATCGATTTCATATTATGGCATTCGAACCCGCTTGATAATTTTCTGCTGTGCAATTCAGGTCTAATTATTAATTTAGTTTCCAGCACCATAACTCTGCATATTCAGTGTATAATATCCCAAAGAATCTCACATTGATCCGTTCCAATGCTGGTTCATTCCATCATTTCAACAAAGTAAAATATATTCCACGGTTTTAATACAAATGTGCTTACCTCCAACGCTTATGCAATCCATAATGTGCCCTCAATTTCTTCTTCCAGCTTGACCAATGCTCCCACACCTCAACGTCCGGCTATGGAGATTCAAAGTCAGTCTTTCATTTGAAATCGAATACCAACACATCGATTTTCGCTTTCATCCAACGATATACATCCTTTTGCCATCGAACTGATTAAACTCTCATCATTTCTA
Organism: Pinus albicaulis; assembly: GCA_034641835.2. NCBI lineage: Eukaryota > Viridiplantae > Streptophyta > Pinopsida > Pinales > Pinaceae > Pinus > Pinus albicaulis. Next base: position 1,049,129,270 of record CM076575.1, on the reverse strand, counting down.
CATTGGTTAATACCATTGAACACATTCGATTCAACCAATTTTAGATTCACTGCATTCTCCATACGCGTCTACACACATTCATGATCTTTTGGGTCGATCTTCCATAACATGCTGGGTCTTTAGCTTCTCACATCAATTCTGTGGCTACATGCAATTCATGTTAAACAGAGTTTAATGACGAATATATTAATATGATGTAAAAAAACAACAAAGAAACCTTCAATCCATTTGAAATGAATCCTCAATCCAACAGTGCTCCACTTTTACAACTTCAACCTTTCACCGGCCGGCTAAATCTTGTGAATTTGTTCATGGGTTGTGGAACCCGTCTTCCTCCATTCTCACCCTTACATAAAATCAACGGTATTAACACAGATCAATGTCACTTTACTGCAATTTCAATTAGATTTTAAGTTCCACGGTTTCATATTTGCTGACAAACAACACTACGCTGCTTCCAGGTAATTTGCAATGCAAGCATTGGCTTGATTTCTGATTTATTACCTCGGCTCTTACTTTAATAACAACTTTCAAATTTTAATTCTTCACTCAACACAAAAGTTCATTTCAGATTTTGATTAGATAATTGTGTCGATGGGACTTCATTGCAGCGCTCAACAAATCATCCATATTCAACAAAAATCGATATAAAAATCTATTCTTTCCACATGTATTTAACGCTGTGCCATCAATCACGAGTTTACCCTCTTGCCTAATCGAATGCCTCATTCGATCCAGAAATTTACTCAGATTTGAACCATAAATTGATAATAAAAGCAATTCATTTTCCTCTACAGAATGACATTTAAATTCATGCATTGAAAAATGAATTCATAAAAACCATTTAATTATTCCAGCATCGATTTGCAAAACTCTGTTTCTATGTAGAACTTGTGCCTTCCAACCGATTCCATTCCAAGTTATATAAAATGTGCATTCTTAATTCAAACCCCAGTTACGGAAATTAAATATACACCTACTCAATAAATCGATACACACACTTCTGAAAACACTTTTCACATTAACAAATGGAAATACTTACAACCTTTGTATTTGGCCAGATATTCAAAATTCATGGCCTTTCAAATTTCCCGGAGGCTTACAAACTTGGCTCTCCAAACCTCATCACTCTATCACTCTATATTTTCTGATCTATTTGGCCTTTGAGGCTCATAAATTTATAGAAATTGAATTGAACCAATTTTGGTTCTCATCCCTTTAATAACTCAACAAATCCTCAAATATCTCAACACCCCTAAAATCTAGATCTTTATCCCTAAAACCTTGAATCTAAAATCTAACTTAGGCCTCTTAATTAATTCTTAAATATCTAAAATCTAATTCTCTCATGTTTTCCAGTTGTTTGGAAACATTTAAAAATTCTCACATATAATTAATTAAAAATATAATGTAATCACTCAAAATCTCATTTACATAAATTAATAATTTCTCAAAAACATGAGACCCCTAGGTTTAATAAAAATACAAGGTATTTTTCCGAGCTAATGCTCCTGCATCAATACCAAAACCTTTCTCTTTATTCTAATGTCTCCATAAATATCTTCATCAATCAGTATTCATGAATTCCAATCCCTAGCCAATGTATGTGCATATGAAACTTAATTAAATGAAGAGCATCGTCATATTTATTTTCATATTTGAACATAGGAAGATAAGATAAAAAATCGACATAGGCCATAGGATTTGGAAAGCCAGGGATATGAGACCAAATTATTAGTAGCATACATGGCATTCCTTCTCGCAGTTGAACCCATCTTGAAAACATTGAATTCAGGAAGAACTTCTTCAAGCTACTGATCTTTGAACAGTGTATTCACCATGAAAATTCTGAACTCTTGGATTTTTCGACACTGGAGTCACCAAGTGAAACATGCAAAGCCTTCTTATGCCTGATCAATGTTCACCATCAACAATCAAATATAATATTTTTTGTTCTTTCCTGGGAGATATTTAACCTTCAATCCCCCGCAACGATGCCAAAAATGTTATCAATTCCCCCCTGTTCCCAAGGATGAGAATGGAACTAAAGGTAGTTAAACAAAAATGAATCTTTAGGTTAGGTAGCTATCCCTATAAAAAACAGAGAGGGATCTCTCAATGTCACTTTAGCATTCAGTGAGATGACTATATGTACAATGATCTTAGGTTAGGTATTAAAGTTCAGTAAATTTGGGTTTTGTTTGATTTGAGTTTTTGCTGGATAGGAATGACAGTTAGGGAACTAGGTCAAGGGCTTAGGTCATATTTCAAATGTTAGATTGAAGAGGCAAGGATGAGCCCAGGTAGATAAGCTTAGGAACATGATTAATTTGTCATTGTGTATAGGGTTAAGAAAGAGAGAGTAAAAACGAGGATTAAAATGAATTCATTCATTGAAAGAGCAGAGACCTGGTCATGTAAATATTATTAGAAAAGAGCATGGAAATATGATGTATGTCTATATACTGATAATATTAACATACCAAAGAATATATGCGAAAGACGGATAACATAACACTCAAATATTAAGATTATCGAGAATAAAAAATGTTGAAAGCCATACCAATGGAGTCTCAACACTATGTTTACAACACTGTCTTTGATTTCATTCAAAGACAACTTATACAATAGCTCCACTCCAAATAAAAACTATCCAACCCCTAAAATGACTTGAGGTGGACTACTTATAGAAAATAGATTTCATGACACCTCGTATGGTCAAAATCAGATCGAAAACACTTCGTAAATGCACCCTAATAATGAGTCATTTCCTAGTTTCTAGTGAATTTAGAAACCATTCCTTCAAATTTAGCTAATAACTAGGTGTGTCTCATTCATAGAGGAAAAATATGTGGCAGAAGCATTAAAAAAGTGGCATTTTTGGAATTTTTCTTCAAAACTAGAAGGTGAAAAGTTGATCTGATGGCATATCTGTAATTTAGAAGTGAAAATCAATCCAAACATATATATTTTTCCTCATTTGGATGCTATGAGGAAAATCATCATGTCACTGTGTGACGCTTCTGCAATGACCAATTTTCCAAAATTTTCAAAAATGTTTCTGCAAAAATAGGGTTGAAAAATGGATCAATATCTCTCTAACCTTAATTTTTTTTTCTAAACTGAGAAAGGTTTTTGTTATTTGGTATTCTATTAACCAAAATTTCCCCCACGTTTTTCAAATACTTTCCCATTTCTTCAAAATCAAAGTTTTAATTTTATCAATTAAAAATTTCATAAGCATAGTGCGCCCTCAACAGAAGCGATGTGCCAATTTCAGATGGAGTTTGGAGGCCTTCCCGAAGGATTTGTGGGATGAAATTTGTATGTTTAGAAATTTTAGGATGTATGATACAAAATGGAGTCATCAAGTACTACAAACCCCTGCTTTAAACCCCTAAAAAATTGATTTGAAAAAAACTTGTCCAAAAGTGCACAAAATGACCTCGAGATTTTGTATTTTGAAAATTTATCTCAAACCATAACACCTAGGAATAAAATTAGGGATGTTTCTGTGCTTTGGCCTATGATTGAAAAAAACCTCTTTCATTTTTTTAAAATTCATCTCCATTACTTCATAAATATATTTTGAAGAAAAGTTGTCCTTGTGTGCAATATAAACCCTAGCTTGATCACAAAACTCTGAAAATGATGCCATGGATATGACTTGTCTCAAACCCAGAATGATGACCTCGATTATGGATCCTCTTATCACCCTACATTATTTTTTCAACAATAAAAACCCTAGCTTGATGTAGTGGGTAAGGAAGGGGGAAAATTAGGAAATCTATGGATAGTGGTAGTGGTTTTAGGGACAGAAATGGAAAGGAAGGAAGTTAGGAAAAAATCCCAAAAAAATTGGGGAGGTAGGGTGATGGGTGGCTATGAGATGCAAGTGGAATTTTTTGAAATGGGCACGAGAAAGGTGCCCAAAAGGTCAAAGAACAAGGTTTTCCTAGTTTTCGTGCAAGAACGTAGTGAAAACTAGGGTTTCAGTGAAAATGGTGGCAAGGAAGGATGTGAATGATAGGGATTGTTAGGATAAGGTCTATGGAAATTGTATCAAGGTTTTAGATGATGGAATTATGGTTTTATCAACTGAAACAATACATACATGAAGGAAACCAAAGACGTAGTAGAGAAAACATTAGGAGGGAATCCACCCTTTTGTTGAAGAATTTGACTTGAAAGAGGTGTGAGGAAGTATCCACTTACAAATAGGAGGTCTCTTAAGCATTTTTCAAGATGATTTGGCCCTTATATGGTTTCTTGCAACTTCAAAGGAAAAAACTTAGGAAACTTCCAATCTTTGTATGGTTGTGGAGAGTTGTGAGCATGAGAGAGGAGCTCTTTTGACCATGTAGCATACTTTGAGAAAATAAAAATTTCCTTTACTTTATTTTCCTATATTTTCTAACCCCCAGTTAGGATGCTTTGTATGGTGAAAATGACTCTTTTTTGGTTTCCTTCATTACATGATTGGACATTCTGGTGGCGAAATATATGAGACCTAGACCATAACCTAAATGGAGGTATGTTGACAGATCTATGACCCTAGGTGATTGATGGATGATATGACCTTGAAATGATGATGACCATGAAAGGAGTGAAGGGAGTAGCATTCAAAACTAGACAACATTCAATGAACAAACTTTTATTTGAAAATTAATTTGGAAACCTGAAATTTTGACCTTGGACCACTACCAAGTAAACCTGAAAGAGTATATTTGATTAATGAAAATTTAGAGACTAACATTGGTTCTAGTTTGGGATGGATTATCCTTCAGGAGATGTCAAGAAAACCATATATAAGGTAGCCTCATACATTGGGAAATGTATTCAAAAAAATAAAACACTCGACACTCAAATGAATAACTGAAACAAAAACTGAATTTGACTGAAAAAATTTGGCTACTGACTAAACTTACTTATGGCAGCAAACCATCAAGATCTTAGGGACTTCCCTTCGGGCTTCAAAGCCTGATGATAATCGTCCACCTACTAAATATATATATAAAATCATGCGATATTATCCCTCGAGTGTAACCAATCTAGAAAATGGCTACTTGCTTGAATCCTGCTCACACTTTCCTTGAGAAGGTAGAAAAAACAAAAGCTAGGAAACTCCAAGTCTCCACTAAACATGTGCTCATGATTCATAAATACAAGAAGATTCATCTTCTGAGATGGCTACAACAGACTGGCCAAAGGATCATGAAGAATATGCAACATAATATTTTCTAGATGATTTAAAATAGGAAAAAAAACCTCCTTCCAAACTTTTGGTTTGAATATATATTGATTCTGATCACCTTCATCAATGAATGTTGCAACATCAACCTTCATTTCTGGCTATAATAAATTTTCCATAGGATCCTGAAAAATTATCTCTTGATGATTTGGAGGATCATAAAAATCCTTCTGTTGCAACTGGCTGCTCTTCATGATGAATTTCAACAAGAGTGTGCTCTTGGTCTTGAAAAAATTCTGAACATATAGATGAACAAGTTTCCTCTTGAAAAAATAAATGAAATAAATGAGGTGGCTGAAGAAGAATATGAATGACACTTCTCGTCCATGTCTCGGTCTCCTAAATGCAGTTGAATCACTTCATATAATTCATGGGAATGATCATGATATTCATCAATTGATTGATTATTAATACTATCTTCAGTGAAATAAGACATTGTTTGTTGGAAATTATCAAGAAGAAAATATTCTTTTGCAAGATGATTTAGAAAAAAATCTTCCCCTTCACTGTTCTCTTCTTGAAATAAATATTGAAGATATGTATGATCTGAAAGGAAATTTGAATGACTATTTTCATCCCTATTCTCATCTATAATAAAGGGGAAAACTATTGAATCTTGAAGATCTTCCTGAATGTCATGGTTATCCTTTAATACTTCTTCATGTTGAGAAAATAAATAAAATAAGGATTCTTCAATCTCATCATCCATTAAATCTTGATCATGAATGTCAAACCCCATATGTTGAATAAGTTCACCGAGGTTTCCACAAATACTTTCTACCAACACTAGAGAAGGGTAGTTTTGTTTGTAATTTTTACAAAATGCTACACATAAATCATTAAGAGAACATAGACTAGCAGATGGCAACTTCTCATACAAAAAACTTGTTGTTTCTTCTAAGGTCTCCATAAATATATTCATCAATCAGTCTTCATGAATTTCAACCCCTAGCATATGTATATGCATATGAAACTTAATTAAATGAAGAGTAACATCATCTTTCTTTTCATATTTGAACATGGGAAGATAAGATAACTAATGAACAAGAGGCATAGGATTTGGGAAGCCAAGGATATGAGACCGATATATACGAGCATACCTGGCATTTCTTCATGCAGTTCAACAGATCTTGAAAACATTGAAGTCATGAAGAAATTCTTCAAGATATTGATCTTTGAACAATGTAGTCGCCATGAGAATTTTGAACTTTTGGATTTTCAACACTGGAGTCAGTACGTGAAATACGTATAGCCTTCTTGTGTCTGACCACTGTTCACCATCACCAATTAGAGCTAATATTTTTCATTCTTTCCTGGGGAAAATTTAACCTTCGCTCCTCGGCAACAACGCCAAAATGTTATCACTTCCCCCCCCCCCCCCCCTGTTCCCAAGGCTGAGAATGGAACTAAAGGAAGGTAACCACAAATGAATATTTAGGTTAGGTAGCTAGCCCTACCAAAACAAGATATGGATCTACTAATGTCACTTTAGAAGTTAGTGAGATGAATATATGTACAATGATCATCGGTTAGGTATTAAAGTTCTGTAAATTGAGTTTTTTTTTTCTTTGAGTTTTTGCTGGATTGGAATGTCAGCTAGGGAACTAGGTCAAGGGTTTAGGTATGATTTAAAAGGTTATATTGCAGAGGTAAGGATGAGGCAAGGTAGGTAAGCTTAGGAAAATTCTTAGTTTTTGATTGTGTATAGGGTGCACACAGAGATAGTCAGAATGAGCATTAAAATGAATTCATTCATTGGAAGAGTAGAGACATGTTCATGTAAATATTATTAAACAGAGCATGAAAAGCGTGATTTCTGTCTATATACTGATAATATTAACATATAGAAGTATATATGTGAAAGAAGGATAAAATAACGCTCAACTTGATAAGAATACAGAGAAAAAAAAAATTCTCAAACGCATACCACTAGAGTCCCAACATTATGTCTAAAACATTGTCTTTGATTTCATTCAAAAAAATATTGTATAATAGCTCCACTTCAAATAACAACTATCCAACCCCTAAAATGACTTAAGGTGGACTACTTATATAAAATAGAGTTCATTACACCTCATAGGGTTGAAATCGGATCCAAAAAACTTCATAAATGCACCCTATGAGTCATTTCCTAGTTTCTAGAGATGTTAAAAACCATTCCCTCAAATTTGGCTAATAACTAGGAGTGTATTTCTCCTTCATTAATTACATTATTCCTCCACAAGAAGAGTAAAAAATAAAATCTCCTGCCAAAAACAAAGCTCATGGGACATCTAAACCTTGAATTTTGGAGTTTTTGTGGCTTCACAACTATCCAAAAGAACGCAATGACAAAAGCGTCAAGCCACATTGGAGCTGATTTTGACTGACATTTTGGCACACATTTGCAAATATGAGAGTTAGGATAGGAAGAAATGTGTGTCTTCTTTCCATTGTACCCTAAAAACTGAGAAAATAACCCCTGGAATTTCTTCAAGAACTCATTCTCCCAATCTCACTCAAGAAGCGTCGCACAGAGGAAAAATAGGTGACAAAAGCATGAAAAAAGTGGTGTTTTTTTATTTTTTCTTCAAAAATAGAAGGTGAAAAGTTGATTTGATGTCATATTTGTAATATAGAAGTGAAAATCAGTCCAGAAATGTATATTTTTCTAGTTTTAATTCTTTGAGGAAAATCGACGCGCCACTGCTTGACTCTTCTGCAATGACCAATTTTCCAGAAATTTCAAAAAATATTTTTGCAAAAATAGGGCTTAAAAATGGTTCAATATCTCTCTAACCATAACGTTTTTTGAAAAACTGAGAGTGGTTTTTTTTATTTGGTATTTTATAAACAAAACCTCATCCATTTTTGAAAAATACTTTCCCATATATTCTTAATCCAAGTTTTAAGTTGATCACTTAAAAATTGCAGAAGCATTGTGTGTCCTCAACAGAAGTGTCGAGCCATGTTTAGAGGGTGTTTTGACACCTTCCTAGAGGATTTTTGGGCAGAAGGTGGTATGGCTGGAAATATTATGATGTATGATACAAAATGGGGTCATCAAGAACTGCACACCTCCGCTCCAAATCCCTGGAAATTTGATTTGAAGAAAACCTGTCAAAAAGTGCAGAAAATTACCCAGAGCAACTATATTTTGAGAATTTATCTCAAACCGTAACACTTGTGCATAAAATAAATGAGGTTTTGTTATTTGGCCTAATATTGATAAAAATCTCTTTCACTTTGGTAAAATTCATCTCCTTTACTTCAGAAACAGATTTTGAAGCAAAACTTTGCTTGTGTGCAATATAGACCCTAGGTTAATCACAAAACTCTGAAAATTATGCCATGGGTATGAGTTGGCTCATACATGGAGTGATGACCTCTCTTATGGATCTCTTCTCACCCTCCATGATGTTTTTAAACAATGAAAAACCTAGCTTGATGTAGAGGGTAGGGAAGATGTAATATTAGTAAAACAGGGGATAGTGGTATAGTGGTTTTAGGGACAAAAATGGAATGGAAGGAAGTTAGGGAAAAATAAAAAAAAATTGGGGAGGTAGGGTGATGAATTGTCTATAGTCTGTAAGTGGAAGTTTTTGAAATGGCATGAGAAATGTGCCCAAAATGTCAAAACATAGGGTTTTCCCACAAAAATGTAGTGAAAACTAGGTTTGCAATGAAAATGTTGGCAAGGAATGATGTGAGTGATAAGGAGTGTTAGGATAAGGTCTATGGAAGATTTATTAAGGTTTTATATTATGGAATTAAGTTTTTATCAACTAAAACAAGACATACATGGAGGAAACAAAAAACGTAGTAGAGAAAACCTAAGGAGGGAATCCACCCTTTTACTGAATAATTTGAATTTAAAGAGATGTGAGGAAGTATCCACTTACTGATAGAAGGTCTAGGAACCTTTGTGCACTATGATTTGACCCTTGGATGGTTTCTTGGAGGTTGAAAGGAAAAAACATAGAAAACTGCCAATATTTGGATGGCTGTGGAGAGTTGTGAGCATGACAAAGGAGCTCTTTTGACCATTTAGCATACACCTTTGAGAAAATAAAAAATTCCTTTACTTTATTTTTCTATATTTGCTAACTCCCAATGAGGATGATTTGTATGGTGAAAATGACTCTTTTTTTCTTTCCTTCATGACATGATTAGACATTGTGGTGGTGAAACAAATGAGACCTAGACCATAACCTATATGGAGGTATGTTGACTGATCTATGACCATAGGTGATTGATGGATGACATGACCTTGTAATTATGATTACCATGAATGGAGTGAAGGGAGTAGCATTCAAAATTAAACAACATTCAATGGACACAATTTTATTTGAAAATTGATTTGAAAACATTAAATTTTGACCTAGGACCACTACCAAGTAAACCTAAAAGAGTATGTTTTATCACTAAAAATTTAGACACTAATAGACTACATACCTACGAATTGATGCAATGAAGTGATTTTGTGATTCTGACACATCATCTTGTAGATACTTCATGTAACCTGTTCTACCAATTTTCCAGTTCTTCCTTCGAATCAGGAGTATAGGAACTTTCCTGTTCCCAGCTTAGTTTATCTTCCACACTGGGATTGATCCAATATTCATCCTTAGCTATTATCTAATAAATTTTTTCGACATATGCATCACAATAATCATACCAGAAAGGATTTATATAGCACACTCCTTCTGATGGATATAGAGGAACAATGACCCTCATATTGTAATTTTTGAACACCATTTGTCTCTTCTTCAAATTGATTATCTTCAAATTATCGAAAACCAACTCCAATCCAAGAAGTGCGGGATAGGGGTTGCTATCATCTACAATTTCAATCATCTTGAAGTCTACAACAACACACACTCCTTCAATATCTACTACAATGCTAGGTAACATTCCCATAGGGAGGATCTTCTATTCGTTGGCCATCCTCAACTGGATTGACAACCATTTTAAATTTGGTATTCCCATTAACTCGGTAACACGTTGGCATTAGATCCTAAGTATAGGATTATCTCATCCATATCATATTCCCTGATCTCAGCAATTAACACTCCTTGTTACGATGTTGATGCATGGCTCATCCTCCCTAAGTTCAACGGTCATCATTTGCAGATTTTTTGTGGGCTATTGGTTCCATTTATCCTGAATCTTCCTCATAAGGACTGGACATTCTTCTATGACATGATAAAAACATTTGTAGTACTTACAGGTTGTAGTAGGATTCTGATAATCTGTTGTGAAGTGTTCTGTCTATCTGCAGTTGTAACAGATAATCTATCCACGTCCTCAAACAACTCCTCATTCTTGGAAACCTCCTCAACCATCCTATTGTCCTTGATAATCATGTGCATATCCTTCAAATTGAATTATATAAGCATAAACACTGTGCTCCATCATTAAGTCATAACTTCAACAATTTTTCTCATCATATCCTATTGATTTACAAGAGTTTCAAAATATCTGCCTTGGGTTCTGCACATATTTCTGTAATAGAGAGGAATATTTAGAGCGATGTTGGCCTATAGTTCTACATATATCACATCGTAGGCTAGATCTTGGGTTTAATGGATTATGTTCTCCACTAGACAAGTAGTCTCTGAACACAGGGCATTGTTCCATAGAATGGCCTTATGCTTTGGACTTTATAAACCAGACTTGCTGTCTAAATTGTTTTCATTTCTTTAGATCTTGCAATTCCAAGGTCAAATTTGCTAGATCACTCTGAATATACTACAATCCTACATGAGTATCTCTTATCAGTGAAGCTTCCAGCTTCATTTCAAATTCTAGAGCTTCAGCTTGAGTTGCAATTTTCTATTGTGTCAAGGGTAACCTGATGTGCGACATCAACATAGCTATAAAACATTCTTTATGATGCTCTAGGGGTATGTTAAAGCTTACTTGTCCCATTAACACCTTGAATATTTGATCCAACTCCAAAACAAATTCATTAGTCATCTATTTGATTTCCTTCAACTCAGTAATTCATTGTGATTTAGACTTCGACTTCTTTAATTATGATACTAGCGCTTTCTTAATATCATCCAATGAAGCAACCTAATTAGTTTAAGAATACTTCATGTACCATGTCTGGGTTATTTCTTGTAGCGTTGTGATGAGTACCCCTTATTTACATCTTTGTCATTAATGTGTCTTGCTTTCCATACTACATCAGTTACAAACCAAAACTACTCAGGATCCTCTAATCCGAGTCCTCTAAAAATAGGTAGCTTAATGTCATTGGCCATGTTTCTTCTTGGGGGGTTAGGGGGAGGGGGACGGAGGGTAAGGGGAGTAGAGGGATGGGGCAACCCAAATATTCCTTGATTATTCTCAACTTCTAACTTCCAAGCACCATCAGGTTGGGGGGGGGCGGGGGTATATCACAGGATTATAGGGTTACTTCCTTCTTCTCCATTCTCGGATTATCCTAACAAGGGTCTGAAATGAGTCTCAATAAATTTATTCAGTTTTTGATATATTATTTATCACTTTCCACTTCGTGTAGAACCAGTTCTTGGTTCAGATGTATTCCCTCTTCTTCCAAACATTAATGTGACTGCATTCGTAGCACACCCTTTTCAAAAAAAATCATTTTAATCCACAACATCAAAGAATTTAGATACTTACCTATCGATCCCTTGAAGAATCTTCTCTCAGCCTCATTGTAATATATAGTCATGCATATGGTGAATTCAGTGATTAATACTCCAAGGATACTGTCAATCCAAAAATCAACACCTCTTGAGATGTTGTTGTTAGTATTCTTTAGTCACTATATCAATTTAGGGCTCCACGTGGTAGGCTCATCATTCTTAAAACAAGTCCTTTTCTTGGTCAACCTTGATATTCATTCATATGGTTCATTATAAAATGACATGAGGAAAATATCATGTTTTTCTGTGAAAAGATACCTCTACAACCAGGCTTCAGTCGTCAACCACAGATTTATATTTTACGGAGCTAAAAATTATCGTTCTTTCTAATTTTCCCAATCTTTTGTTTCCCTCTTTGATGGATACCACATCCACATGTCCCTCAAATAGATCTTGGTCTGGCAATGGAACCATTTGTTAGCTTTCTTGGGCATGACCTAGTTTCGACTTGTACTTCGCACCAAAAAAAACCTCAAACACTGGCCCTTTAGGAAACGACCTGCAAGAATATCGTAGTGTCACCCTAGGTAGCTATGGGTGGTTGGAGAACTAGGTTTTTGCATCCTTTAGGGACTGTACGAGGTGGATTTTACTTCACTTTCATGTATTTTACTTAGTCTTTTTTCATACATATCACTATTGTGTTGTATAACTTCACTAATTACTTTATCACATTCAATTTAACATAAGCATATCAAAGAACAATATAAATTGTGCTATCATAACATTTTCTAGAAATAAGTACTTCAAATCCATAAATAGAAAGAAAATATAACAATACACATAAATACAAAATATTTCCCAAAACTTCTTCTTCCTTATTAAGATGTATCTTTTCAGTACATTAAGCTTCTCAAACTACAGACACAACTACAGGTGGTCTGCACACTACGTTAAAAACTCTTCCAAAGTCTCGATGCACTCAACCGTGGAGCCTTTCCTTAAGGCCTAAGAACAAAGAACAAAGTATTAAATGAATTCTTCTCCTTAATAATATCCTTCTCTCTCTTCGACAAAGAATTACATTTCTTTATATACATTACATAGCTACAAAAACATGGTCCAAATACTATGGGATCAAAAAAACAATCAAATAAAACCCCAATACCCGTTACAAAATAAGGGGCTTCAACCTATTAGTCATCAATAATTTTTTAACTTTATAGATGACTAAATGTATATCTTAGATTTCTAGAAACAAAATTGATGAACCTTGTGAGTTCTAGAAATCTCACTACCTTCATTATTGTTAAGATAATTTTTTACTATTTCAAAATTCCATCATGTCAAGCCCTACTTACTAGTCTCAGAAAACCCATTAGAGGATTGGGTCACTCATTTTTGTCTATATTTTGTTACCTTTGGCCCAAATCCTCTGATCTGTTTTTCCTAAACCCCTCCCACTGCTACCTAAATCCACCAATCAAATAGCTCTGCTATGTCTCCCCAAAATAACTCAAGCATTGATGATCTCAAACTATTTTTGTAGGCTCTTTAGATGAATCAAGTACATTGGATTTTGGATCTTCAATACATCAATTTATCATAAATTTTATCTTACACTTGATGACCCCAAATTCTAAGTTTCAGCCCAAAATCCAAGACCAAGGAGCCCTCCACTAGGTCACCTAAGGTTTCACAAAGTCATAGGGTGGATTTGCTATCCTAAAATCTCTATTTTTCATGTGTGAAGAAATTGCATTCAAAGAAGAAAGGGACAAGCGATTTTGTCCAAAACCCATCGAGATGCTCCAGCAAGGCAAAAAAAAAAATTATTTTTAGAACTCTGCCACCTACAGGACAAACAAACAAAAAGACAGTGTAAAGGTGAAGAGAAATAAACATTATAAAAGTGGGCTTTGGCATGAAAATACTTTTCAAAAAAAAGGTATAAAGGTTTTTCCTACCTCTCCCCCAACTCATTTGTCTAAAGAAGGTGAAGAAGAGAGCCGTTGAAGAAGTTTTTTAAGGTTTCTGCAAACTTTGGTTAAAAAATTTTAGGCACTACACACTGAGTCGTCGGTGCTGTGCACATAGGAAGCAACAATAGTGTTAAAATACACTGCGTTGCGTACCAGAGGCCAAACACTATGCACCAGTGAAGGTGCTGTGCACAGGTCTAGTCCACCACTCGACTGCCCGCAAACCGACCCGACACTACGCACAAGAGGGCCCAAAAGGAACGGCCTACCGGGTGGCACTATGCACACACAAATTTTGGCTAGATTTGCTCAAAAATTGCCAAAAATCTATTTTTCTCCTCCTCAAAATGGCCACAGGCTCCTGCATGAGTTAAGCAAGGTTGGTGCTTAATTTTTCCCTCCAAGTAATATTTTTTCATAATCAAAGAGAGTATTAAAAACCTAATGTGCCCAAACCCTAATCTTCATGAAAATCAAATATTTAACCTTCTAGGGCAAGGTTTACAAATTGGAGAGTTGTCATTCATGTAAAAACACTCAGTACCAACAAGCCTTATCCTAAACTCTGAAAAGCACTCCTTGATTAATTCATTTTACCTCCATTTGCTAAAAGTCTGCCCTCACATCACTCATTTGTCCTCCCTAGGCCTAAAAGCTCTGATCGAGCAAAAAACCACTTTGTTCAAGGATATAATAAACCACCATGTCTAAGGAAGATATCAGTACCAACAATGATGAAGGCCAAGGGCCTATCAAGCCAAAACACAAGGGAGGAAGGGTTAATATGTTTGAGCCTTTAGACACCATGAAAATCACCTCTTCTCCCATGATCCTTGCATGTTTTCAAGATGTTGGATGCTATCAGTTTTGTGAGAGGGTTAAACGAGTCCAAAGCAACTCAAATTTGACTATGTTGTTCATTCTCAGCCTATAAAATAACCAAGTCAACCTAGCAGGAATAAATTTTGAACTCTCATCTGAATCTGTTTCTAAAGGCACATAAATACTAGATATTGGTGAGATATGGTTCAAGCAGAAAAAGTTGGCCTTAAGCTACAATGAGCCCTTCCTCAAGCCTAGTTGTCAACAAGGCTGCAAGGTTGTTTTCCCTTTATCCCACTTGCTAGAGAGATATGCCCTACTAATGAAGCAAATCATCAAGTACTTCACTTGTGAGGGTAGGTACTCCAGGGTTTATTCATATCACATAAGGATTTTGATGCACTTCGCCAAGGTTAAATTTCTAAACCTACCATACTATCTCTACCAGAGCATTGATAAGATGGCTTCAATGGTCAAGAAAAGGAGTTATGCCCACCAAATGCAAATCCTTTTTCACTACTCCTTGGTTAAGATGACTGTTTTGCACCGGCTAGAGTAGAAGGGAATCCCTTGGGAAGCTTTTATCTCAGGTGATGTATTTGCAAATCCCCAAGCCTTGATTCAACAAAATTTTCCCTCCACTTCACACTCACTTACCTCCAATCCTCCATCACCTCCACCTATGCCTTCTCCACAAGGAAACCTGCCTCTTACTTCTTCCCCTGATGCATCAAGTGAATATGATGACAATGGTAATGATGGGCAAGGGGGTAGTAGTAGAAATGAAGAACAAGTAGATGACAGTGGAAATGAAGAAGATAATGAGGCAGATGCAGAATTGAATGAGGAACAAGGAGGTGACAGAATCAATGAAGGACAAGAAAAGAATGATGAAAGTGATGAAAACAATGGGGCGGAGGCAGAATTTAATGAATATGAAGATGATGACAATAGTGCTAAGGAAGAAGATGATGGAAGTAGCGATGAAGAACAAGAAAATGATAGTGGAGAAGAGGAAAACGGTGAGCGCTATGAGGGAGACAGTGATAGTGATGATACAAATAAATCACTCCCAAGTACAAAAAAATTAGTTGTTGATAAACAAGATGAAGACATAGAGGATAATTAAGAGAATAATGAAGATGATAGTCAACAAGAAGATGCACAGGATAGCCAAGAGAAGAATGTACATGAGCATGACAGTGAGCACAATAATAGTGCAAATAGTGATGAAATGAATGGAGACGATGAATGTGATGAAATAGAAGGTGATGATGAGGAAATAAAAGACCAAGAAAAAGTAGATAATGAGGCTGAAAAATATTTTTAAAAGGCAGGCAGTGACCAATAAAATGAAGAAGGAGATGAAATGGCAGAAAATGAAAATGCCTCTAGCAATGACCCCATAGAAAGTGAAAATGGTGATAGCCCTGGTACAGAGGTAGACTTTGATGATCAAGATAATGAAAGTGAAGAAGAAGATCATGACAGTGCTCATGAACAAAGCAGTGATAAAGAGCCAGAATTTGAAGGTAAGGACAATGGGACAAATGATGAAGAAAAATACTTTCATGAGGAACAGGGTAAAAACGAGGCAAGTGAGGAAGGTCATGATCAATTTGAAGACCAATATGGTAGTATGGAAGAAAGTGAATACAATAATGATGCTGATGCTAAAGATCAAGAAAGCAGTGACCCAATGGAGCATGAGGTGACGCATGGAAACCATGGAAAATATGAAAGAGCCGGTGGCAACACCATAGGTCATAGCAATTATGGAAACACTGTCAAAACTACCATTATCACTCCTCTTACATGCACATACCACAGAGGAAAAGGAGATATGTTTACTGCCTCAAAAAGGAAAAGGGCCATCTCTTCACAAGCTATCAAGCCCAAGGACAAAGGCAAGGAAAATATAGAAATGAGTGAACAACAGGTAAAGGTGAGGAGGAGTAATAGGATAAATAAAACCCATCAAGAGCCTCAATTCATTGATCTAGACAGTGAGAATGAGGACAAGGATATGAGCACCAAATTTCTACTCTTGACCAAAGATGCACATCTTAGGGAGTGGGAAAGAGATTTCGAGATGGAACAACATGTCATTCAGTATTACAAGGAGGAGCACAAGCATTTCAAGAAGGTAAAGAGAGGCCTTGCTCTCCAAAATAAAATGACCAAGCACTATGCGAAGAAAAACATGCTTGCTTGTGCCAAACTAAAGGACGCCATCACAGAGCTAGAAAAACTAAAAAGGGCAGAGGTGAATGAAAGCATTGGATTTTTGGCTGAAGCTTCTCAAAAGGTGTCCAAGACCTCTTGAGGGACCTTTCCACCAATTTTGAGCCAAATTGGACAATTTTTTTTTTTTTTGAAATTTTGAGGCCTCTGTGCGCAGCACCCTAGGTGATACGCACAAATTTGGTGCATCCTCAACTTGCCAAATTTGCATTTTTGGATGCCTCATGTCACCAAAAAATTTCTCACAAAATTTCATATCATTTGGAGAAAGTTTGACCCCCCAAAAGGTCAAAAAACATCAAAATTTTGACCTTTCTGCCTCATTTTTAGACCAGGTGCTGCGCACAGAGCAGTGTTGGGAAAATTGGTTTTGGAAAGGAAAATTGCAATCATTCAGAAAAATAAAGGTATATTTGGAAATTATACTTCAAGACCTTTCCATTGAGCCATCACAGAGTCTTTTTAGACACCTGGAAGGCCTCCAAATAACTACTGCAAGAAGACCCAATTTTGTTGTCTCTGTGCTACACTTCTGTGGCTAAAAAGTCAAAATGTGCATTTAGCAAGTTTTTAGAGACTTTTCAGGGCCTAAAAGTCAATTTAATTGCTATAAGTGGCCGAAAAAGATATTTATTTTATATATTTTGTGCCTTGGGCCTTGAAAGGCCTCAAGGACAGTAGAGATACTTTTGTTTAACCAATGAACTTCTAGATACTCTCTTAGATCGTGTTTCTAAGAGAGCATGGACACTCATTGTAAAATATTGGCATTTGATGAGCTTTCAAGAGAAATACATGGTTTTTATGAGTTTGGAGAACAAATTGCTCTTGTGAAGATTGGTGAATGGCTTGCTTGGACTAATGATGAAGAGGCTTGTTTGCAGGATTCCTTAGCTTGGTGAATGGGGATGTATTCTTAATTTTTTTATGTTTTCTTATTCTCATTATGTTTCATCCTTCTTGGTTGCTATAAATCAGAAAAGTATAGCTTGATACATGCTCTTTGAGGCACCTCAGTCCTCATGTTTGTTATAGCCTTGATGTTTTCTTCTGTTTGGTCATCTTAAGGAATTCTTGATTGCTCCTTAGGCCCACCTAAACCTGTTTGTTTCATGTATGGACTAGTATGCTAGTTTACAAGTATGATTCATGGTATGCATTGCTTACTTGAAGCTGTTCAAATTATGTCCTAAAACCTCTCTTTGGAATATTGCTTGATAGGTTAAAGTCAAAGAGGTCTCGTTCGATCTTGCCCTTTGTCCATGTGTACCTACTTATTTCATAGTTCTTTGTATCTTTATTTATGATTTATAGGATTTACCTCTTCATAGATTGATTTATTGTGCTATATTATATGTTTTCCCAAATTCTGAAGGTGAATTTACTAAATTTAGAAGCTCTTATGCTTTCTATGTTTCACTGGAATGTTTATCTTGGATATTTATCAGTTTAAGTATTGTTCATTGAGCTTAATGGCTTTCCCTACCTCATGAGTTATAACTTTTTACTATCCGTATTTAAGACCTCTTATTTCTCCCAAATTTTTTGTTCACTCCACCTCACACATTACCCTAAGGATCCATTTACCTTGCTGGATCAGCCCTGCAACACACTCTGATTCATCATTGAGACACTCATGACTTTTATTGACTCCATAGCCCAAGTGCTTTGACAAACTCTCACTCCACCTATCCTACTTGACCATCTTACCCCAAAAAAAAAAAAAACAAACCCCACACTTCACAACTAGCCTAAAATCAACCATCTAGAGTGAACAAGTTCACATCCTTCACACACAATAGAGAGAGTCCTGTCTGAGTCCAAGAAGGCTAGGTCCTAGGACTCCAAAGACTGGTTTCATGTTACCCTGTCATTTGATTTAGCCAATCTGCCAAATCACGGGACCCTAACACGACCCACCCTGAAGCCCCTATGACACCGTGCAAAAAATATAACTTTGCAGTACCGCACACTCCGCTTCTAAAAATGAGGAGTCTTTGACAAAAAATTGACTAGGTTGGGCTGCACCAAAAAACATGTATTTTTATCATTTTATATGTAATTTTAGCTTATGTTTTGAGCATGGGTATGCCTCCCTCAATAATATTCCATGATGTAAATTTATTGTAACAGATAATGATCTCACTGGTTGTTCTTGATCTTGAATTGTCACAAGGTAAAGAACTTCAGTCATTAATTTTCATTTCTGAGTTTACGCTTTAGGGGTCAATGTTTTATAGTCCATTTTGTCACATCTGGTCAATAGGCCTTCAAATCAGGATCATTTGTATCCTTGAACACCTTGTCATCATCCCTACATGAATCCCTAAGAATGACTCTCTCAAAACCCTGAATTTTTTCCCTTAATTGCTTCATTTAGATTTGTTTTAGGTCCAACGTACCCTGGCTCTTTAGGGACCAGTGATCACTAGTAGGTTAGCCCTCTCTAAACCTACATTGATCACCAACAGCTTGCCCCTTGCTCAGGGTGTGATAATTCTAGAAATCCAGGAAAAATAAAAAGAATTCCGAAGCTTCCTCTTCCAGAAGCTTCCGAGGGTTGTTCTAACCATTTACCTTGGATAAGACCTTTGAATCCCATCCTATCATACCTTGGATATTTCACCCCTTATCCCTTGAGCTCATCCTCCCATAAAGAGAGGATCTCAATCCTATATTGGTAAATGGATAATAATTCTTAACCTACCATCCTCTCCTATATATTTACTTCCATTCAAAAGCTATGGGTTGGATTTTTGAGATATATTCTACCATTATGTTGTTATTCTGAGAGTCATTTTTCCATGCATTAGGGTGACATAGAGGTAGACTTTGTGGAAAGGAAGGACAAGCCAACTTGGAGGGGCTCTCCTACAATATCAACTCCTATATTTGGTTGTAACTCTCTCCATTTATATAATACAAAGAGTCCATTATTTTCCTATATGTGATGTTATGACTTCATATATTCCCATGCCATGTTGATGCATTGAATAAAATGATTGGATGATGCTACATATATTTCATATATCATTGGTTTGTGTTGTTTAATTTTGTAGGTTCTAATTAAAGTGATTAGAGCTAGGATTGGAGCATAGAGGCCAAGGGAGGAACAAATATTACATCGTATTTTAGGTAGGATTCATCCCATTTTCCATTTACTTTAAGGAAAACATTATCTTCTTTTATTTTTGTTGTTATATACTAGGCCATCAATTCAAAAGAATTTACTTTTGTCTGCAGTCAGAGATTCTATATAAAAATAAAAATATAATAAATATTTTTATAACATAGCAATAACATATAACATAACAATAACATAACATAAGAAATATATAACATATCATAAAATAACAATAAGAAATACAAGAAATATAACATAATAATAAAAATACACCAATATAACTCGAAATATAATCTAACAAAGCTTAATTAATGACATATTTATAATGAAATTGATACATATATAAATAAAAAACTCAAAAATGTACAAGTATTTGTTTCCTTAAATTCGAGACAACATAATACATAGGCTATAAGTTTATGGTCTAATGGGGTAGCTATCTAGGAAAAAAAAACTAGATTTAATATAATTTCATGTGATTGAATAACATGAAATGTATTAGTGGAAAAATTTAAAGATTTATATCATGATCTTCTATCAATAACTTCCATTATCATAGTTTCTTTCTACCCTTCACTTCTTTCAAATGTAATTGAGTTTCCATGACCAAATGACTATCGGGCACATATAACATTTGGTTGGTAGTCTTGGGAAATAATGTGGTCTTTACATTTCTTTACTTATTTAAAGAAATTTCTCAATAAGACCACTAAACCAACTGTATATGTATAACGTGACGGATTTTTATACTCTCGAAATAATGCGAATTTTGACTTAATGCATCACAATAAATATAATTCAGTTTCTCTCGATTATATTCTTGTGCAATGTGATGCCAGGATACTGGGTTAAAAGAGATCCTAGCATATGAAAGAGTGTGTGCTCTCTTTAGCACGAGAATCCACAAGAAAAATCTTCATTAAAACTATGATTTAGCTCAAAATATACATAAATAAAAAGAGAGTTGTATAAAACAATACTGATATATAATAACACAAGAAATTCCTTGGCCGAATATTACAATGGATGGCCTCTCAGCTCTCGTCCCTTTTACAAAATCTCTCAACCCATCTCTCTCTCTCTCTCTCTGTGTGTATTCCTCACTCTTTTTCCATCCACACACTCCTCATATTTATACATAATAATGAATTTATTCCAATCCATAATTTCCTCCACAGAAATATCAAATCTCAAGTAAAATAGAAATTAAATTTATCCTTTTTTTGGGCTGAACTAAGTCCTATTTAAGGAATTCCTAATCCCTAGATTATCTACCTAATTCAACTCCACTCATATCCTTAATTATTAAAGGAATGTTTACAATAATCCTCACATTTATATTTTCTCTCTTAATTTATTAAAATGAGAAAAATAATTAATAAAATAATTAAAAACATCTCACCCCCTAAATCACATAAATGAATAATGAAAATTTAGCTTTGATGCTCCAACATCACAATGACACAAATTCATCACCTTCTTAAAAAATATCAGAAAAAATATAAATCCTTGTCAATCACAACCACTTGATTGTCCTCTTCCTCATAATTAAACTTAGGAAGTGGGGACAATGATGCCAGTTATTCTTGCATCCATGGTTTGACATATTTGTTAATGTGGTTTACACACTTAATGGTGGATTCCATATCATCAACACATATATGACATAAGAAAGAGTACCTTTTTTTCTAAATTGAGAATATTTTTTTCATTTTCCCACTTCTAATTGAGTGCAAATCTCTTTCTCCATGGATCCATTAACAACTATATGGCATCACTATATTAACATCACGCATCGTAATATTCCAAAGTATCCCCTTTACAAAATAACTCTTGTAAGTAATATTTAGTGATTTATAAATATATCATTTTGATAAAAAAATACATGTGTGCAGAAACACACACACACACACACACACACACACACACACACACACATATATATAGATATAGATATATATGTTCCATCCCTAGATTTGATACATGGAATAAATTTTATTTGCACTATTTAGAAACATATTTGAATGTACAAGTCACATAGCCTCTTGATTCAAATGATGTCTCCTAAGTGCATGTTTTATGCATACCCCAACACAATAATTCTATTTTTTTCCATGTCCTATCTCAAATAGATTCTATGTATAACAATTGTCGATTTTTTTTATGAAGGCGAGATAACTCGAGGAATGATCGTGATGATTTAAATTGACCAGCACAACCATCTAACCATACCCAATGTTCTTTGAATGATATATGTTGTTCCAATAAATCCTTATAAAAAATATTAAAATAATATTGAAAAGAACACATATCATGTGTATGATCATCACTGATGTAGAGATGGTACTTTCTATTCACTTCATGATTAATTTTATTACTATCAAAAGCATCGATACCAAGTTCGCCATGCCTATAAAAAATCTGCACAAGTATAGACACTTGGACTAAATGATAATATTCACTTTGTATCTATATTTTTGGACAAAATGTATAAGTCTCAGCAAAATCAACAACTGAAAATATTGTTCCCTTTTAGGAACACATCATGTGGTTGTTTGAACTGTGAATCCTGACATTTTTCTATATGAGAGTGCTTAATATATTAATATATTTTCTCTCTAAACTTATCCATAAAAGATGTCAAAAAAATTTCGTCTTCAAGTAAATTAATATTTCCCAATGTTAATGTTGAATCTATAATGGTAGTGTGCATAACATATTCATATATTATCGACTTCATAATAAAATTTGAAAATTTTGAATCATTTAGATCAATGGGACAACTAGCATCAAAGAGTGCCAAATGAGAACATTTTTTGCATTTTCTTCCACATTTTTTTTATTATAGAATAATTGGTCATTTCTCTCAACCACATAATATATTAGATAAAAATTCATGAACACTTGAAGGAGGGGAATCATTGTAACAATACTCTATATCCAATTTTAGAAATGCCTCATAATATAAATTGAATTCTACATGGTATTGACAACAACATGTGTCACTAATAGTCACAAGCCTAACATACCATGGGTCAAGCTTCAGAAATGTGCTAAGCGAAATATTCACATCATCGTTACTCTCAATAAATCATGAAATCACAGGGTAAAAAAGGATGGCCCAAATGGAGGTCCAGTGATGAAGGAAGAGTTCTACCTCGTCATATTCTAAGAAAGTGGGGGAGTTCCGCCCAGAAATAAAGTTATTGTCCTTCACCCACGGTTCACTATGGATATTGTATTCCACTCTAACTAGATGTTCTGGCCCACACCACTTGATTGACCTTTGTTATATGTTTGGCATGGTTTTGATAATTCCCTACAGATATATGATATCACACAACATCCTTTTTATTTTGTAACAAACAAGAATTCAAATTCCAAAACTCTTTCACCTTGTCTCCCACACAATCTAGAAGTCTATCTTGATAGGATTTCCTATAGATATTAGCCCAAATTGTTTATGCCTCCATAGATGTTTTCTTGATGTTTTTTATATTCCTGCTGCCACTAACATCAACCGATGTGATGAAACTTATTTTCTAACAATACCTGTTAAAAAGACTCTACAAGAATTTTTTCCATCTCAAGATCAATTTTTTACCAAGTGTGTCGAGGGATGATGTCACATTTTTTGATACCAACTAATTTACACATGCCTCTTTGGAATCTCTAATGCCCAGTATTTGAATTGCATCTCTTAGATATTCGTGTTTGAAAATTTTGCTAATATTTAAACTTATTTTCTGATAGATTTCTTCAAAAATTAGTCACCTATGTTTACATTATTTCAAATTTTCCATTTCGCATTATGACCGTAATTTCTTGCCATTTTGTTGGATCATATTCTAGAAAATTATCATGAATACAACGATGACATAACTACTTAGAATAATATATGTGTTTTTCTAGAAGTGGTAGAATCTTGTTGCCATCATACTGTCTATTGTCTTTCTTGTAATATATATATATATATATATATATATATATATATATATATATATATATATATATATATATATATATATATTTCTATTTTGTACTTGACACATGTAGTTTGAACATTATTAAAATATATTATACTGATGACTTTGAAATATAATTTAATCTAAATATTATAATTTATTCAAAATTTAGAACAATAATTGTCTTTGCAATACTATCAATATTTTAATTGAAACTTTCCTCGACATCTCTCATTTCCTTATCATTTCCATGTAAATCCACATCTCTTTCACACTTTCTATTTTCTACCTCCACATCTCCTTCGATATCCTTATAATTAATTTCTATAGCCTATTAGAGGGACATAGGTGCCATGATTAAATGAAAAAACATGCCCTAAACAAAATATGTGAGACCCATATTAGGATTGGTTTTTGGGTCTTTGGGTTAGGGTTGTTTTAGAAAATGACTGAGATAGAAGTGTTATGGGTAGGTTTTCCCCATTAACAATATGCCTTGAGGTTTAAACATTATTAAGATGGAAAAATGGGATTAATACCTACTTAAGCATTTTTAAGCTCAAATTCCATGGTTGGAGAGGAAATAATTTGGATCTTATTTTCCAATTCTTAGAATCTATCATCATGAAGAAAAATTACAAACCATACAAGGCTTGTCTAAGGGATATTTATCATGAAATATAGATATGAACTCAATTAAAAAAAAATTTGTGTTGTGTATGGGTCATGAGATATTAACCATGGTTGAGGAAACCTTAAGGAAACGAGTGCATCAGTATATTATTTAATTGTCTTGGTTGAGATCTTTGAACAAGTTCTAGAAACAACATGTGGGTCCATTGTATGGGTTCTTTGCAATCATTTTAGGTGTAATTCATTGTAAATTTGTTCGAATAACGCAAAAAATTCAAGGGGTAAATAATGACCTTAAGTCCTCAGTGAACCTCCTTGAGCTCATCCCTAGTCATGATACATCCATATGACACAACCCCTTACTTTGGGGATCTTCAAAAAGGACATGGAAGTAGATGCTATTAATATGTTTTTCTCAATATTAATGGATCTTAAGGCCTTAAACATGATTGAAATAGCAAATTAATAGTCTTAGGTCCTCGACCATGGTCAAGGGAGAGAAATAAAAAACTTGAAGTTGTACCCTAGACATAATTTTCAACTTAAGATAAAGTACCATGAACATGTTATCATATTGGGACATAAGATAATATGTATATGTTTCCTTAACCATCATTAAACAATGAAAGAAAGTTATTTAAGATCTTATTTGAGAATATTAAGCTAAATATCCTTTAACAATTTCTGGAAGTAACATACAAGAAACATTGGCCTAAATACAAGTGCCATAAGTAGGTTTTGTAAATAGGAAATTAATTTGAATAATAAACATGGGAAGGTGGGAAACAAAGCCCCCAAACTCTATTTGAATCTTCTCAAGCTCAAGCATCATCCACAGCACCTAGAAACCACTACATAGGCCCTCTCCAATGAGTCTTTGATATCCAATTTGAGTATGGGCACCAATGACCCTATAACCAAGTTAACAGTTCTTAGGATCAACCAGCATGAAAAAAAACTACAATCCGTAAAAATTTCACCATTTTAAAGGTATTTTAACAAAGAATGTTTTACTAGGGACGATATGACATCTTTAGTAAGATTGATGGATCTTTGGGTCTTAACCATTGTTGAGGAAGGAGAATGAGGTTTCCAGACATTCAACAAATACTTTTAGGCTCAATAAAATGAAATGTCATTTTAAACACCATGTACACCCTTTTCATGATATCGTTGACCTCTAGGTGGGTTATGGTCTCTAATAATTTGTTATGGGGAGTAGTGATGTGTATAGAGGATTACATGACGGGAAAAAAGAAAAATACGGTGCTTATGTAGGAGAATGAATCTTTGAGACATCATATGTGTTGAATGAGACGTCCAAGCATGATATATGCCCTATTTATATGAAATTTTACCTTTGAGTGGACTTTTTGGGGCCACTAGGTGGTATTTCAAAACGTGGACATGCTTAGAGGCTTTTATTGTGATAAAAACAGGGAAATAAGTCACATTCCCTTTAAAGAACCTTATATTGCTAAAAATAACTTGTGAGTGTTACTCTGAATTCAGAAAGAAATGTCGCTTTGTGGCGTTTTCTTCACATGTTGGATGAGTTGGAGGCTTTCGATTTAGCTATCATATGATGAGTCTAATGGTGTAGGCTACTTTAAAAAATCACAAATATTTATTTAGCTAGTACTGGTATTTTATTTTCAACAAGGTTTTTAAATAATATCGTCCTCATATTTATATCCAATAAATCTATACACACTTGTATATTTGTATATGTATATCTATGTGCTTTTTAAGAAAACAAATATAGTTTTTTGAAATTTTTATTATTTCATATATATAATAGTTCTATATTTTTAATTTTTTCTATAAAATTTAATTGCTTTGCACATCTAGTAAATAAATCGTTGTGCACAAGTATAGCACAAAAAAAAATTGTTATTTATGTTTAAGGGTTTTTTTTGTAATTTTTAAAAAGTAAAAGACTAGCATAGATTTATGTTAACTTTGGATTTATTAAAGGGACAAGAGGTATCAAATATATTGAGGTGCAAAAGAGATTTGATCTCTTTGAATATTTTTATAATCAAACCTTTGAGGTACAAAAGAAATTTGATCCCTCTTGGAAATTGATACATGTTGGTTTCATATATATATATATCATGTGTGAACTTCATGATGAATGTGGAAAGAATTACACATTTCCTTCAATTTGAGTAGCAAACTAATAAATGGTTTTAATGATCATAATTTTCTTATTTTCATTTTCTTTATATAACATATAGATAGTCGACATTAAAATATTTTACTCAATATGACCATTAAAATAATTATTTTTTATTAGTATATTTTTATATACATATCCCTTCATATTGAAAAACACAAAATATATATCAATGTGATTATATATATATATATCAACCCTATGCTAAGTATTAAAAGAATTACAAACTTTGAATTAGCTTACATTAAAATATTTTTTGTAATATCAATATTATTTTTATATAGTAAAAAAATGATGTAGGTCTCTCGTATTGAAAAGTTGAAAACATTTATAAACTAATATTTTTTTTAATACCTTTATCTTTACATTATTTTGAATATATTTAAATTGCTTTATTTGATTTATTGGATTTCACCTTTGTGTGTCTATATATATATAATCCTAAGTGTGAAATTATTATTATTTTTCTAATAGAAAACTTTTTTTTTTCTTTTCAATTTCAATTTAATTTTAATTTAAAGTCTCATAAATGAGTGTTTGATGATAACATCTTTCAGCTAATTAGTTATAGAGCGGTTCACCTTGAAATTAAGAATTTAAAAATACAGAATAATATGGCGAAGAATATAATTTAAATAATAAACTAGCATGCCAATATATAAAATATAGGATATATATTATATTTGAGAGAAAAACTAACTTATTGTTATTAAAAATATAAAAATTTCAGTTATAAAATTCTTTGACATTTTCCTTTTTACGTTAGTTTTAAATTGGGAATGTATTTTGAATGTGTCATTTTAATCAAACACATTTTCATTATTATCTATATATCATCCATAGATTTTAAAATAATATGAAATTTTTTACATCTTTTATACAAATCAAATTCATTGAAATACAATTTTTTTTGTCGCACGAGAAAGTTCACACTTTTATCAATTTAATCTCTATTGAAATTTAAAATAAAGTTAACCTGCTTATTGAATTAAAAATTAATCTACTTACTGAAAAAGAATTTGAAATATTGTTAAACAAACATGTATCACACTGAAAATACAAACACTATATATTTGTATTAGTTTTAAAATTCTGAAACAAATCCCAAAAGTTATTTATCAAGACTTTTGTTTCAGATTTCCGGCATGCTCAGATGATGCGGAATTTTGAATTCCCTATGCCATAAGTGCTCAGTTTTATGCTTGTGGTCACGACTTTATGTTTAACTTTTGGCTGTCAGGTGGGCTTAGGGGTGTGCAGCAAAGCGGACGGATTGTTTTGTTTAAAGTGTATAAAACAGGCGAGCCTCTTCTCTTACAAGCGGGCCTGCTTCTTTTGTTCCTATGCTGGACATGGGTCATTCTATCTTCATGGGGTTCGATGCTTTGAAGCTTTGTCTCTCTTTCATGATCTAATGCCCGGATGCTGGAAATTTTTGGTCCCTGTAATATTATTTTTATCCTTGTATGTGATATTGTAGGTATCAGAATTCATGACTGAGTGTGAACAGTTCTCTTTTTATGCTGAATGTTGCTTGTGGGATGATCCTAGTTCATGTACAGAGTTTTTTTTAATTGTTATCTTCATTTTATTGCTATACTCATTTTCTGGAGGTAATGATGGGCTGAATGCTTATAATTATGGTCTTTTGACCAGCCTGGATCATAGGATCTGGGCTGATGGCCGTTGATATATGAATATAACAATGTACTATTTATTTCCTTAATATAAAAACATTTTTTCCCTGTCTGAGAAAACAGTATGTTTCCATTTGCATAATAGCAGCTAATATCGAAAATTCATATCGGGATTTCAAATCTCTCTTGCTTTCTGATTTTTCCCACTCTTCTTTACGAGTAATCAACCTTGCCTACATTAATTAAACGCTTCGCAATATGACCTGTGGATTCGTGCGTTGTGCTCTCCGAGCGAGAACTGTATGTTGAATTTATAGCATCATGTCTACATTAATTTATATATAAGCGGGGGAGTACACTACAGATTAATAATTTAATCATAACAACAAAAAAAATGATGAGTGATAAAGTAAAAAATATAGTAGTGTTGAAGGAGTTACAGTATTGCTATGGAATCCATAATTCCTACTTGACTGTTTCGAAAGTTTACCAAAACCCACAATGGAACGACAAACCTCTTCGAGAACGCCCAACCATTGACTTGGAGAGTAGTTCAGTGACGTCAACCCGGGTAACCTAGACATGCTTGTCGGATAAGTTGCAGCATACGAAACATAAGGTGATCGTTATAAAATAGGAATAATATACTTTAATGCATTACGTTCAGCTGGCCATGGTGGTCGAGTATGCAAGAGATACCTTTTCTCCACAGTTTTGAGCCACATTTAGGGTACAAGGTGGTGTTCATTATAAAATAGGAAGAGTATACGTTAATGCATTACGTTCAGCTGGCCATGGTGGTCGAGTAAAGAGTGGGCAAAAATACCTTTTGTCCACATTTTTGAGCTAAATTAAGGTACAATCTGTGATATTGTGGACCCAAATGAGAAAAAATCTGGAATTTTGGACACTACAAGGTGTTCAACCATATAGATGCAATACAATATTACAAGTAGACTAAAAAGCATAGGTAGATTGAGCGTTGGGTCACATTTTGGGTAAGGTTGGCCTGTTAATGATCTTCGCACACGTTAGTCGATGGAGAGTTTAAGTTTGCAATGGGAGTTTTGGATTGATTGTTACGCTTTAAAATTTAAATTTGAAATTGAAATTATCACTCAAGATTTGTTATTATTAATTTATATATTTAATAAAATATAATTCTCGGTGTGACACCTCTCCACTTTTTTTTTTTTCATACAAGTACGACGATGGAGGGCAGCTTATTTAAAGTGGACCACATTCTAATTAAATTTCTATTTCTATTTACGTCTTGCTATGCAAAATTTATACATAGAGCATAGGGTACTATGCTTATTATGTGGATTGCACTTAGTGGTAGTTGTAGAGGTCTTATAATTTAGGAGTGTTGAGGTCGAGTTATTTTGCTAGATTGGTTGTTATGTTGTTGTTGTACTAGGTGTTGTTACTCCATTTGGGTTCGGTGGATGTTTCGTGGATCTTTCTTCATTGATTAATCATTTCAATAACAAAAACCTAAATACTACACTTGTCGTTTCTGTTTTGGATGATTTCTACGCCACTTAATGGTAGCTTATCGTTTCGTCTACGTTGGTAGCCCCACCCCGCATGTTTGGGTTCGTCCATGGTCTACCCTAATGGGGACCATAGTTTACATGTCACAGAGGTTGGAAATTGCTATAACACTTGGGTATGTCTTTCCACCTGGCTTCTTATTCAGATAACTAGTTGGGCGGAGGGCCGTTGGATCATGAGTCGACTATGACCCATTTTTTGTCGTGACCCGATACTTACGATGGATTTAATGAGTAATACACTCTTTTAATGGTAGTCTAGTCAATGCCAATATAAGGGTGTGTGCAAGGAAATTGCGTACATGGATGAAGAATTTGGTTCCTCAACAAGTGGGTTTAGGGTTCAAACAGTCACTAGGGAGTTATGGTTCAAAAGTTGTATATTATCATTGTTTCTTCCCTCCTCTCTTAGTTTGGCGTGTTATGTTTATCTCTGTAACCTCTTCCTATTATTTGGTCATACTTTATGGGAATGAGCGGATATGTGAAGATGGGTTACACTTTTGTGAGAATCGGGGGAGGAAAACTTTTTTCGGCAATAGTTCGGCCAAACTTTCTTAGAAAGTTTGGCCGAACTCGTGATTCCATTTAGATTGACGGCACACTAACGGCGTAGAAAAACATAATTTTTGTCGGAGATGGGAAAACCGACAACTAGTTCGGCCGAACTAGTTGCTATAAATAAATTGCCTGCGAAGTTGATTTCTTTACCGGTCTGTTTGTTCGCGCTTTTTTCTGTCTGTGCTCCCGCTGGTCTGTTTGTTCGAGCGTTTTTGTCTCTGCTGCTCCTCTCGTTTGCGCTTGGTCTGCGGCGACTTCAAGCGACTGCAATATGAGGTATCGGCATGCTCTTTTTTATCTGTGTTAGTAGAGCATGTCTCTATAGTAATTTAACACATTCTAGATAAACAATGTTCACCTTCTATGTAGTTCATTGATTGAAATGCTCCATCCTCAACGTACAATTTCCAATATGTTTGTGAGCATTTTTGTTTACATTTATGTCCCTTTATTCTTTTATATATTCTCACAACTCGACAATCCTTTGTCCTTGCGCTTCCTGCCCCTAAGCTTCCACATCCTTTGCGAAAAAATCTGATTCTTCGCCTTCTTGAATTGGAAAAACCTGTTCCTCGAAGGAAGAAATGATATGTTCCTCAAAGGAAGAAATCATTTCTGGTAGCGATTTGTGGGCATTTTTTTTACCACTTCTATGTATACAGGATATGAGGATACTTTTGTGTAAAAAAATGTACACTGTAATTTGTGCAATTTGACTTCCAAAAAAGTTCTTAATGGAGTCTTACTTTCTTATAATGCATGCATCCTAAATTATTCCTCTTCCTGAGCTTATACACTTCCTCAAATAGGAAATCCACACCTGTAATGTAACAACATTTTGTGGACCATAATAAGGAGGTTACACGCCTTAAACTATGCATGTATTTCTTTCTATAGTCTCAGACTACTTTCCATATGATTCGATCTTCAAATAGAATCAGTAAGTCTCACATAAAATGTGTTTTATACATCTTTTTTAACAATCATGAGCTCACTGTAGAAAGGTTCCCTAACTCTTTCTCTTTTAACAGTTAATGGATGTTGAATTTGAGGAAATGTTTCTCGTAGAACAGGCTGTAATTTTTCTCCACAAGGCTTACTATAATAAGGTCCTAACCAAAACACAAGAGACACAAAACGATTATCTTTTAATTTTCTCCCCTTGAAGAATCAATGCTACACAAATTTAATTCTCAGAAATACTTCATTTCTCGTCTAGCAAGTCCTCAAACTGAAATTTCAACCGAACCTTTCAAATGTTGAATTTGAGGAATTTTTTCTCCCAGAACAGGCTGTAATTTTTCTCCACAAGGCTTACTGTAATAAGGTCCTAACCAAAACAAAAGAGACACAAAAGTATTATCTTTTACCTTGCTCCCCTTGAAGAATCAGTGCTACACAAATTTAATTCTGAGAAATACTTCCTTTCTGGTCTAGCAAGTCCTCAAACTAAAATTTCAACCGAACCTTTCAAATGTTGAATTTGAGGAAATTTTTCTCCCATAACAAGCTGTAATTTTTCTCCACAAGGCTTACTGTAATAAGGTCTTAATCAAAACACAAGAGGCACAAAAGGATTATCTTTTACCTTGCTCCCCTTGAAGAATCAGTGCTACACAAATTTAATTCTGAGAAATACTTCCTTTCTTGTCTAGCATGTCCTCAAACTGAAGTTTCAACTGAACCTTTCAAAAGATGTCAACCCCTGTCCTCACAAATTATTAGCATAGCTTCCTCAAGGATGACCGAAAATTTTAGAAGATAATTATTTATATTATTCGTTCAAAATCTTGTCTCGTAAGTGGTAATAAAGGGTTTTTTTTAATATTCATATGTTGGTTGCTAAGGATGATCATTTAGATTTATAAAGGGACTTCATAGGTGAAAATTAGATATTAAAGAGGTTTTCAATAGGAATTAACATATTGAAATATTAATTGTATTTATGTCTTGTGTGCTAAGGAAGGGAGGTCGTGAACCTTATGGGAAGAGATAGTATTTGTTAAGTTAGGAGGGATACTTTTTATGAGATAGAATTAATTTAAAATGCTTCTTAAGATTATGTTTTCATAATACCCTTAATTTAATTAATTATTATCTCTTATTAATATTTTTCGACAATTTTTTTCAGTTCCACTAAAATTTTGAAATCAATGATTGGCTTAGTGCATATGGCCCTACCTAGGATATGAAATCAGTGATTGGTGTATTTCCTTTGGTTCTTTAAGTTATTCAACTTATACAAAATGATATTGCGGCAATAATTATTTTCATATATTGACAACCATAGGTGAATTAATGATAAGGTGTTATTTTACTACCCTTTGGGGTTTTAGCGCACAAAATTGGGTCTTCAACTTAAAATTAAAATAAATTTAAAACCATAAAGAACTATGTGGGGTACAAAACATCATCGAAAATATATTTTCGAGGAGAATCTAACTAGATTGATTAGGAGACAGGAGACCGTGAATTTTCATGCCAAATTTGCTGAAAAATATTGAGGTAGCTATTGGTGCTTCTTGGGTTGACATCAATGACAACCACCTATCAACAATTATAACCAAAGAATAAACCAATAATCGCTCAATTGCATATAGTTATGTGATGGTCCAATCCTGTAAGGCCACAAGGAAATATTTATATGGGTTCAACGTAAAACAACCTTATGTTATAACCAATGAAAAAACCAATATTTTCTTGATTACATATGGTTATGTGATGATCTGATCCATGCAAGGCCACATGGAAGTATTTCATGGGTCCATGTCATGAATTTTCATAGGGCGATGTGGCGCCATATGATTAGCCCACTTGCGGTCCAATAAACATGTCAGTGCCACTTCAATGTCTACTCAGCTGCCATGTGTCACATTCAACCTGTGCACATGTCGAGTCAGGTTTCCAACATGGCACTAATTCATAACCAATTGTACCTAAAATTTTAGCTCAATTGTAACACATGTCCACTCCATAGACTGCCATGTCACCTTTGGCTATTGAATTTTGTGTGTTTTGATTGAAACTTTGACTAAGCATAACTTTCGCATCTGAGCTTGGATTGAGATGTCGTTTGCATCACATTGGAATCCTTGTGACAAACTCTTCGATCTAGTTAAGGTTTCATTGCAATTTGAGGAATTTTATTCCTTATCCATTAGGGATCCTCCTAATTCAACAAGAGTGGTTACATTCATTTAAACTCATTTTTAGAGTGGATGTCTAGCTAATATACATAATTAGGAATAATTTTTGTTATAACCCTATTTTCCACTCCATTATAGTGAGAGAGACCCAAGTTCAACATACCTCAATTGTTGGCAAGAAGGTATCCCCTTTCGCCTTTTATTTTACTGAAATGGGTATTACAAGGGAGTTAGAACATGTTAAATGGGTGATATTACATAGTTGAGTAATTTCTCATAATTATTTTGTCACAATTTCATAATTATGTAATAATAATATTTCATAATCGAGATAATTGAGAAAAAATTTCTAGAGTTTGTCATTCCTAAGAAGATCAAATTGACCAAATTCCATAGTTTTTCATTCCCAAGGAGATCAACTTGATATGCTTGTCTATGAGTTGGTTAGGGGTGAATTACTGTGAAATTTTCCTAGCTTATCTAGCCTATGGGTGTTCAAGTACATTTTCCCAGAGAGGGAAAAAGGCCTATATAAACTAGTCATGTAAAGTGGAAAGTAGATCTACTGAGTTCGATATAGTGCGAGAGCATTGTCTATTTGTTGAAGCTATCTTTGCTAGAGGTGGAGACCAGGATTACTAGTGGAGTCCTACGTAGGACTCACGAAGAAACAGTTCCTTGTGATTGAGAAATTCAGATCACAATAGGTTTGATTGCTTTTTTTGTATTTTAACTCACATATTTTTTTTTCTCCTCATATTTTATAGTCATTTGAGATAGGATTTTGGTACACGCCTACATGAAAACCTCCTTCAATAGAATGGCAACCATAACAGAGAGATTTTAGATAGTCACTTTTATTGGGTTTTTTAGAACTCTCTTTCTAGTTTACCATTATTTGTATCTCAATTTAGGTATTCATTAAGCTCTAGCCTATAATAGTGAAGCCACATTTCCTATAAATTTTTAATCATTATGTTTTGTATCATTCCCAAGAAATTGTGTACTTGTTTCATAATTTCATACATTGTTGAATGACATTCCATTTAATAGTCACATGATTGAATTGTTCATATGTGAAACATGCTCATGTGACTGTGACACTATGAATTGAAAAATGGATGAAACCCTCGAGAGATTCACATTTTTGGAAAGGTTTTTTTTGTTGGATAGTCGGTGTTAACATTTAATTTTTCCATAATTACAAATTTATTTATCTTTTTAATTATCATTTAGTTCCTAAAAGTTGAAGAATTTATGTTGGTAAAAAAATAATTACCTATTTAAATCATTTACCACTATTGGGTTTTCCGTTTTCGTGATTTCATTCATAATTTCACTTTTTTGCACTATCAATTTCAATTTTTCACACCACATGTGCATAGTCAAAGGACCTAAGGTTTTTCCCATACCAAAGTATGTTCTTAAACATGTTTTCTTGGTGATATGGGTGATTTATAAATGATTGGGAGAGAGAAATTCCTCATTTAATACACAATATATTTGGTTCATGCCACTAAGCCAAGAATTTTAAATTCAATTGACTTAATATAACCAACTAAATCCTGCAAAAAAAAGAATAAAACAATTTATGTTAGGGTTGTGGATTTAGGCATTGAAACAACACACCATGATATTTCAAATTTAAAAATAATGGTTTGAGTCCTAGGTACCTTAGAATTCTATCTAGAGGTTTTTTTTCAAAATAAGGATGCACTCCCATTTGATTCTCATGATTAGGTTGTAATCAATAGTTTAAAAAAGGCTCTGAGCTCCTTCAACCCAAGTGTCACCTCTTAATTAGTCCAAATTGGTAACTCCTTGATCATGGACACTTACGAGATAATCTAGTGATCAAAACATAGATTATCCACTATAAAACTCTTGTGGGATAACTAGATTAGTTAAGTCAAATAGTTGTTGCCCCCTTGGATTTCATCACCTTTGGTGATTCACTTTAACTATATTTGTCATACCTTCATTTGCCTTAGTTATTCAATTTCCTCACTATTTTTTGATACAATTTAAAGGCCCAGTTAGATGTTATTATTTTCTAAAGGTTCATTGGAGTGTTTTAGGTGTGTGTGAGTCTGTGTGTTTCTTTCACCATGAAAACTATCACTAAAAAACATATTTTTTTACCATTAAAAGAAAACTTGTAAACCACTAATGAATTGCCCTAATTTTTTATAATAAATTAGCTTGGATGTATTCACACAATTCACTACCTATATTTAGCAACTTCATATTTGTGTTTTGAACCCAAAGCACGACATTCATGGCACGTTTTAACCTTCTAGGAAGGTCATGTCTCATTAATGTAGAAATTATACAATATGCATGTATATCTTGGATTCACCCGATCTAAAAATATGCTAAATTTAAATACTAAATCGCTTCTAAACATCTTTGCGAAATTAGAAACACAATTTCCAATTACATAAGAATGAAGAAAGATCAATCACACACAACACAAATAATTCCCTAGGGAAAGCTTACAGTTAAAAACCCCACTATTGATTACTTCAAATTATTGACACAATCATATGCTTCTTGTTACTCTTTCTATTCCTTCCTTATGTTGTATTCCCCCCCTTAGATATTGTGTACTCTCCCACATAGATATTGGACTCAATTTTTATGGTCCTTTGTTACCTTTCTTGACTACTTCAAATTATCAAATTATTGACACAATCATATAGATATTGCACTCAATTTTGATGGTCCTTTGTTATCTTTCTTGACTACTTCAAATTATTGACACAATCATATGCTTTTACCTTAATATCTTGTACATCCCATTTCATCCAAAACACTCAAAAAGAAGTAACTACTATGTATTCTGCTTCTACTCTAGATAGAGAAAGTAACAAATCTTTCTTGCCTAACCATTAAACCAAAGACTCTTCTAAGTAGAATTATACATTGTCCACTTGTACTAAATTCACAAGGCTAGTTGAATCTCTATATGTTGTCAATGTAAATTTCTCACAATTAAATTTGTCAATGTAAATTTCTCAACTTCTACAAGTTTTATAGGCAGAGTATGTAAAGGGCCACGTAGCCTCTGGATCTCATCTTTTATGGAAGGTGACATATCTAGTAAATGCCCCTACATTCAATCTATGGAATAGATCTAAATATAAGTTCTTCATTTTAATATCCATAAAACACAACCAATTTAAGTTAAACTGTTTACATGCACGTCATTTCTCCCACAAACTAAAGGCTTCTT
This sequence comes from Pinus albicaulis, assembly GCA_034641835.2. NCBI lineage: Eukaryota > Viridiplantae > Streptophyta > Pinopsida > Pinales > Pinaceae > Pinus > Pinus albicaulis. Next base: position 1,049,092,339 of record CM076575.1, on the reverse strand, counting down.
CCCATTAATTTTAGATGTGAATTCTACCATAAACTTTTTAAGTCAAACTTTAAGATAAACCATGCACATGTCATTTGAAATAAATTTCAATTTAATATCTAAATTCACATATGTTTATTGGTGTCATTGTTTCACTTTCGATATTATGTTTCTTACCTTGGTAATCAGTTATTAGACTACATATCTTCATATAGAACTTGCAAATTTAGCATGATGGAAATGTGAACTAATTAGTTATTAGACTACATATCTTCATATATAACTTGCAAATAGCATGATGGAAATGTGAACTTGCAAATAGTATGATGGAAATGTGGATCTCAAAGAAAAGTCATGATTAATGCTTCTAGAAACCAAACATAATAATGTATTAGGACATGCTCCTTTAACTTGAAAATAGTACATGGTCGAAATGTGGATCTCATGACTCTTCATGATTAATGTTTCTGAACATTTTTTCACTTCCGATATTATGTTTCTTACCTTGCTAATCAGTTATTAGACTACATATCTTCATATAGAACTTGCAAATTTAGCATGATGGAAATGTGAACTAATTAGTTATTAGACTACATATCTTCATATAGAACTTGCAAATAGCATGATGGAAATGTGAACTTGCAAATAGTATGATGGAAATTTGGATCTCAAACAAAAGTCATGATTAATGCTTCTAGAAACCAAACATAATAACGTATTAGGACATGCTCCTTTAACTTGAAAATAGTACATGGTCGAAATGTGGATCTCATGACTCTTCATGATTAATGTTTCTAGAAAACAAACATAATTTAATGTATTAGGACATAGTTTAATGTATTAGGACATGCTCCTTTAGGCTTGGTGGAATTACCTTTGCTTTCATGATTAATGCTTCCAGAAACCAAACATAATTTAATGTATTAGGACATGTTCCTTTAGGCTTGGTGGAATTACTTTTTCTTTTTATTTCTCTCTTACACACACAAACATATATATTAAGAGATGATCCCATTTTCTTTTTTATTCATAGATCAAATGTCATTTAAATACAAGATTTATCATAATGTACAATGATTCATTCCATATTGTTCATAAATTCATAATGTACAATGATTCATTCCATATTATTCATAAATTTTTTCATTGAAAAATGAACCCTTTAAATGATAAACCTAGTTAATGCTTATTACTCATGAAGAAGACTACTTGATCTTTCAATTTGAATTTGATGATGGTCAGGTTTGTTATCTTTCTTGACTACTTCAAATTATTGACGCAATCATATGCTTCTTGTTACTATTTTTATTCCTTTCTTATATTGTATTCTCCTCCTTAGTTATTGTGTACTCTCCCACATAGATATTGCACTAAATTTTGATGGTCCTTTGTTATCTTTCTTGTCTACTTCAAATTATCAAATTAGTGACACAATCATATAGATATTGCACTCAATTTTGATCCAGTCCTTTGTTATCTTTCTTTACTTCAAATTATTGACACTTGATTGAATATAGATATTGCACTCAATTTTGATGGTCCTCTGTTATCTTTCTTGACTACTTCAAATTATTTACACAATCATATGCTTTTTGTTACTCTTTCTATTCCTTCCTTATATCTATTCTCCCCCTAGATATTGTGTACTCTCCCACATACATAAATTGCACTCAATTTCATAGGCTCTTATTTTAAAGTCAAATATATTGTATTCTCCCCCTCAGATATTGTGTACTCTCCCAAATAGATATTGCACTCAATTTTGATGGTCCTTTGTTATCTTTCTTGACTACTTCAAATTATCAAATTATTGACACAATCATATAGATATTGCACACACTTTTGATGGTCCTTTGTTATCTTTATTTACTTCAAATTATTGACACTTGATCATATAGATATCATATAGATATTGCACTCAATTTTGATGGTCCTTTGTTATCTTTCTTGACTACTTCAAATTATTGACACAATCATATGCTTTCTGTTATTCCTTCTATTCCTTCCCACCGAGATATTGCACTCAATTTCATAGGATCTTATTTTGAAGTCAAATATATTGTATTCTCCCCCTTAGATATTGTGTACTCTATGACATAGATATTGCGCTCAATTTCATAGGCTATTTTTTTGAAGTCAAATAAGTGGCAATAATTTACAAGAACTATCCCTAATTTGTTTCTCACATGTTCAAATGGTTCTCTAACAATATAATTTACAAGAACTATTCCTAATTTGCTTCTCACATATTCAAATGCATCTCTAACAAGAGGCTTTGAAGGATCTACAACCTCTAGTTGAAGGATGAAGGGCAAGGACCTTCAAAGTACAACCAAAGGTTGAAGGATCTACAACGAAAGGTTGAAGATCATTAAACTGAAGGTTTAATAATACAACCTTGAGTGATTCCACGGGTCCTCTACACCCTTGACACGGTGAAATTGGGATAGGTCTAGAGTTTACTTCTACAATTTCTATAGGCAGAGTCTATAAAGGGCCAGGTAGCCTTTCGATCTCATATTTTATGAAAGGTGACATATCTAGTAAATTCCACTACAGTCAATCTCTGGAATGGATCTAAATAGAAGTTCTTCATTTTAATATCCATAAAACACAATAAATTTAAGGTAAACTATGTACATGTTTCATTTCTCCCACAAACTAAAGGCTTCCCCTAATATCCATAAAACACAACCACTTTAAGGTAAACTATGTACACGTGTCGTTTCTCCCACAAACTAAATGCTTCCTCCCATTAATTTTAGATGTGAACTCTACCATAAAAATTTTAAGTCAAACTTTAAGATAAACAATGCACATGTCATTTACCTCATGAGCTTGTGTCATCTTTCTCATGCATTTGCAATAAATGTCGATTTAATATATATATTTTTATTGAATTTGTTTTTTTTTTTTCAGGGATAAGAAAACCATTAAATATGGTTGAAAAATGGAAATTATGCATAGAATTTTCTTGTTATCCCAATCCAGGGAAAGCAGTGATTACATATGTGCTTTCCAATATTGCGACTAGCAAAGTCGTCCAAAGGAAAATGAATATACTGGGAAGAACAACAAACAACAAGGCATATTATATTGGATTGATAGAAGGCTTGGGAACAACGATGAAGTATGGATCAAATGTAATTGTAGTTTTCACCAATTCTGAACTTGTGTGCAACCAGATGAATGACGTGTGCCAAGTTAAAAAGGAGAGGCTAAAAGAACTGCATGGAATAGCAAAAAATATTGTTAGCCAATTTCAATTTTTTAGTATAAGGCATTGTACAAATTTGAATAAGATGTCTGTTGATCTATTGCGTGGGGCAATGCCAATTCATGACTCATATATCAAAGATGAATTAGAATTATACAGAGCAATGCCAATGCAAGATTCATCTCTCAAAGATGAATTGGTTTTGAGATGCTCTTCTTCAAAAATTCAAGATTCATCTCTCAAAGATGAATTAGAGTTGAGACGCTCCCCTTCAAAATTTATTGATAGACATTGCAACATATCTTGGATATGTTTGTGTTGTGTACTTATAAATGCATCTTTTTTAATGACCATGTGTTTTTTTCAATTATATACAAAGTGTGCTCCCGCCACACCATGTAAAGCGTAACTTGGTGAACTTCACATTTGCAACAAGTGAACTTCACGTTTTTATAAAATTAAAATGCGGGGACTTCAAGAAATTTTTGTTTAAATGGATTTTGTTTAAATGGAGTTTCACGCTTCTTTTTTAATGACCATGTGTTTTTTTCAATTTTATACCAAGTGTGCTCCCACCATGTAAAGCGCAATTTGGTGAACTTATCATTTTTATAATTTCTTTTTTGCTTAAATTTAGTTTCACACATCAATTATTGCTTTGAAATTTGTGTTCTACATAATTTGTGTACACTAAATTACAAATTTATTTTCTGAAATCTATTTTGTGTAAATGTCCACCAATATATAAATATATCATGGAGGATGAATGACGAAGATCAACTGAATCCCATATGGGGGTTTAGGGATCGGGGGATGTTCACGGTATTTAAATATAATCTTAAATCTCCATACATGTGTGTATATATGGAATTGATTTTTTATTAACTTTGTGAGTTAAATTAGTTGTTAATAAGTTTCATTTTTTAATTTTTAGAAGGTAAGAGGAGAAGGGTTTCTACTCCATCCATGGAGCATGCCCATGGTTCACTCAGTCGTGGTATGGTTCACGCAATTTAATCAATGAATATGTATATGTATTGATATGTAAACATGAATGTATTTTTCAATTGATTATAAATTCGTATTTGTTTATGAAGCTTCTCTCTCATCTCGAGAGGTTGGTGGTGGTTCAAATCCACTTAGAGGGCCATCAATGAGTGGTAGAAGGTTGCGTGAAGGAGGTGATATTTATTTCCCCGAAGGCCAATCAATGGCTGCTGGTTCTCAGCAGAGTCATTTTGGGTCTGGTTCTCAGCAGGGTCGTTCTGGGTCTGGTTCTCAGCAGGGTCATGTTGGAGAAGATGCTAACCAACAACGTCAAGGTTGCCATCAATTTCAATATTTTTTTCATTAAATTTATACAACTTTTTTTACATGTGTTTTTTATAATATACGAAATTATATATATATTGATGCAGAGGCCGAAAATGTTCCAACTAGTGGTCAAAATAGACGCAGGGAAGACCACTACATTCAAGAAGAAGGTTGTATACCTAGCACAACTTATCCGGCTGACATTACTGATATACCATGGGAAATAAACATGGTGCAATGCACCTTACAAAGGTGTGAAAAACTTCACGCAAAATTGCAGAGAGATCTCGTGGCTTTGACTCTACCTGTTGAGAGTCGACAAAGCCTTGAAATAGTTACACATTCATTGGGCGAAATTGTAAATGTGTACCAAACTCTTAGGCCAACAATTGATACATTTGTAGAAGTGATGAGAAAGAGAAAGGAAACAGTAATTGTTCCAGATAAATGGGAGGATGTAAAACAAAAATTTACAGAAGATGTGGCCAAGTCAATGTTTAATTTCAAGGAAGGGCCAAAAATAAAAATGTTGAAGGAGCAATATTTCAAGCACCCAAATATAGCTCGCTATTTGTATGATAGGCACCTTGTGGCCTATGGAAGGCTCCCATGGAACGATGAGGTTCCTGTTTATTTTGCACAAATGTTTTACGAAATTTTTTTTTGGGTATGAAACCCAACTAAAATGACCTTCCGTCAGAATTTTTTGGCTCGGGGAAAGGTCGATTATATGACCGTAAGGGCAATAAGCGAGATGTGGAGTTGCCTTGCCCTAAGCCACCATTGGTGAGTCGACATTTTCGGGTCGAAACTCTACGGTCAGAGATAGATGCGAATTCTCAAATAAGTCGAGAAGAAAGGGATGTTATGATCGAAAATGTTTACAATGGATTGGGTGGAGTCGATTTTTGTTTAAATCGACAAAGAGCACGTGAAAATGCACGTGCCAATTTTGTGTATTGTACAGATGAAAATATTGACAACATGAACGTTGAAGATCTCTGAATATATGCAAAAAATTGTCACAATGGTTTGCAAGACCTAATTCTTCATGAGGAAGAGGGCACTGGAACGGTATGTGTTAATGACTTTAGGGTTTGAAATTATTTTAACGTACATATACATTTGTACAATTTGTAATAAATACATGTGTATGTACATGTATACATTTATTTGTATGTACATTAATCTAACAAAAATGTATGATTATATGTTAAAACACCATTTGCAGTTCTCACACATGATGCATGATGAAAATGTTAATATCACGTTCGGGACCTCTGGTTCAAACAATGCAGATGGGTCTGACCATCAAGATATGTTGGAAAATGTTAGTGTTTTTTAAGTGATTTTAAAATAAATAATTGTGCACACATGTACATGTATGTATATATAATTTGATAAAATGTTTTAACAGATATCGATTCTGTCCAATGTTTTTGGGATGGCGGTGCCTTCTTCTTCCTTGGGAGATGTACCTTCTACTTCCTTGGGAGATGAGCCACAAGTATGGACAATTTTTCACAAGTTTAAAATTTATGTTTAAAAGTTATATATATATATATATATATATGTGTATATATATATATTCTACCTCAAAAATTTCCTTTAAAAATTGATATCTATATATCTATATATATATATATATATATATATAGAGAGAGAGAGAGAGAGAGAGAGAGAGAGAGAGAGAGATCTATATTTTGAGTTATTTAAATTTTTTTGAATTTAGGTTCCTATAGAAGATTTTTTTAATCCGGGGACTCTAGCGACAGAGATAGAAACATCCACAACATTTGAACAAGTTGTCTTTAGTTCCTTTTTTTAATATTATTTAAAATAAGTTTATATATGTACACGTGCATTTTCATTTGAAAGTTTTTAATATATATATATATATTTAACTGTACATGTATATTGTACAGTTTACCGCTGCAGATGTTCCTATGGGGGCAGAACTTGTTCATCAAATGGAGAGGGAACCTCATGAGGTATTGCATGATTTTTTTGTTATATTTTGTTTTTTTACATGAAGTTCTAGATATATATATTCTCACCCATTTTTAAAACATCAAATTTTAATGTTCAAGTACATGTGCATTGTGTATGTAGGTTTCCCATGATGCTTCACATGATAGGGCGCAGATTGAGACCCTGATAGGAAAGACGCTAGATCCGTCTCTATTTGATGGACATGATTTGTAGATTTGATTTCAAGATTTAGATGGTCTTAAAATTTGTTAAACTTGATATAGTTTGATACTTGTGAGATCTACAATTTTTGGACATATTTTATTACATTGTTAATATAATTTGTTTTATTTAATTTTTGGATGGTTTTAGTACTTTTGGCATGTGAATGTGAAGTAAGGTTGTCATCTATAAATTAATGTTGTCATCTGAACTACATTTGGCATGTTATGTAATGACATGTGTTATAATTTGTTTTGTTTTTAAAATTTAAGTTTTGGATGCTTGGAGTACATTTGGCATGTGAAGTAATGTTGTGATCTATATTTTTTTGTTAAATTAAAAGTTAAAGTTTTGGATGGTTTCAATCTACATTTGGCATGTGATATTTAATGTTAAATTTTTTTATTGGATAGTTGAATTATAATTGGCATGGAATGTGAAGTTTTTAAAACTCAAGTTTTGGATGGTTTCAATCTACATTTTGCATGTGATATTTAATGAACTTTAAATGTTTAATGTTTTAATGTTGCATGATATATAATCAAAAGGTTTTTAAAACTTAAAGTTTTGGATGGTTTCAATCTACATTTGGCACATGTGGTATATAATGTTAAATGTTTCTATTGGATCTAGTTGAACTATAATTGGCATGGCATGTGAAGTAACGTTGCACGATATATATAATCAAAAAGTTTTTAAAACTCAAGTTTTGAATGGTTTCAATCTACATTTCGCATGTGATATTTAATGTTTTAAATGTTTAATGTTTTAATGTTGCACAATATATAATCAAAAAGTTTCCAAGTTTTGGATGGTTTCAATCTACATTTGGCACATGTGGTATATAATGTTAAATGTTTCTATTGGATAGTTGTTCACTATAATTGGCATGCCATGTGAAGTAATGTTGCACAAATCCCTTTAATTTTGATTTAATGTTAAATGTTTTTTAAATGTAAATCCATTTAATTTTGATTTGATGTTAAATGTTTTAAATTTTTTGATATAATGTTAAATGTTTTGATCTAAATTTTTGATGGTTTCAATCTACATTTGGCCTATGGAAGACCCCATGTGTATACAACAGATGTGTTGCAGAAGGGGAGGTGGGGGTAGGGATGGAGGGAGCAGGAGTACTGGCTCTCGATCTCCTCTTTCCATCCATGACACAGGTAGCCACCCTCCTCCAGCAAGAAATGAAGCACAATTTTAGTTCACCAGTGCTATGGTTAGACTGCGAATTACGACGACCATTTCCATCTCTTTTCAGGAGGAGCCGCAAGATCAAGGTGCTTCTAGTTCCAGGAGGTGGTGGAGAAATTCCACCATCCCAGCCCATCAACTCCAGGACACCAGAAATTTGGCACCTCTTCTAGTTAAATCCACCTTGATGAGCTCCAACAGTGATGGCACAAGCAACGACAACTCTTCCCAGCACTCCAAGGGAGTAGATGATGATCCAGAGCACTACGGTTGTCAAATTATGGAGGAGAATCCTCCTACACACATCGATAGCTAGCCTAATGTCAAGTCCTCTTTAGCTTTTTCTCGGCTATGAGCAGTCCCTTTTCTGTTTTTTTTATTTATACCCCCTCCGGTGTTGGCTAGTTAGGCAACCCAGGAGACGGGTCTCGTTATGTATATTATGTTCATTACAGTTATATATGTGTAAATCATTTAATTTTGATTTAATGTTAAATGTTAAATGTTTTGAGATAATGTTAAATGTTTTTATCTAAGTTTTGGATGGTTTCAATCTACATTTGGCTTAGATGAAAGACTCCCATGTGAAGTATTGTTCTAATTGAATAAAAAAGAGTAAGGAAGTAGTTGTATATATGTAAATCCCTTTAATTTTGATTTAATGTTATTTAAATGTTAAATTTTTTTATCTAAGTTTTGGATGGTTTCAATCTACATTTGGCCTAGATGGAAGATACTCCTATTTGAAGTATTGTTTTGATATATTCAAAAAAAAATTAAAGTAGTTATATGTAAGTCCCTTTAATTTTGATTTAATGTTAAATGTTTCAAGATATAACATGTTAAATGTTTTGATTTAAGTTTTGTATGGTTTCAATATACATTTGGCCTGGATGGAAGACTCCCATGTGAAGTATTGTTTTGATTTAATCAAAAAGAGTAAAGAAGTAGTTATATGTAAATCCCTTTAATTTTGATTTAATGTTAAATGTTAAATGTTTTGATCTAAGTTTTGGATGGTTTCAATCTACATTTGGCTTAGATAGAAGACTCCTATGTGACTTGTAAATTGTTTTTATTTAATTAGAAAGTTTTTAAAACTCAAGTTTTGGATGGTTGAAGTACATTTGGAATCTAAAGATTGCTTTTGATCTCTACATGTAGTCTTGTTTGAATGAAAAAATTTCCAATAGGAAGAACATAGCTTTTCAATGCAAATAACCATGTATCAATTGAGCTCTAATTGAAAATTTTTTAAATAAGAAGATATATGTGCAAATTATCCCTTTAATTTTGATTGGAAATATAATTCTAGTACATATATATGTTTGTTGAATTTGGGTCAATGTCGTTAATGCACTCAAATAGGAAGCCTTGTTGATTTATAATTTGGTAAATTGATGACATTCAGTTGATTGCATTCTATAACATAGAAAATATATTTGACCATTGGGCAGACAAATTTTGTACTAGATTTTCAATCAGGAATAGAGATGTGGGTCAAATCCCACCAAAAGTCGGAGAAGTGCTCCGAGTCTCTTGTCTGAAAGGAATATTCGTACAAAAATATAATGTGGATGATTTATTTACATTGCACAGATACTTTTTACCAGAAAATCTCACAAGAAAAAATGGTCACATTAAGTTCATGTATATATCCAATACGATTTTTCATCAATGCACATAGAAAAACTACTTTTAGTTAAAATTGCATTCTAGAACATATATATTGAGTACATTTAAATCATTTTTCATCAATGCACATAGTAAAACTACTTGAACAATTAATTTAATTCTAGAATGTATATATATCCAATATGTAAGTAACATTTTTCATCAATGCACATAGAACATATCCAACCATTGGACAAACAAATTTTGTACTAGATTTTCAATCAGGAATAGAGATGTGGGTCAGATCCCACCGAAAGTCAGAGAAGTGCTCCGAGTCTCTTATCTGAAAGGAATATTCGTACAAAACTATACTACGGATGATTTATTTACATTGTGGATACTTTTTACCAAAAATTCCAACTAGTTTTTGATCAATGCACATAAGAAAAACTGGTTCCAGTTAATTGCATTCTAGAACATATATATTGAGTACATGTGAATAATTTTTCATCAATGCACATGGTAAAAATACTTGAACAATTAATTTCATTCTAGAACACACACACACACACAAACACACACACACACACACACACACATATATATCCTTGATACATGTAACATTTTTCATCAATGCACATGTATATATCCTTGATACTTTCAGTTGATACTAGAGCATGTGCACATGTACCAAAACAATTTGTACATGTGCAAACACTTGCACAAATAACATAAGCAACTCAATTTTTAGTTTCAAGTGTACTGGAAGTTCTAAAACATATTTAATCCAAAGAGAATAAATTGTTGGGCAATTCAATAAAAAAAATTCCAATGGAATGCCATCTTCAATAATCTGTTCATGATCGGATTTTGACATTTTCCATTTCTTAATTTTTGTTTGTCTCTTTGATTGAACCTCTGTCAACTTTATGCATGCTGCACACACCAAGTGACTATATTGACAACTTATGGAATCAGGGTCATAGTCTTCAAAGTAAACAAAGTCCCCACTTTGATTAGTTTGTTTGAAAAATTAACTTTTCAGTATAATAGATCCTCTATCATATTGAAATCTGTGATCATTATAGTTTTCTAATAATTTCATTTTTCGTTCAGTGCAACATATCAAATAATACTTAACATTTTCATCATTGTCAATAGGTGCAATTATAGCAAAAACATCTCCTGCACAATAAAAAAAACTTTTAAACAAAATTATACATATTTAAATTTATTTCTAGATCTTTAAATCATTAGAAAGAAATTCAAATGTTACCTTCTCTAACAAGATCAGAAACTCGATCACCATCGGATGATATTATAGTTTCCTTTGATTTCATTTCTTCAAACATTGCAACAGACATTTTTCCCTTTGTATTTAGCTCTGTATGTTTCCAATCTTTTACATACATGTTGTTTTCACAAACTTCATTGGATTTTGTGTTGTCTATGCAAACATCACAAAAAAAATAATATTTTTTTTTATCCAATTCAAACACATTTCTGGACGACTTTGTTTTAATTGAATGCAATTTTCGAGTCCCTTTTATTGTTTCAACATCATTTCCAATTGACTTATCTACGTCTTCGATCCCAATATGCTAGAAAAACCTTTATATGGAAAATGAAAAGAAGAATTTTTAAATATGATATCAAAATACAATCAAAGATAATCATTGCACTATAAATACATATACAATGTTTAAAATTAGATTTCCAATAAAAATTAAATTGAATTTGTACCTTCGCACTTCCCTTGATGGGTTAGTCTCATGGCTTAGAGAAGCGATGCACCATTGAACAACTTCCTTAGCATTCACAAGTCGGCTTGCAGAGGGGTTCATTTGATATCTTCGAAGTGCTCGTTTTATGCATGCTCCTGCACCGTCATGTTCTCTTTTTCCATGGCCAGTCTCAAAGAAATTCCAACAATGTTTATTGCAGGTTTTCTTATGAAGACAACACACCGAAAGAATGATCGTGAAGATTTGAATTTCCCTTCACATCCGTCTGACCATATCCAATTTTCATTGAATGTTATTCCACGATTTTTCAAGGAATCATAAATTTTTCCAAAACAATGTTGTACAAAATATGTATCATTTGTACGATTGTCACTGATATAAAAGTGATATTCTTTAATGATATGTCAATTTTCACTCGTTCTTTCTATATGATCTATGTTTTGTTCACCATGTCTATATAGAAAATGGACGAGCATGGAGACTTGGTTAGAATGATAGTATTCACTCTGAATTTATTTTTGTGGAACAAATGTGTAGTTTTCTACAAAATCAATCACTGACAAAATGGTCCCTGGTGGAAAAACTTCATGAGATTTTTTTAATTGCAAGTCTTGCCATCGAGCTCTATGGGAATTCTTGGTGTATTTGTAAATTTCTGCCTCAAACTTTCTCAAAAAGTCTATCACAAAAATTTCGTCTTCTAGTAATTCAATTCTTTTAACACTATTTACACCTTGAATCGATGTACCAATATATTTATATCTCTTCCATTTCACATTCATGTTGGAAAATGATTGGTCATTTATATCAATATGATATTTGTTTTGAAATTTAGTCAAATTTCCACAATCATCACATTTTTTACCACCAACACATTTCTTTTTGTAAAATAGTTCATCGCTTTCTCTTTCACATAGAATTTGAGATATGAAATCACGGATAGTGGAAGGAGGAGGTGAATCCTTCCATAATTTTCTACCAAAATCAAGGAATGTGTCATAAGATAACTCAAATTCCACATGATAACGACAACGACAAGTGTCGTGTACGGTGATAGGTTTTATATACCATGGTTTTTGTTGAACAAAAGCACTGATTAAAACATGAATTTGATGATTTTATTCTTTTAACTTGTTGAATAACTCTATCTGAGTGGTTTCCAAGAAATATTTTTCATGTTCTTTGTACTGATTTCGTGCTATTCTTCTTCGCATCACATTCCTTGCAGTTGGCAAAGCACCCGAATTGTTCTTCCAATATTCATATATTATTTTTTTAACATTTTCTCCAAGTCTATCTTTGTATGGTTAACTACAAATAGGTCTCCAACAAGCGAGTTCATCATTTAAATCCACTTGCAGCCGAAATTTCCGATGTTTGTGCAAAAATTTTTGCAACGTTCCTAATGATCGTGCCATAGATGTTACCAAACGATTCTCTTTAGTACTTGATGAAACCATTGCCATATTTATTTCTCTACGTACAATTGAAACATATTTCTCTCTAGATCTCTTAATTGTATTTATAGCACTACTTAAATTTTGTATCACATCTTCCTTCATTTTTTCATCTTTGGTTGATTTTCGAATACCCATTAGTGTCATAGCTTCTTTTAATTTCCTTAATGATAGGAGACCTTTCAACATTTGAGCTTGAACTGTCACCCGCTCATTTAAGAAATACTTTTCAAAAATGTATTTAGCACGATATCGGATAACATGGTCAGGTTTTTTATCTCCATATGTGTGAGTGTCAACATTTTCTAACATCTCATCATCGACACTGATTTCATCTGTACATATTCGAAAAAATAGTACATAATAAGCTTACATATGAACAATAAATAAATAAATTATTAAATATATGTATAATTTCAATAATACGTGCATGTGTTCAGCTCATATATATATATATATATATATATATATATATATATATATATATATATATATATATATATATGTACATACCTTGTGATTCAATTTATTCATTTGAATTTCTTTCAATATTTTCACCATCTTCAATCATTGGTTCAATACCTCTTTCACTTTCTCTTTAAAAATTTTGTATCTCATCATCAATGTTTTGAGGAATATCTCTGTCTGTTTACATTAAATAAAATATTTAAATTCAAATTAGTTCATAAAATAAAAATTAAGCCTCACAGTTTATACTAGGAAAATTTTAAATATATCAATAGATCATAATATTTACATTTAAATACCAGCTTCAATTTTTGCTTGAGGTTGATTTTCCCCTTCAATATTTGGAGGGCTTCTATCTTTCTTTTGCGAGATTGTCTCGTCTCTTCTTTACGTTCCTCGGGGTCTCTTTTTCGATCATATTTTCTCGCACAAGTCCTTCGATTTCCCATGATAATAGTGTATGAAGTTCAAAAAATTTCCTTCAAAAAATTACACAATAACTCAATTAGAAAAATCATCGCAAAAGATTTAATTTAAAAAAAAAAATCATTTTAAATTTTTTGCAAAAAGTACATACTCCAATCCAAAATACTTATTCATATTTTGGCTCCTCATCTTTCAGCTCCACATATTTTGTTTAGTTATGACTTATTCATGTGAGATTTTATTCTCTTCCCCTCCCACTTCTACATCCTTCACTTTTGGAGTCAAAAACTGAGATTACCCTTGTTATTTTTGTGAAATACTTGTCCTAATGCAATTTTCTTCCACTATGTTGAGATTAAGGAGATGGAACCTTATTACACGTAACCATTTATTTACTCCTTATTTTTTTTTGTGCTAATAATTCTTGGCATGGTTTGTGCAAGAGGGTTGTCAATACGAAGCAAGTGTCTGTCAACACTACGCTATAGGTCAATGGTAAGAGGCAAGCCATCTTCTGGACATGTTGTCCAATTTTTTCCCCTCGGATGATGAGAGGATGGGAAGTTCATTTCCCTTGTCTTGTTGATGCATGTGACTTCTTAGATGAATTCTATTTGAATTGTCTATATTTGATTAATTTTTAAAGGGTGTGTGGTTCTCTCAGACCTTCATATTTGTAATATGACATCGAGATAGCCCACCCTACGACCCCCATTATACACATTTTTTATTTTATTAAATATTTCTATTCTAGAATGGAAGAGTCTCTAAGGTTATTTATTGTTTGGTCCAAGCCCTTTCGATAGTGGATGGGGTAGGGTCAAAAATCTACGACCTTATCACTATGCCTTGGCATATGGTTATTTCTATTCATGATAATTGAAATGCATGGGATTTCTGATATGAAAATAATTTTTTTTTCAATAGTCTTTGTATTTTATAATTATATTACCAATATGTAGAATTATTGTTCTTTGCATTTTTTATTGTTAAATCCTTATTTGGGGCTTTGGCCCTATTAAGTTCGATGACATTGATAATTAGACCATTTCCAGGAAACCCCAATTACATCTTTCCTCTTTCTTCATTGCTATGTTCCTTGGGGTGTAGTTTTCATATCTTCAATGAAAAATTGCCTATTTGAATCATCGTCGCCCTCTTGTTATATAGTTCTTAACATGGCATACCTCATGAAGTTAGATGCCTTAACAGAAACTATCATACTCAGAGATGCAAAGCCCCTTAATGGGTGTGCTTGAAGGCTCTTTCCTCTCTATTACTGGGTTTTTTACATGTTTTATTTTGGTTCTTACGGGAAACAATTTTTTTTTGCATTTAACTCTATCTTTGTTATACCTATCCTCCTACCTTTGAGAGGCCATAGTCTATATTAGTGGTTTAATTGGTGCTAAGTGTAGATATTTATTACCCCTCCATGAATTTAGTGTTGAATCTATATTTTATCTTAACATGCCTCCAAATCCATCTAGCCCATGAGATTATATAGTCATTCTTTTTTGTAATGTAAAGACAATGACTTTTAGGTCTGGTTATTGGTTATTAGGGACGATTTGATCTTACAAAATTCGAAGTAAATCCATTTCCCTTTAGTATATTGGTGTAATTACATGACATGTGCAAAGTGATCCACTTTCACCACCATATACATTTGTATTACGCTTCGTGTTAAACCATTAGATTAGTTATTATTCTAGGGAACGATAGGTATATATATAATAAATATTTTATATAGCCTTAACACTTTTGATTGTTATTATTTTTAATCATGGATAACTCATGACCGATATCTAATTCATGAATATAATATCCATATTTAAGAAAAGTTCCAAATTAAATCAAATTATTTTTTAGATAAGCCCAAAAGATTAGCATTCCATTTAAATTTCGAGACAATAGTAACATCTTTAGTAGATTGTCAAATCAAATAGTAACATAAAATTAATGGTAGTCTTTCATATTAATTAACATCACTACTTGCAACACATGTATCAAGGTTTAGATGAACCTGCAAGGAAAATAGATATTGATGAGGGAAGTTCTAACCATCTGTAGTAGATTGATAAGAGAAATATCTTAGAGAGACATCTGTGGTTTTATAGAAGCGACTTCCTCATCCTTCCTAGTATTAGATTCAGAATTTTTCACTTCCAATAATAGATGGTGGAATTCATAGATACGGCCTCATCTTAGCACATCTACCGGTGCTCCTGCATCTTGAGACTCCTTCCTCTTTTCTTAGGTATTTCTACACTCAGCCTCGACCCCTCCCAATATCATAGCATGAAGAAAAAATCCTACTAACAATTATTTATTTCCTAATCCTTGTTCCACCATTAGGTCATATCCCTTCTATACTAAGTGGACCTTAAAATTTGTTTTTTTCCCCATCCAAATTTAAGTTTAAAAAATAAAAGTTCATGTACTTGTCATTTGTCTTTCATATCTTTTCATCAATCAAGCGAAATCCCTTCTATAAAATCAAAATTCATATTAACTAATGTCACTTATCAGCCTCTATTTTTTATTTATTGTTATTTAAATCTATTAGTGTCAATATTTGGATCCTTCCATCAGTGATAAAAAAAACTCTTTTCATATCATTTTAGGAGTCCCACTCAAAAAAAAAATTTAATCATTCCATTAGGTCATGTAAAACATTTAGTCACTCATGGTAGCCCTATTTAAAAAGAATTTCGTTCTTCCTAAAAAATACATGCTTTTTGGCCCACCGTCGTGTCTTGCTAAGAATAATTTAGTCATGAAAGTCCATTTCATCATGTCATTATGTCAGTCAGGTCACCATGAAGTCTGGTCACTCAAAGTCTTCATTAGGTCTCTAGGTTTCATTCTTCAAGGTCGAAATAAAAAACAATTTAATTTCATAAGGTCAACAAAGGCATGAGAGTGATTGAATAATATCTCTTTACCATCTAAAGAGGATCTGAAAACATGTAAAGATGATTCCCAAAGTTGTAATTTTGATTTCAAGTGTGAGTTTTATTCCAAAATGTAATTTTATTCCAAAAAACAGAGATGTCATTTTATTTTATTCATGTGATTTTATGTCAATTTATATGTAATAATTATTCAGTTTCCCAAAGCTTCAAAATCAATTCTATATGCCAAACAAGACATTGTCAAAGTGCAAGAGTTCTTAGTCCATCAATTGATCAAATGCCAAAGGAAAAAGTCCAAGAGTGTAAGGGTATTGTGCAAGGTTTTAAAAGATAAATTGAACATTTCAAAAGTTGGTTTTAAAATCATAAAGATCAAATCCCAAAAAGTATTTAAACCCAAAGGACATCAATTCAAACTTGATTTTCTCTTGCCATAGGAGAAACCTTATAAAAAGCACAAAAATACAAGAAATAAGTCGAAAATTTGTAAAATATAGGCAGAGTTGTGCTTCTTGCAGAAGGAGGGTGCTCCTGTGTATTACATTGCACGCCGGTGTTGTACATTGTGCTCCTTGCAAAAGGAGGGCTCACCTACGTTGTGCACTGTGCGCTTGCTCTAAAATGCTCAAGGAGTTTCAAAACATATGGCATCATTCTCAAACTTCAACAACAGTTCTCTATAGCCTCCAACAATCCAGTAAGCCACAATTGCACCATACCTCTTCTTACCAAGTCAATTTTTTGGTGTTTGAAGTTGTTTAAAATATTTTCTATCCATTTTGAGCTTGAAACTGTAGTACCACTGTCAAATCCCCAATTACATTTCAATTTCACTCCATAGCACTTCCATTCCCTTCCCATATCATAATTGACCTTTAGAAAAACACCTATATCATAATCCCCTTTCCCTAAGCCCTTTTCCTTTGAAACACTAAGACCTAGGTGCTTCATTTGCCTAGGGTCCAAAATCCCTAACCTTTAATTAAAGCCCCTATCCCAAATTCCTCATCATCACTACTCCCTGTCACCTCCCTCATTCCATAAACCCCTTTCCCCATCTCCCTAAATTTCCGCGTCCCATTCCCACTTCCCAAAACTCATTTTTCATTATCATTCCATATCCCTAGGGTTTTCACACTAATACACCTATGGAAGAAGAACATGACATAAACTATAGTGACAAAGAAGAAAGAGAGAAGAGGAGGAAAAACAAAGGAGGGAAAATCCTTAGACTTGAGTAAACAAATACCAAGGAAGTCATGGCATCTCCCATGAATGTGACATGTTTTAAGCATGTAGGATGTTTTGAATTCTGTGAGAAAATAAAATGGGTCCAACACCATCATATGTTGAGAAAAATATTCATCTCCAATATCCATGACAACCAGGTAAACCTTCCTCGTGTCACTTTCACTGTGTCCACTGCCATCATATCAACTGCCACCGGAATCCAAAATGTTGGGGAAAAATAGTTCAAGAAAAAAGACTTGGAGGATAATTACTTTGATCCATACATCAAACATAGGTATAAGAATTAAATAAGGGAGATTTTTTCTTTCTCTTACCTCCTGGATAGATATGCCCCCACAATGAAAATCATCATGAAATACTTTTCTTGTGAAGGTAGGTTATCTAGACTTTACATATATCATATCCTGCTACTCATGCACTTCACAAGGGTCAAGATTCTCAACATACCTTATTAACTCTTCTGAAGCATTGAGAAGATGGAATATATTGCCCAAAAGAGAGAATATGAGCCCCAAATGAATATTATTTTTCACCACTCCTTCATCAATATCATATTCGTCCATGACCTCAAACAATTGACCATTTCATGGAGAACTTTCATAGCTAATGAGATATTCACTACTCCACCTATTTAGCATGCCCAAGATGTGCCTTCATCATGTCATCCTTCCACATCCATTCCTCCATATCATCTCACAGTTCATGCATCATCATCAGATCAATCTACTTCACCCATTTCACCATGATCGTCTCCATTTCTCATTGAGACTGGGTCACCTAGCAGAGCTGAGATCAGTAAGCCTCAAAATACTAAGTAGGATGAGATATAAATATTGGAAAAAAAGTAACGAAGAGGTCACATGCATGTGTGTTCTCCACACATAGTGGAAGGGGCCTTTACTTATACATCGACAAAGCAAGTAGACAAAGGGAAGAAAAATATGACAGAGGAAGAGATTTAGGCAGAGATCATACATGAGGAAGAGGACCTCCATGAGATAGAACAAGATTTTGAACTTGTTGACCTAGATGAGCATGATGATGAGATCACTAGCACAGTCATCAAGTAGAAATAAGCCAAGATTAAGGAGCTACAAAATAATCTTGAGAGATCTAAATTTTTCATTACCTTTCTTGAGCAGGAGAACCAACAGCTGAAAACAAAGCACTTCATTGATGAGGTGAAATTCATCAAAGCTCAAAGAGAGGCAGAAAAAAGAAAAAGTATTTCTTGAAGAGACATTAGAAACATATGGTGAAACCAATTAGGAAAAATAACATGTGCCAAGGATAAGTCTCGGGACTAGAGGGTTGAAAAGAGCTCTATAACTAGAGAGGAAAAATGAGGCTGAGCTTGCTAATAATCTCACTTTGAATCAACAATTTGCAGTGGTAATCAATGAGAAACAGAAGCAATGGCTTGACAGGGATAACCAACATATAGGGAAGCTTTTGGAGATGGAAAACATGGATAATGGTATATTGATAAAGAAGGCCAAGAACTATGCCAAGAAAAACAAAATTGCATGGTCAAAACTTAAACAAGCCAATGCAAAAATTGAAGCCTTGACCATGCAAGAAGAGAAAAGGAGGTTGGATATACTTGTTGAGGCCTCACTTCATGCCTAAGCCACATGATAAATAGTAATTTCACTAATTTTGAAAAAAATTTTGGTAATTTTTGAAGTTTTTGTGTTTTTCAGCAATCGTATATAGTCTTCTGACAACTGGATTGTCAAGCATGCAATGCCCTAGGTGTTGCGCTCTTGTTTGAGGCACCTTTTGGCAAAATTAAGACTACCAAAAAATGTAAAATGAAAAAAAAAAATTCCAGAAAACAATTTTTGTAGGCTTATTTTTAACAAATGTGAGGTGAAAAGGTGAAAAAACACACAAAAAATCAATGTTCTACCTTCTTTTTTGCCTTGGCGCTGCAGGCCTGACTAGCTGTGGGAGAATCACTTTTTGACAAGGAAAATCAACTCCATTTTGCAAAATAAAGACATATCTAGAAAGTAGACTGGATAGGATTTCCAACAAGCCATCCTGAGTCCAATTTGGACACCTACAACCCATCAAAAGTCACACTGCAACATGGAAGGCGCCCTTGGCACTGTGAGGGCGCGCTTGACAAATGTATAATATTTTTCAATTCTCACTGCATTATTTACTTTTATCTTTGGAAATGATGATTTTACCTATGTAATTGACGAATCTAAATGTAAATATCATGTGGATGAGTTACCTAGGGGTAAATTCATTGTGTAAATGTTACCATCAAGTCAAATGAATCAGTTTCATTGTAATTAGGGATGAGTCACTTGAACCTCCCTACACTCTAGCTATCAGTTCATATTTTTGTGGATATTTTCCTCAACTCAGGGATTCGACCCGTGAGGATGAGAGAAATTGGTTTTTATTTCTATTTCATTCCCTTCTTCACTTTTGGAAAAGGTTGGATGCTGTTGTATTGGTCAAGGACTATAGTGTAATCAGTTTGGCTAGAAATTAATGAAGAGTTGCAGCTATTTCTTTGGGATACCTGTGGTATGGATGTTTGGCATTGTTTCTTCTCCTGTTTCATGTTTATGAATTTTTTATAAGCTCATAAACCATTTCATGTCTATTATATGATGATTTTCAAGTTGATAGGTAGAATACATGTTCTTTCATTCTTTGTTTTGGGAAAGTATTCATAATTTGTCCATTTTCTTCAGTTTAGTAAGAATACATCTCTTATTCTCTTCCTAGCTCCTCATCAGTATGAAACCATATGAAAAAATCAATTTAAAGTGCTAATATTTTGACCTACCTTTCCCCATTGAATGGAATGAAATTCCCATCTTATTGGCCCTATCCTAGCCTCTTTGACCTAATCCTCATCCAACAAACCCAATAAAAAAAAAACCCCCTATACTCATAGCTAGCCTAAAACCTTTTTATCCAGCCCTCTTGGTCATATTTTTTGTGGAGAGATTCCTCTCTAACTTGGTAGGGCTAGATACCAAGCCAAAATATTGGTCTGTGGTTATCTCTGTTGGGATTTCTTCTTCAACCTTAGAAATCTTACGGAGAGATAAAATATTGGTGCCGTTGCCGGGGAACAAAATATTTATTTTCCCTGAGTGTACGAAAATAAATTTTGGAATTTGATCCTTTGTATGGTAGGGTTAAGTTTCATAAAGGTTGATTCGATAATTGAAATTTTAAGATTGCAAAGCTAGCTTCACGAAGGTATACCAGAGTAAACCCAATCCTGATCCAGTTGATCTAGTAGATTATCCAGAGAAGATATTTCGAAGGCATATATATCAAACTACAAACATTTAGTCGATACTAGTTCCATTGGTAAGACTAGTTTCTCTACCTGCTAAACTACTTTCTCTTGAAGATATACCGTATGATCTAAAATTTGAATTGTCATTGTTTAAATCCAAGTCAAAAACCTCTTTATCTAACATATTATTTGATCCTTTAAGACTATATGAGGTAAATTAATTGTTTGAATTAGACCCTAGTCCTCTGAAATATTGGTTTTTTGAAGATATTAAGCCCAAATCTCACCTTGACATCCAATATTGGATCCAATTCTACCATCAAGAGAAACTTTCTATCTCAACTCAGCCTCAAACTCAATTAATTATAGTTTTTTCATCTCTACCTTCAACCTCATCATTCATTCCTACTACTTTTGTTATGTTACCTATTCAACCAATACCTCCTGTCGTTAATCCAACACTTCACTTAGCAAGAATCATGGCAAGATTTGCCCCTATTATCTTACCCGCCCAATTAAATGACTTACCTCACGGTTATGGGAAAATACTCCCCTTTTTTGATGAAAAATCTACCATATTTGCAAGACAACATATTGTTAAGGTCACTAACTTCATAGATTTGGACGAATTTGATGCAAACAATGCAAAAATTAGGATTATAGCCAAGAGCTTCTTGAGAGATGTCAAATTTTGGTTTAGGTCTATAATTGCTAATTCCATTGCCACTCTAAACCAGTTCATTGATTTTTTTATAGCCCGGTGGGAGGTAAAGAAAAATCCATTATAGTTGCTTGTTGAGTATGAGAACATTAAAATAAATCTTAATGAATAATTTCAAGATTTCAATACTTTCTTCAATAGAATTTACAATGCAATTCCCATTGAGATCAAGCCTACTGGAGGCTTAGTTATCATATATTATCTAGATGCATTTGATCCTGATATGGCTTACCAATTAAGGGGAATGAATCCAGCTACGCTAGAGGATATGCAAAAGAGTGTGGTCAACGTTGTAGAAAATATGCTACTGAAGAGAGGTAGATCTAGGAATGATAGGAGAGTTACTATTAAATAGGAAGAATCCACCTCATCTTTTGATGCTAATATGGATACATTGATAAGAACTATTGAAAGGATGGTTGTCGGGATGTCCATCACAGAGAGACAACTTGATGTTAGAAATCCTAACTATAGAGGTCAACAACAACCTCTGTTAAGGATCAAGCAGAGAGAACAATGTGATCCTGAACAACGACCACAATAGGAACAAAAAATTAGGACACTATTGCAACAGAACTATGCTGAAGGAGAAGAAGAACATGAAGACACAATTGTTGAGGAAAACCTCATTTTAAATGCTAATGACCTGCCTATGTTTTTGACCAAAGATGAGGAGTATTTTGAACAAAAATATTAGCCTAAAGATGCAGATTTTATCCTTGCTAATAATCATTAATTAGAGACTGAATCAGATGATTACAAGCGGGGGTACTTGAGTTCACTTAGTTCACAAAATAGGTAGATGTCATTGATGAGAAAAGATGTTCTGTTCAATCCCATTCAGAAGAGAGCATTTCAGCAAGAACACACTTAAACAAGGCAGAATCCTCCAAGAAATCAGAGTAAGGGAAAAGAGCCTGTTGTCAAAAATCAGAACAGGGTAAATCAACCATCCACAAGTTCACCAGATAAGGAAAAGGACAATCAGAATAAATAAATTCCATTAAAGGACCATGCTGGACAATGAGACGCCATCATTAAAGAGGTAGAGAAAACCACACCCTTCAGTCTAGAAACATAAATTTCAAAGTTAAAAGTGTCTATTCCTTTAACCAAGCATGCTAAGAATAACCAATATTACTCCCATGTTGCCAAGATGCTTAAGTTAGATCCCTTGTCTGACGTGTTAAATGTTGAATATGACCATCCCAAACTCATTTTTGGTCCTCCTATTGATGGTCAATTAGAAGCTAATGAGGTTCCTCATTTTTACTTGAGCCTAAGAATCCACCAGTGTATTTTACATAATTCCATGTTATACTTCGGAGCCTCCCACAATCTAATGCCAAAATCCATAATGGAGAGGTTGGACCTTGACATCACTCATGCCTACCATGAATTATACTCCTTTGATTAATGTAGAGTCCACTATATTGGCCTGATTAAATATTTTTTAGTCTCCCTAGAGCATATTACGGAAAAGAATGTTCTAATGGATGTGGTTCTAGCTAACATACTGCCACGCTTTGGCATGATGCTATCAATATTAGGGGAGGAAAAATTATGAGGCACATTGCAGTTAGAATTTTCTTAAGAAACTATCCTTGTTTCTGGACAATTTAGAAAATCTTGTCATGAAACTAGGATGAAATATATAATCATAAGCAAAGAAAATCCTAAAAATCATTCGATAAAAGTTGTACATACAGGTTTAGAGTCATTCATTTTATTTAATGATAGCATCTTAAATTATGTAGATAACCAGCAAGTAAATGTAGAATATGTTCCCGACATCCATAATTGTATTACAGAATTTATAGAACAATAAAAAGTGAATCTGCCTAGCTCATTAGAACAAAAATCAGAGGAAGCATTAAAAAATTCATAACAACAATCAGAGGAATTAGTGAAATATTTAGAACATCCATTGGATAAAGTGGAAGAAAGTTTGGAAAATCATGAAGAGAAAGTTCTGAAAATTGAGCTAAAACATAAATTAGAGTTTCAGCATTTGGAGGATGAGAATGGTTTATGGTCCATGTACTTTGATGGTTCCCTAGGGAAAGATGGGGCAGGAATTTCAATCTGGGTCTGCAGCCCTTTTCATCAGAAAAATAAGGTCCCCAAAAATGTTAGATTGTGCTCTTATAAATTAGCTTTTGATTGTACTAAAAATGAATTCGAGTATGAAGAACTCATTACTGGCCTAAATATGTTGAATTAACTGGGTGCAACAAGGATTGCTGTGTATGGTGATTCAGAACTTGTGATAGAGAAAATTAAAGGTGAATATTAATCTAACCATCCTCGAATGAGAGAATATAGGAATGTTGTACTAGATACTTTGAAAAAATTTCAGGAGTGTATACCTACAGTGAAGCCAAGGAATCAAAATCTCATCGAAAATTGATAGGCTAAATTTGAAAGAAATTTTAAGATCCCCATCTTCTCAAATAAGAATTTTGAGATCCATGTGAAACATCGACCAATTGTTGCTGATAACTTGCGGTATTGGTAAATTTTCTAGGATGATAAGCAGATAAATAACTTTCTCCAAGGTGAAGAAGAATTTGAGAATTTTTTTATAGATCAAATTTATGATAAATATGACCAGGGTATAGAAGCAACACAGATGGATATACTACAACTAATAGACAACAATATTCCAAAAGGTCTCATAACTTTGGAAGAATTGTTTGACCAAGATGACGTAGAAAGGAATCCTACATTGATGCCTACAGAAAAGGGTGTTGAAGATGTAAACATTGGGACAAACGACAAACCAAATATGGTTAAACTATCCAAACCCTTATCTCCTGAGGTAAAGGCTGAATATGTTAAATTACTTTCTGAATTTTCTAATGTTTTCGCATGGGAATATGCAGATTTAAAGGTGTATGAAAAGAACATTATTGAGCACACTATTTTGATTAAGTCCGATCAAAAACCCTTTCAGCAAAAGTTGAGAAGGATAACTCCTAGATTGCTACCATAAATTGAAAAAGAGGTAAATATATTTTTCAAGTATTATATTATTGTCCCAATCACATTCTCTAATTGGATTTCAAATTTGGTCCCAGTGAAAAAAAAAATATTGGAGAAATCCGTCTCTGCATTGATTTCTGAAACTTGAACAAAGTTTCCCTCAAGGACAACTATCCACTTCTGAAGATGGACCATATACTTCAAATAACTCTCGGTTACTCCCGAATGTCACTGTTGGAAGGATATTCAGGGTACAGACAAATTTTGGTGCATGAGGATGATTAGGACAAGACAACATTTACTACACCTTAGGGCATGTTAAAATATGAAAAAATTCCATTTGGTTTGAAAATGTAGGGGCCACATTCCAGCAAGCCATGGAAATAGCATTCAGTAATTAAAAAGAAGTTTTCTTGGTTGTTTATTTATATGAATTGACAATGTTTTCACATTCTGATGATGAACATTTGCACCATTTAAGAATTATTTCCGAGGGATGCAGGAAGTTTGGAATATCTCTGAATCCAAAGAAAAGCCTTTTTTCCATGGAGGAGGGAAAACTTATTGGTCACATCATCTCCAAGGATGGGATCTAGAATGACCCTTCCCATGTTCAAGAAATTCAACATATTGATTTCCCTCGTGGAAAAAGGCAGAAAAAGCATTCAACAGTAAGATGAATTTCTTACGTAGGCTAATTCCTAATTTAGAGGAGCATCTTAGAGAATTGAAAAATATGTTGAAAAAAGATAGTGATGTGAATTGGTCTAAAGATGCCCGAAAATCCTTCCATTCAGCCAAGTTTTCCTTGAATACTTCCCCAGTTTTTATAAGTCCTTATTATACAAGCGATTTCATAATATTCTCATTTTCTTCTGAGCACACTATGGCAGCAGTCTTGGTGAATAAAAGGGACAAAAAAGAGCTACCAATTGCATTTTTTAGTCGCAATATCAAAGATGTGGCCCTTCGCTAGAACATCATATAGAAATAGGCTTTGGCTTTGGTTAAAGCAATGAAATATTTCAGAGTTTACCTACTACATTCACATACTCTTGCATATGTACCTAATGTAGTTGTGAAAGAATTTCTCATGCAGACAGACCCATAAGGTAGGAAAGGAAGATGGATAGCAGCGTTACTGGAATATGACCTTGATATCAAGCCCACCAATCTAATAAAAGGATAGGGCTTAGCCAATATCATGTCTGAGTCAAAAATTCATGCTATTGATATCAACTTGATTTCAGCCTTGTTCGAAAATGAAGAAGTGAATCTCATTCAGGTATCCGATATATTTTTGTCATCTCCATGATATTTTGATATTGTTTATGTTTTGCAACACCTAAACCCTCATGTAGGCATGAATAAGAGTCAAGGCAGATCTTTGAAACTAAAATCTTCAAATTATTGCGTACTAGACAATGCACTTTACTAAAAAGATCTCGAAGGTGTGTTGCTGAACTGTTTGGTCAAAGAAATATCTAAGGAAGTGATGAATGACTTCCACAAAGGATATTGTGGGGGCCACCTATATTGGAAGACCACGACCAATAAAATATTGCGAGCGTGATATTATTGGCTGAAACATTTTGCAGATGTCTACAAAGCAGTAATGAGCTGCCATGAATGTCAAGTTTTTCAGGGTAAGAGAAAGCTGCTCCCATTACCTCTTCAACCTATTTCAGTACATGCACCATTTCAGCAATGGGGCCTAGATTTCATAGGAGAGATTCTACTAGCATAATCTCCACAGCACAAGTGGATATTAACAGCCACAAATTACTTTAGAAATTCGATCGAAGCGATACCATCCAGGCAAGCAACAGATTTTGTCATCATTCAATTTTTAGAAACTAATATTTTGTCCTGTTTTTGTTTTCCTACTAAAATTATCACAGATAACGTGACATCATTCAAGTCTAAGAAGATGACTGAGTTTTGTGACAGATATAACGTTAAGTTGGAACACTCTACAGCCTACTACCCACAAGGTAATGGATTGGCGGAGTCCTCTAATAAATCCTTGATCAATATCATTAAGAAAATGTTAAAGGCGAATAAAAAGAATTGGCATAAGAATCTGATCAATGCCTTGTGGGAAGACCAGGTGAGTAATAAGAATTCTATTAGTATGTCTCCTTTTCAAGTTGTGTATGGTGTCGACACTTTTTTTCCTTCATCAATAACAGTCTCAGTAATGAAATTCCTGCAAGAAATATGGACTGACAAAAATGACACACAACACTATATTAATGAAATGATACACCTTCAATAGATAGGAGATGAAGTATTTCATAATACTTCAAAACTCCATGACAGGATAAAGAATATATATGATCAAAAAACTAAGGAGGAAAAATTCAAGTTTGGAGATGTGGTACTCCGCTGGGATGCCAGAAATGAAGACAAAGGTAAGCATGGAAAATTTGAGAATTTATGGAAAGGACCATATCATATTTCAGCTTGTTGAGGACGAAATGCTTATTTTCTTGAGGAGATGAATGGAAAAGAATGTTTAGGAGGACCAGTTAATGGTAGGTTCCTAAAATACTATCTTTTCTAAAACAAATTTCTCGATCAATTTTCCATTTCATTATAAATATCAGTTACATTTTCTGCAAGTTTGAAGTAGAGAATCACTAGAGTTTAGAGCCCGAAGTGAAGTCCATGGAGCTTCATTGATTTTCTCCCATTTTAAAAAGTTCATTTTTCAGTTAAGTAAGTCAGTATTGAGTCAATTTTCAGTCATTTGAGTTTGTCTTGAGTTAGTTTATTTTTTTGAGTTATTAGTTTTCAATCATGTTATTGTTTGATTTTTGACCGTATTGGCCCACATGGTTAGGCACTTGGTCTACGGTGTTCTTGACACCTCCAAGGAGCTATCGTCCCCAATAATGCCGATGTTAGTGTAATTATTTTCATCCTACCATTATTTTCATCCTACCATCAATGATAAAAAAATACTATTTTCATATCATTTTAGGAGTCCCACTCAGAATTTGTTTTAATCATTCCATTAGGTCATGTAAAACATTTACTCACTGATGGTAGCCCTATTTATAAAATTTCATTCTTCCTCAAATATTTATACTTTTTTGCACACATTCATGTATTTTTTATCATAATTTAGTCATGAAAGTCCATTTCATCATGTCATTATGTCAATCAGGTGACCATTAAGTCTGGTCACTCAAAGTCTTCATTAGGTGTCTAGGTTTCATTCTTCAAGGTCCAAATAAAACACCATTTCATTGAATAAGGTCAAAAAAAGTATGAGAGTGATTGAATAATATTTCTTTACCATATAAAGAGGATCTTAAAATATGTAAATATGATTTCCAAAGTTGTAATTTTGATTTCAAGTGTGAGTTTTATTCCAAAATGTAATTTTATTCCAAAAAAGAGAGATGAAATTTTATATCAATTTATATGTAATATTTATTCAGTTTCTCAAAGCTGCCAAATCAGTTCCATATTCCAAACAAAACAATATCAAAGTGCAAGAGATCTTAGTCCATCAATTGATAAAATTTCAAAGGCAAAAGTCCAAGAGTGTAAGGATATTGTGCAAGGTTTTAAAAGAGAATTTGAACATTGCAAAAGTGGGTTTTAAAATCATAAAAATAAAATCCCACAAAGTATTTAAAACCAAAGGACATTAATTGAAACTTCATTTTCTCTTTCCATCATAGAGAAACCTTAGAAAAAGCATGAAATCCAAGAAAAAAGGAAAAAAAAGGAAAATGCAGGTAGCTCTATGCTCATAGCAGAAGGAGCGCGCGCCTGTGTATTACACCGCGTGCCTGCGTTGTATGTTGCTCTCCTGGAAAAATAAGGGTTCACCTGCATTGTACATTGCGCGCTTGCCCGAAAACACTCAAGGAGTTCCAAAACACATGGCATCACTCTCAAACTTTAGAAACGGTGCTCTACACCCTTCAACAATCAAGTAAGCCACAATTTCACCATCCCTCTTCTTATCAAGTCAATTTTCTAGTGTTTGAAGTTGTTTAAAATATTTGGTGTCTATTTTTAACTTGAAACCCTAGTACCACTATCAAATCCATAATTACATTTCAATTTCACTCCCTAGCACTTCATTCCCTTCCCATATCATAATTGACCTTTCCCAAAACCCCTATATCATAATCCCCTTTCCCTAAGCCCTTTTCCTCCAAAGCCCTAAGACCTATGTGCTTCATTTTCCTATGCTCCCAAATCCATAACTTGTAATTAAATCCCCTATCCCAAATCCCTCATAATCACTACTCCTTGTCACCTCCCTCATTTCATAAACCCCTTTCCCCATCTCCATAAATTTCCCCATCCCATTCCCACTTCAAAAAACTCATTTTTCATTATCATTCCATATCCCTAGCTTTTTCACACTAAGACACCTATGGAAGAAGAAAATAATAGAAACTACAATGAGGGAGAAGAAAGAGAGAAGAGGAGGCCAAAAAAATGAGGGAGAATCCTTAGACTTGAGCCAACAAATACCAGGGTACTAATGGAATCTCCCATGACTGTGACATGTTTTAAGCATGTATGATGTTTTTAATTCTATCAGAAAATATAAAGGGTCCAACATTGTCCTATGTTATGTGGACTATTCATCTCCAATCTCCATGACAACCGAGTAAACCTTGTTGGTGTAACTTTCACTGTGTCCACTGCCATCATATCAGCTGCCACTGGAATCCCAAATGTTGGGGAAAAATGGTTCAAGAAAAAATACTTGGAGGAGAATTACTTTGAGCCATGCATAAAACGTAGGTACAAGAATGAAAGAAAGGGGGTTTTTACTTTCTCTTACCTCCTGGACATATATTGCACCATGAGGAAAATCATCATGAAATACTTTTCTTGTGAAGGTAGGTTCTATAGAATTTCCACCTATCATATCTGGCTACTCATGCACTTCAAAAGGGTCAAGATTCTCAACATACCTTATGAACTCTTTCGAAGCATTGAAAATATGGAATATATTGTCCAAAAGAGAGAATATGAGCACCAAATGAATAACATTTTTCACCGCTCCATCATCAATATCATAGTCCTCCATCACCTCAAACAATTGAACATTTCATGGATTAAGTTCATAGCTAATGGAATATTCACTGCTCCACCTATTTAGCATGCCCAAGATGTGACTTTATCATCTCATCCTTCCACATCCATTCATCTATATTGGCACACAGTTCATGCATCATCATCAGATTATTCTCCTTCACCCATTTCACCATCAGCATCTCCATGTTACATTTTGACTGGGTCATCTAGCAGAGCTAAGATCAGTAAGCCTCAAAAGACTAAGCATGATGAGATAGAGCCATTGGAAAAAACATACTAGAGAGGTCACAGGATTTTTTTTTCTCCACACATAGTGGAAGGGGCCTTTCCTTATACATCGTGAAATAAAGTAGACAAAGGGAAGAAAAATATGACAGAGGTAGAGATTTAGGCAGAGATTAGACATGAGGAAGAGGACCTTGATGAGACAAAACATGATTTTGACCTTGTTGACCTAAATGAGCATGATGATGATGAGATAATTAGCACAGTAATCAAGGAGAAAGAAGCCAAGATTAACGATCTACAAACTAATATTTAGAGATCTAAATTTGTCATTACCTTTTTTGAGGAGAAGAACCAATAGCTCAAAACAAAGCACTTCATTGATGAGGTGAAATTCATCAAAGCTAAAAGAGAGGAAAAAAAATCTAAATTATTTCTTGAAGAGACATTATAAAAATATGGAGAAACCAATGAGGAAAAATAAAAAGTGCCAAGGAGAAGGCCTAGGACTAGAGGGCTGAAAAGATCTCTAGAACTAGAGAGGCAAAAGGAGGTTGCGCTTGCTAATCAACTCACTTTGAATGAACAAATTGCAGTGGTAACCAATAAGAACTGGGAGCAATGGATTGACAGGGTTAGCCAGCATCTAAAGAATCTTATGGAGAAGGAAAAGAAGGATAATGATATAATGAGAAAGAGGGCCAAGCACTATGTCAAGAAAAACAAAATTGCAAGGTCAAAACTTAAACAAGCCAATGCAGAATTTGACGCCTTGACCATGAAAGAAGAGAAAAGGAGGTTGGATATACTTGTTTATGCCTCACTACATGCATAAAACAGATTATTAGTTGTCATTTCACCAATTTTGAAAATGTTTGGGGTATTTTTTGAAGTTTTTTTGTTTTTTAGCAATCCTAGACAGCCTTGTGACAGATGGACTGTCAAGGACGCAACACACTCTTGTTTGAGGAACTTTTTGGCCAAATGAACACCACCATCAGATGAAAAATGACAGATACATTCTAGAAAACACATTTTCTAGGCTTATTTTGGAGAGCTGGCAGGTGAAAAGGTGAAAAAATCATAAAAAATCAATGTTCTGCCTTCCTTTTTTCCTTGGCATTGCGTGCCTAACCAGCTGTGGGAGAAACACTTTTTGATAGGTAAAATCAACTCCATTCTATAAAATAAAGACATATTTGGAAAGTAGACTGGATAAGATTTCCAAAAAAACCATCTTGAGTCAAATTTCAACACTTGCAACCCATCCAAAATCAAGCTTCAACATGGAGGACGCCCATGGCACTGTGAGGGTGTACCTAGCACAAAAATGCCATGCTTGACAAATGTCTAATATTTTTCAATTTTCAATGCATTTTTTACTTATATCTTGGGAAATGATTATTTTACCCATGTAATTGATGAAGGTAAATGTAAATATCAGGTGGATGAGTTACCTAGGGGTAAATTCATTGTGTAAATGTTATCATCAAGTCAAATGAATCAGTTTCATTGTAATTAGGGATGAGTCACTTGAACCTCCCTACACTCCATTTATCAGTTCAAATTTTTTAGGATGTCTTCCTCAACTCAGTGGTTCGAGCCCTGAGGATGAGAGAAATTAGTTTGATGTCTATATCATTTCCTTCTTCACTTTTTTAAAAGGTTGGGTGTTGTTGTATTTATTAAGGACTATAGTGTAATCATTTTGGCCGAAAATTAATGAAGAGTTGTAGCGATTTCTTTGGGATACCTGTGGTATGGATTTTTGTCATTGTTTCTTCTCTTGTTTAATTGTTATGAATGTTTTGTAAGCTCATAAACAATTCCATGTTCTTGATGATTTTCAAGTTGATAGGCAGAATACATGTTCTTTCGTGCTCTATTTTGGGAAATTCTTCATCATCTGTACATTTTATTCATTTTAGGAAGATACATCTCATATTCTCTTCCTAGATCCTCATCAGTCTGAAACCATCTTACAAAATCACTTTAAAGTGCTAATATTTCTACCTACCTTGCCCCATTGAATGCAATGCAATTCCCATATTATTTTCCCTGACCTAGACTCTTTGACCTAATCCTCATCCAGCAAACCCAATCAAAACAAAACAAACCCCTATACTCATAGCTAGCCTAAAACCTTTTCATCCAACCATCTTGGCTGTGATTTTTGTGGATAGATTCCTCTCCAACTTGGTAGGGCTAGATAACAAGCCAAAATATTTGGGATTTATTCTTTAGCCTTAGAAATATGGTAGAGAGATAACAAAATCAAGATGCCTACAATATTTATTACAATTTCTTCCACCCATTCAACAACCTTAATTTAAATAATAGATCATATAATTTTGTTTTTAAGTAAAATATTTGGTGTATTACATCCTCCACTATTATTCAACAATATCCTCGGTGTTTCTTTCACGCTCTTTTTCCTATAATATATATGGATATAATTCCGTATGTGTATACTCCATCTCTGAGGTAACCTTCGAGGGATGAAGTGATTCCACAACACTTTAACCTGTGAAATGACTTGACTCTCGAGCTTTTTATCCATTCAAAAAATAGTGCACGAGGGATTTATTAAGAAATCTCCCTCTGGTCCAACCTATATAAAATTCTAGTCAAGAACATGAGACATATCATGCACATATTTTCTCAAAATATAAACATAAAAAACATTTTATATTATTATGTATGTGTGGAGTGCTAGCTAGTAGGATACTAGGCCTACTCAAGCTCAAAAATTGCATGTTTCATAGTATCTTTAAGGTAGATTAGCATAACACCCCACCCTGAGTTTACTTATATTCATCTTGAATCTTAGGTATACATGATCTCCTATTGTTTTCCATTTTATATTTGTATTATTTTTTTGATTGTCTTGTGTGACCTTCAAATTATGTTTTTCCTTTTGTATAATATGTCCCAATTCCTTGAGCATGTTTGGACTCAAAATAATTTAATCCACTAGATTATCCCAAGTTGTTGGTGTACTGCATTTCCTTCTATATAGAACTTCAAAGGGGCTCATTTTTATGGGTGGTTGATACCCGCTATTGTATGGAAACTCAACCATATTTAGATATTCTTCCCATTTCTTAGGTTTATCCATAACATACATTCTAATAATATCTTCTATAATATGTTTTGTACTCTTTATTTGTCCATTTTTTTGTGGATGATAGGTGATGCTAAAACTGAGTTGTGTCCCTAAACCCCCAAACAAAAGTTTCCAAAAAAATATTTTAACTTTTAGGTATCTACCTAATTCCATAGTCCTTGGGATTCCATGTGATCTAAATTTCTCCCTCATAAAATTGTATGTGATATTAGCAACTTCATAGGTGGATTTTGTGGGGATAAAATGGGTTTCTTCAATTTATTTTTCAACCACAACCATAAACAAGTCATTTTTTTTGCTTGTTTTATATATTTTAGTAATAAAATCTAGAGTGATGATTTTCCATTTCCATTTGGGTATGGGTAGAGGTTTCAACAACCCTGCAGTACACTGGTGTTTAGCTTTGACTATCTAGCCCTACATGCATCTTGCTATATACTAGGTTACCTCGTTTTTCAAACTTAGCCAATAATACTCCCTTTTCATTATTGTAAGCTTCTTGTGGTAGCCTAAGTGTCAAGAATATGGACTCTTATGAAAGTGGCCTAGAAATTTTTTCTTTAAATCAACTAAATCTCGTACAAAATTTATTTTTTTGTATTTGATCAAGACTTCCTAATTCCATTCCTAGCCTTTATCTAGTATTTCTTCTTCACTTTTCAAATAATTTCCCTTAAATTTCTTTCTATTTTAATGATTTTTGTATGTTATTTTAATTTTTTCTAGCAGACATGTTCCATAATTACTTACGGATGTCGACTGTAGTAGGCTTCCTCTTGTGCTAAGGGCATATGAAACCTTATTTTCATTCCATTTTATGTGTTTTGTTTCAAAATAATACTCACTAATAAATTCCATCCATCTATATTTCTAAGTATTCAAGTTAGGTTGGTTGAAAAAATACTTTAGGTTGACATTGTCAGTCATAAGCACAAATCATATCCCAATGAGATAGTGCTGCCACATTTTTACGGTGTGTACAATTGTTGCCAACTCTAGATAGTGAGTGGCATAAATTTTTTCATGTTCCTTTATTTTTTGATACTCATAAAAAATCACATGTCCTTCCTAGGAAGAAAACAACCCCTAATCAATCCTTATATGAATCAGTGCACAAAGTTAAGTCTTGATATGGGTTTATAACTCTTAAGATGAGGAAATTATAGGAAATTATCTAGGTTTGTCAAAACATTCCTAGAATTTAGTGGTCATGTTAAACTCGCAACCATTTTTATATAATGACATTATAGGAGATGCAGTTTTCAAGAATGTTTCTATAAATCTCCCGTAGTACCCATTTATCCCCACGAAGTACATAATGTTCACTACATCTTTAGGCACTGGTTAGTCTAGAATGGATTCCACCTTCTCATGGTCTATTGTTATCCCCTCTTCTAAAATAACATTACCCAAATGTTGTATATTCTCGTGATAAAACTGACAATTGTTAAATTTTTCATATTATTGATGCTCCCTCAAGGTTTGAAACACCAACCTTAAGTTCTCCTCATGTTCCTTTTCATCCTTTGAGTATATCAGGATGTTGTCTATAAATTCAGACTTATATAAATAATTTTTGAAAATGTTTTTCATTGAGAACATGAGGTTGGATACTGCGTTCCT
The DNA here is from genome assembly GCA_034641835.2 of Pinus albicaulis. Taxonomy (NCBI): domain Eukaryota; kingdom Viridiplantae; phylum Streptophyta; class Pinopsida; order Pinales; family Pinaceae; genus Pinus; species Pinus albicaulis. The sequence goes on along the minus strand of CM076575.1, from coordinate 1,049,057,520 downwards.
CAACCTAAATGGTATCTATATGAAATTTCAATGTCCATAATGAGTTCAAAATGTATTTTTATGGATATTCTTCTTAAATGTTTAATTAGTGGTAGCATGATCTCAGGTCCCTCTTAGAAAATACCTTTGCACCATGGACTTGGTCGAATAATTTCTCAATCCTTGGTAGTAGGTATCTATTTTTTAAATAAATTTTATTTATCTATATGTAACCTATGTACAACCTTAGTGTTCCATCTTTCCTCCTTACAAGTAAGATTGGAGCTCCCAATGGTGATACACTAGGTATTATATACTTCTTTTCCAACCGTTCTTTTAGTTGTAACTTTTGTTTGGTAAATTTTGGTATGCTCATTATTTAGGGGACCTTGGAGATAGGAATTAACCCTATTTTATGATATATGGAGAAATTGATATCTCACAAATTTATGCGATAGACCTAGGATTTTTTTTGGAAACACGTCTCTAAATTCCCTAACAACGACATAGTCTGCAATACTGGATTTTCCATTTTCTTCAATTGTATCAATCAAATCCACAACATAAATTCTATAGCCTTTCCTAGTGCACTAAATCATTTTTATAGAAAAAATATTTCTTAATTTGATGGGCCTGGGTATTCCTTTTCTTTTTTCTGCATCCCCTCATCATCAACATAGCAAAAGGTCTTACCTATGCAGTTTAGAATGGAATTATGCTTCTCCAGGTATTCCATGGTGGTCAACACATAATATGTTCCCAATTGTAGTACATTCGAATTTGAAATAATTTTTAATCCATTCATTTCAAAGGCACAATATGAGACTAAGTTTGTGACCTTCCTTTTTGTATCAGTGGCTAGCTGCATTAGTCATGTTTGTCTATGTTTTGGTTTTCTTCTTTGAAAACATTCTACCACCTTAGGTGACACATAACTCTAACTATAACTTGGGTCTATATGTACTATAAAAGGTTTAGTATTTATCTTACCGCTTATTTTGACTATTGAGGCTTGATGTTCTACCTAGTGGTTGTTTAAAGCTATGTTGGTCCTTAAAATATCTTAGGCTACATCATTGGTCAGGGATGATTCTTAGATATGATGTATGGATCATATTTCATCCCCTTTTTTATGTGGCCAACTTCAGGTTAGATTAGGTTCTCCACACTCCAAACATATTAGGGGTTCCTTAATAAAATTTCCTAGTCTTCTAGTACATTACATTATAATGGTGATTTCTTTCCTATTGGTTGATATCTCAAGATGGATTGTTTTACTTATTTTCTATCTAAGGTTGCACGATGAATTAGAGAAATATCTATAATGTTTTTCTTTTTTTGTGACATCTTACAAATGGGTATAGCTCTTGATCACCTCATGAGTCCCATAAATGGTGTACTTTTTTGTAATTAAACCCATTATGCTATTGAATTATTTCTAGGAATAGATCCACCTATGAACATCTCAACTTGTAACACACAAAAATTTGATAATTTGATGTAAAAAACACATTGTTAATTCATAGGCTATTAAACATAATACCCTACCATTTATCTACCTCCAAAACTATACCTCTTGATATAGTATACTTTATACTTGATGCATCTAGGATTCATGAAATACATGGGTTGAATTTGCTTTGTTTTAAAAGGTACACTTCAACAAGAGCATTGCAATAATGTTCTAGTTGAGTACTTATAGTTGTTTTTCTTCGAATTTATGTTTTGACCATATTATTCTCAGCTTTTATGTTGTGACATTATTTTTTTATCTAGGTATCTACATTATCTTCCAGAACATTCTAGAAATCATAGAATATGGTTTCACAACTAACTTGGAGAGTCAAGTATTTTCATTTTTGAAGTTCTGAAGCTCTAAGGTTCATTGTTTTAAGGGTTATCAAATACATTGGAAAAATTTAGTGTTTTACAAGAGTAGATGCATATTCAAATGATTATTTAAATTCCCTCATTGAATACTAGGAGTTTATAGTAGAAAAATGGTTCTAGGAAATAAATTAGTTGATATATGAGCTTTTCACAACAAGTATGAAACCTCCATATTAGAAATTCTTATGTTTCGTTGTTTGCATCCAACATATTTGAGAGGAAAATTGAGCTATACATTTTGGAATTGTCTATAATTGTACTCTTTTTTGGATCTATTTTGGTCATATATTCATTTATTTTGGTCTTGTTATAAATAAAATTAGTGATATATGGGTCTAAAAAGTAGACCAATGAGACTACTCCATAGGTTTTAGGTTGTCCAAGTTAGAGAATCAACTTCTTAGATATTTTGTTGTACAAGATAGAATTGCACGTATATCCTCTCCAATAGAATAGTTTGAATGTATCGAGTTAGTGATGTAAATAACTTAATCATGTAAAGTAATATATTATGAGTTATATCAAGTAATCATTTCTGAAATGATTATTCATGAGGTTTTTTAGTTATATTTTCCTAATAGTTATCCTTTCTTCGGTGAATTTATTTTTATGTTTTATATTTGATCTATTGTTCGGCCAATGTTTTTGGTTTTTTTTTTTCCCAATTTCATTACGTTTCTTATGTAACCTTTCAATGACTTGTTCATATTAGACATCAAATTCTTTTTATTCCATCATTTCAAGTAAACTTTTGTTCCTAAGAGTGGATATTTGTTGGAAAGTTCCTTTTTGGAAGTGGGATGCCTAAATTTTTTGTAATTGAAATCCAATTTTTTTTTTTTTAATTTCCATTTTCTTTTATTATATCCATCTATTTCCACCCATGATGTCTTTTATTTCACCAGTTCATGATTTTTCAACCAGAAATTAGTATTCTTTGGTATTTATTTTTTCCTTGATCAAGATGATGTTACTCACATTCCCAATCTAGATGTATATCCCACCATCTGTTCAGTAGTCATGCCTTCATCATTCTGCATTACATGATATATTTACACTATAAACATGTATATCTAGACAAATTTCATCCCAATAGAAGATAATTCTACATCCAAACAAGTATTTTTAATCTGGATATATTTATACATTGTAAATGTCTTCCAAAATGATTTTATGAAAAACAAAGGTACATAGTAAAAGCAAAATATGCCAATGAAATTTTCTAGACCCAAAAAGGGTTGTGAAGAAAATACTTTCTCCCAAACCAATCATTGATCATACTTGATCACCTTCTATGTTCCTCAACTTCTCATGTGAGTAGAAACTATCTTTTTTGGCCATCCCATTATGTTAGATTGCAGTTATTTCACATGTAACTCTACTCGTGACCCACCCTCCGATTCCTATGCATATTTATTTTCCATGGTTTCCCTTCATGAGATTTTTTCTCTACACATGAATTATGATTTTTACACACTTAATACCAATGGAAGAAAACGTTCAGAGGGTAGAACATTAGAGGAAAAATAATTAAATAATAGGCATAATATGCATTAACCTTCAAATGAACCCCATGTTGTGGATGATTTCGTCACCCTCCTAGAGACAGTCTAGAGTTGCCATAGACCAGTGCCTAGGACATCTTAATATAGCAAGGAGCCCTTTATAGTTTGGGTTGTCAGTCCAGGGACTCACTTACTATCTCTTGTTTTGAACAAGGAAATTAGTTTTGAATGGGACCAATCTCTCTTAGAAGCTGGTACAAGGACAATAACAATGTAGGGACACCAAGTAAAACTCCAATACAAAGGCATCAGACAGTTAAGAGACCGCTTACTGTAAAGAGGGCCAGTTCAGATAATATATCACAGAAATCAAATATTAGGAAGTGAATGCAGTGAGGAAACATAAGAAGATATTAGCTGGCATGAGACTGATACCCAGATACACAACAGAACCATATAAGGGCGCACCAATTTACGAATCCTTATATGAAAATGGCGTTTTAAAAGCACCCTCCTCAAGCAACTAATATAGCAGAAAATATGGAAAGAGTGAACATGAAACAGTATACCATGACTAGGCCTATTTAAAGCGCTTGACTAATTCCAGAAAGGGCACCAACGAGGATGAATCCTTAATGCAAACTAGTGAGCCACTCGCATTCTAGAACATGATACAAGAAGATAAATAGCATGAAAGAGATATTGTATTAACACATAAGAGAAATTACATACTGTGAGATACCAGAGACCAGAATCCTCATTACAGTTATAACCCCTCCTCACTGAGACCCTACGGGCTCTGAAGCTTCATACAGAAATATTACAAAAATGTATACAGAAGTCTTCTCGTTGCACAGTTTGCTGATAGAAATCTGGAACCTTTACAATGTCCTTTCTTTTAGCTTTTATAGACTCAATAGAGAATTCTAGAGGAGGCCGTAGATAGAGAGCATTCAATGACTTATTTTGAATCAAATGGCGGAAAACATTCGCGCCCACATTGTGAAACGACTGAACATAATTAACAGTACTTTACAATTTATTTCTGGAAATGAATACTGGAAATGAAAACTATTTATATGCAAGATATAAATAATAAAATATGTAAACATTCGGCTATTTTCTGGAGGAGGAAGATATGCCGCAATAAAACCTTGAGGCGCCCATTCCCATGCATGGTACTTTCGATCTTCTGTTCTTAAATTTAAATTTGGAACCTCCTTCGAGCTGGACCCTGAATTCATTGCTTCTTCATTAATAATCTGCTGCTGCATTAAAGTTTTCATCCGCCCAAATGCATCCCTTTTGATTTTTCTCTGGAGAGTTCCATGGATCGAAGTACCCTTCTTTAATAGAGGTCACATCATAGTGACTTCCGGATCAATTCCGCTAATTTTGTTCCCACCACAAGTTCCTGCAAAAACCAAAGCCTGTTGAATAAAACTGATGACAGAGATAGTGGACAAAGCGAGACTAACAAAAGTGGTGGCATAGATATGAGAGGATGATGGAACGACGCGGGGGAGTTACAAAAGGAAGACGTAACAAAATAGTGAAGCAAAGACTTAAAAGGTGGGACCCAGAGCGCATATCGCAGGATCGCAATGGGAGAAAATGCGATGGAAGGAGAAAGGAATAACCAAAATTCCGCGCTCTGCGATATGCGATGGGCGTGGTCAGTCGAGCGTGGATCGCAAAAATGAAAAATGCGATGGAGGGGGGATGGCGCGCGCGAGAAACTGCGCTTTTGCGATGAGGCGGACATGCGATGGCACAATTATGCGATATGTGATAAACGCTCAAAGGGGCAGCGGTAAAAGGGGAAAAAGAGACTATGGCCAAGCTTCAAATGGAGGGGCTGATTTGTACAACACCCCATATGCTTCACCATCTTGAAATATAAAAACTCTTTTAAGATTAACTTTTTGCATCATATATCACCAAACAAGGATATTTTCAAGGGTTTTCATAAAATAGAATGGGCATCTTGACTTTAACCATTGGAAATATGAAAACATGGCCCAATCGGAATAAGATATAGGAAATCCATAAAATATTTATTTCATAATGAAAATTAACAATAATTTACAAACACACTACAAGAGAATGAATTCTAAAAGGTCCAATAACTTCTGATGGGGTATATAGAGAGTATTTGAAGAACTATCAATATGAGATGAAGACTTCCTTTCCCATAATAAAACATCTAATATTACACATAAGTTATAACTTTCATTGGTCCTCCCAATAAATAGATAAATGAACTCTTCTCTCACTTCATCACAAAATGCTTTCAATAAGCGAATACAAAAATTCAGTATAAAATGTAAAAGAATAACGAGTACATAACATTTAATCGAGGTCTTCCATGAGATTTATTCTAGTACTTTACATTAATTATTTTATAGAGCTAATCAAATGTTTTTTCTGATATGCTTTGCATCCAACATTGTCCGATTTACGTTATTATTAAAAAAAATGATTTCTAACACCACTACACACTATTCATGCAAGTTTATATTTAGTTTTAGATCAAGTTTCCTTTTGAAAATATAAAAATTATTATTAGATACCATCAAGGTTTAAAATAGGAATATGGTCCTAGCCCATAAGCAGTTAGAAATTCGTAACTTGAGTGACATTGAATAACTTTCTTCGTTTTTTTATAGCATTTAGGGCCTATCTCATCATTTTCACACTATTAAGCCTTATATGCAAAATAACTGTAGTGTGTTAGTATCTAGTATCTTCAGAGGAATCTCTTATTAACATTGTATAATACATATCAATATCTCACCCCATTAATCAACAATGCCCAAATTTTCTTTTAAAATTCCAATCGTTGTAAATAAAGAAATGGTGAGAATGGTTGTATCAACACATTCATCAACATCCAACTCTTGTCATGGCATTAATGCAATTGGCTAGACATGAATGTGATTATTTATTGTATTACTAGGTTCCATTTATAGTTGAGATAATCATGTTTGAAACATATGTTAAATAATTCTCTTGAGGAGTGCACCCCATTTATGTGGACCCATAGATTTTCTTGTGAGGATATCCTACTTGAGTTGTGTAGATATACACAACTCAACCTCAGTTGAAATATCTAGCTTGTGTGGTATTTCTAAGGTAAAATATCATTCTCTACCATAATCTTGTTAAATACAAATACCATTATTTACCCTATGGGCATCATTCTTGAATCTAGTAAGTGTTAATCTTATAGGCACACACATCTTGTGTCTCCTTTTCATGTCAAGGCTGGTTTTTCTCCTAGTTGGGCACCTTATACTTCTCTTTCTAGCCAATGTGTGGACATATCTAATGCTATGTTAAGTTTTTGCATTTTCTCCTTCTTTGCTACACAATTTTGAGTTGGGGTTTTGGTTCCATTTGATCCTCTCATTCTCTTAAAAAGTCAACACATGCAACTTTTCCTACCTAATTTTGTGGTACTATTAGGGTTTTTTATTAACCTATTTTAGTTGCAATTTTGCAACAAACTCTTTCGGCATACAAAAAAAGACCAAGTTTGGAGAGTTTTAAATTATTTTTCATAGTGCTTTTTGTTGGCTATGTGGTGTCTAATTATTGTTGTTTTATTACAGGTTTTTGGACCAACTATAGAGACATTTTCCATTTATTTGGTCCCTATAACTAGGGTTTTCTATTCGTTTTTTATGTTCTTAATTATTTGCACCAACATATCTACTTTATCCTTTTGTTTAGACATGATCCAAATTTTCTATTGATCACCAACGAGGCTCAGAGTTTGGATCTCTCTTTCTGAGAAGGGTTTCACCCTTCTACAAAAGCCACACTTCTCATCTAGGGCTTCTTGGGCCTCTCCAAGCTTAGGAATCCAATATTCCAAGAGAATGTGCTCCTTCCATTTGTGTTTCCCACTCCTAAGATAAAACATAAATTTTCATTAGTTTTTGCAATGATAAGTGAATCTCATCTAGGATACGTTTTCAATGTTGGTAATGCTTAAACTATCATAACTACACCAAATAAAATTGAATATTTATTGGAAGGATAATACTATTTCCTTCTTTGGTCTATAAAGAGAAATTTTTTATGTTGAACCTAATGAACTCAAAATGATTGTTTTCCCTCTTTATGAGGTCTAATTATATATCTTGGGAAGATATATTAAAAAACAATTGTATAATAAATATATGTCATACTAAATGTTGTGAATCTTGCTTGAATTATCTTTAGGAGTTTGAAGAACTTAAAAATAAACATCTAGAATTTGTTAAGAGGGCCCTTCTAGATGATAATAATGACATCATTTATAGTGCACATCTAGGTATGCACTCTATGTATGGGTTTGATCTATTGTTCCAAACCATTTTTTTGACTATTTTGGTTTGAAAATACATGGGCCCATATTCTTTTATATTGTCTATATGATCACTCTAGTACAAATACTATATTACAGGGAGTTTCTATTGATGGTCCACTAGGACCATTTCCACCCCCATTCAAATTCCACAGATATATATATTAACCCATTTATTGTATCTTTCTAATTTTACTGGGTCATCTTACTCACCCACTTGAGGCTAGCCCCCTACACCTAAATGGTGCATAAATACTAGTCTACCCTCTTTTTTTACAATCTCATCAATTAATAATATTCTTCATTCATTTCCTAAGGGAAATCATAAAAAGTATGCTCTACTCATGGCAACAGTTCTTGGTTATGGTTGATCTCTTGTGGGCACACCATGAGATGATTAATCTCTCTTCTGATCTATATTAAGTGCCACTATAAATATATTGGATTTACTTGAATAAATTATAGTTTATTGAAGCTCTCACCCATGATCTATTGTCTCCTTACGATCTCAAGTTGGTATCAAAGCTAGTGCTAACATTTACTACTCTATATAACATCATTCTAAATTTGGTTCAGGAATAACAATAATAAATTTTCATTGTTGTGTACAAGACAACAACATTTTCTTAGGGATTTCAACATTTTTCTCCTCAAATGCACTCCTCATTTTTTTCCTTTTTTTCTATATTTCCACAAGGTAATGCTTTTTTCACAAAGATTCACTTCTAGGGAGGTTCACCCTTTGTTTCTCTTTATAGCCAAAGATTTAATATTTTTCAATGAAATTATCACACCATTATTCATTATCTGAATCAATAGGGAATAGATTCTGATGGACCCTCATAGAGAATACTGGTCCTTCACTTCTTCACAAGAATGGGTTTTCAACTCCAAATCCATTAGGGATGTGCCGAACAATTGGCACTTACCCGATAGATATCAACATAAATATGATGGAGAGAAATGCTTTTATGGTTCTTCCTCACCCCTGCCACTCTATACATGGGAATGTCCTTTACAACATCAACAATGCTTAGATACATAGAGTGAAGGGAGCTATACTTGAATGGTTCAAGAGGAAAAATACTTTCTACGATTTTTTAAATGGAGTAGCAAGCTAAGTGGGCTTTATTGTGGGGAAAAATATATAGTTAAGTGTGCTTGAGCTAGAGGCGATTTGGGATGGACGACCTCCGAGGAAGTCCTTGTTACTAGGTGCAAGCCCCAGAAGTGATGATTGATGCTATATGATTCATTTCCATATTTTTAATCCCACTTATTCACCCGTGTGACCATCACCCAATGCAAAGAGTGCTAAGTGTACTATTCAAAAATCATGAGAAATTAGTCAGGTACAAATACCTCTCATGGAAATGGTCATAGATGAATGACTTACTTAATGCAGTTGAATCCCAAAAAAAATGATATGTAATATAATGCACTGTGAAAATCCCTCAATACTTAAAAATCAACAAGCTTAGAGAGGCTCTTTATGTTCCATTAAAAATGCACACAACCAATATATAAATTGACAATAAATAAAAATTTTATTTATTTTTCCTAGTCATATCATTTTTACCAAATTGGTCTGATGGACATGTCATATAAATCTTGCAATTGAAGGTGCCCATGCTGTTATAACCTATTGCAACAAAAGGATGGATTCATATCTTGTCTATGAATGGAAGGGAAATCAAAAAAATAAAGTGGGAATCCTTTATCGATAGATGTGTTGTAGAAATACCTTGCAAAGTAAAACAAATAAGGAATCCTGGACAATTCTTCCATTTCAGGTTTTGAACATTCTAAGGCAGATCATGTTATACCTTAAAATGCTTGATTTTTCCAATTGAAATGAGTACTATTCTCTTTTACAATGGCCATCACAGTGCAAGTCAGTGGGAAGAACAACAATGAATGAGAAATCATCGTAAGGTTGTTGTGTATTCACATGGAACATCTCTAGGATAAATGGGAGCACATAGAAACATGTACATGATGTTATGAATAATAGAAAGTGAGTGCTTTTCCTATATTGGTTTGACATGGGAGCCCATTTTTCCATATATTTAATGAATGGTATCCAAAAAATGGATATGAATTTTCATTAGCTATCCAACACCCATTTTTATTAACTTAAGTTGACCATTCGACGAATATTTTAACCGATGAAATTCCACCAACAAAAAATGTGAGCCATGTTTTATCAGATATTTGATGATTTATATCATATGAATATGTGTTGGAAATCCATCAAAAACTTTTTCACTGGATTGTCCAATGAATGGGTGTCAGATATTCGAGAAAAAAAAATTCGTTGGGCTATTCGGAAAAATTTCATTGATGTAACATGAGCTACAAGTTCATTAGAGTACACGTGTAATTTTGTTGAAAATCCAATGCACAATTTTTGGACTTTAGTGCATATGTACTAGTGTTAAATAGATAAAATCCCCAGTTTACCATATGGAATTGTTATTTCTTTGTAAAACTATTTTCTTGCAAATGCATTGACATAACATCTAAGAAGATGTGGTAAGTAAATAAAATGAAATCCTATTAACCATGAATTCTATCTTAATTTATTAATATTTACTATGAATCACCCAAGGGAATTACTACTGTTGAAAGAGAAACATAAAAAATTTAGTTACCCTACCTAGTTTAAAAAGGGGAAATGAGTCCTTTTACTTCTAAATATTCTTTCACATAAATGGATGTTTTCTTTTGAGAAGAAAAAACAACATTTAGAAAGGTGGATAGTCAATAGTTATAAGAAAATTAACAACACATCTATTTAATACTTAGATATTCTTAAAAAATACTTGGCCCTACTCCTATTCCCTTTCCATGGCATTAAATATACATATTTCATAAAATTTTCTACAATTGTGCATTAATGAAAATTATGCATTAATTGTAGTTTACTAGATGTGTAGTAAGTTTTATGATTAATTTATATTTGTTGGACAAAGTGATTAGATATATAAAATCATCCATTTATCATAAGGAAGGTTCATTCCTTGTTTGAAATAGTTTCCAGCAAATGCAATGATATAACTTGTAATAAGATGTTACAAGTAAAGAAAATGAGACCCCATTAACCATGAATCTGATCTAGATTTATTAATATTTTTTATCAATCACCTAAGAGAAACACTATTGTTGGATGATAATCATAACAATTCCAGTTCCTTACTTGCTTTAGAAAGGGAAAAGGACTCATTTTACTTCTTAGTATCCTTTGCATAATTGGATTTTTTATTTTTAGAATAAACACCACATTTGGAAAGGTGGATAGTCAATAATAAAAAAAATCCTAACATTACAACTCTTTACGAGTTGGGTATGGTTAATATTTACTTGGTTCCTACTCACTAATTCCTTTACATGGAATTAAATATACATATATCATAACAATTGCTACATGTGTGAATTAATGGAAGTCATGTATTAAATTTTTTCATCATTTAAGTATTAATCATTGTATTCTAATGATAAATGCACAAAATTATATTTTTGAAGTACTTAGCAATAATGAGATCGAAAAGTACCTTTACAAAATAATTGAGGGAAAAAGGCATGATTTCATTGCGTGTTTATATATTCTTTGGTAACTATGAAATCCATTCTTTGGCATGGATAGTTTTACTACTTCATGAACAAAATTGAAATGCCATGGATCACCCATAATGATAAAATAAAAACACCACAATCAAGTTATCACAATAACTGGAGGCACTTTAGTAAGGTTCTTATAAATTATCTTGAATAGTCAACTATCAAGGCCTTAAGAAATTAAACTATATTCAAATATCATCCAACCTAGAATAATCATCAAATTGAACACAAAAATGAGAGTAAGAAATCATATATTTATAATAATTTAATAATAACTCAATTAATAATTTCAACCAAATGTGATAGTTAAATAAATTGAAATCATCTAGGATCACTAATTATATAAATAACTCAAATCATAAGGAATAGTGAGATGTAATCAGTGAATCTTGAAAACATTATTTTGGAGGGTATTTCTTTGCTACAGTTTAGGCTCTATTGAGCGCATGATCTAGGTTGTATAAGGAATGAAATGAAAGGTAGAAAAGGAAATGCAACACATAAGGAGAAATATAGAGAGATGATAGTAATGTAGTGAAATCCCAACTTCTATTAATAAATAAAGTAGAAAATATTGTAGAACGTAAACTAGCTGGAATGGTGGTAGAATATCTCTAAAGAGGGAGATATGGTAGCTATGCTCATTTTCAAAAGATATTACATGAGGTAAAAAGATTGGACTTTTAAAAAAAAGAAATAAACTTAAATTTTCAAAATCATAACCCTAGAAGATGAAGTTCCAAAAGTTTTGTAGGCCCTTACATGGTTAATTGGTATGCCAAATTCCCAAAGGAATGAATTTTGCATACAATATCAATTCGGGGCACATAGTAGCTCATTGGAAAGAAAAATCCAAGGATTACAACCTTGTTCCAAGTCTAAGGGATGCCATGACCACCCCTAGCCCACAAATAACTAAAAAAAAATGTTTAGGGCCTCAAATGGCCTCAAAATTTTGGGACCCTAAAAACCATAGAAAAACTACCATGACGATGGAGAATCATTAAGTCACTGAAAGAGGTGGGTGGCCACTACTATCCACAGAAATTTTTCCTAATATATTAGAGACTAATGGCATCCACTATGTTAATTTCCCTCATCATATGGGGAAACTTCTATTGAATTTGACTCCTAGTGAGCCATTTTCTTTGGTAAAGAAATTTACCTCCTTTAACAACCCAATAAAGTTGTATGTTATATTAATGTGTATAAATCATCTTGTTGTCTATGTAGAATGACTCCCATGACTTGTATAGGTTAGGTATAGGAGTGTATATCCCTCGTCCTTGATGGATGGTCTACTAATGGAATAGGTAGTGCATGATTAATTATACCAAATGAGATCTTATAAAATCTTTGAAAAGTAAAAAAGCTTAGGTAGTACCACTATATACTCCACACTATGGTGCCATATCACCCAACTATAATTTTCCTCCAAAATAAACCTAACATGTTCACTTGAAGGAACAAACAGGTGTCATTAGAAGCATAAGAGTACATCTTAGAGGTGCAACTATAGAAATTTTTTCCTATGTATATAACAGTGAAGTAAGAGTCACTATTGTATAATTATTCCCACTCAAAGGTCTCATGTCTTTTGAGAGTTAATAACTATGGTTCATTCCACAACTAGGAGTTTACCGAGTCATTGTTCAATAGAAATGGTGCTCCCTTTATTATTCTTGATGTTCAAGCGGAATTGTTGTAAGCACATGGACCATTTTTTATGTCAAATTTTATGTAACTTACCTTGTTTTTGCATGGATTTCAAAGGCCAATGATCAGTTTGGGTGCTCATCTCCTTCCCCAAAATATAATGCTTCCACTATTAGTATGCCTACATTATAGAGTACAAGTCCTTGTCATAGTTATGATATATATGAACAATATCAATTAGTTTTTAATTGTGATATTCCATTGGATTCCATTATCTAGGAGAGGCTACATGAAAAACATTATCAAATGAATATGTCACAATCCCAAATGGTTGTTGCAGGTCTAGTAGGGTGAGGAAAGTTGTGTAGAAAAGGTAGTTTTGCATATCCTTGCATGATTTATATTGTGACTTAGACTAGGAAAACATTTTTTTAGTTCCATCCTTAGTCACTTGAATTAAGGTACGCGTGATATGAGATAAACCAAACAAAAAAAATTGGTAGAAGCTAGAAAGGTCTAAGAAGATACAGAGATATGTCAAAGTCATCATGGCTAGTTAGTATTGAACTATCTATGTTCCATTTTAACTTTTAATGTACCAAGCATTGAGAGGGATCAAATATATTTTCATTATAAGAGATATTTACACCCCAAGGAATTCTATCCCTCTTGGTGCTTAGTAGATTTGAAGTTCAGATTGACTTATGTTGGTAGAAAACACAGATGTACACACACACACACACAAATATTTCTATATTTCTTCTTACATAATTTTTACGTAATTTGATATATTCAAAATGTTTAATAGGAAAATATAGGAAAATAAATTACAACATCTCTTCCATACTAGGTTAGGGAGCGCCCCACCATGCACTAACCTAGAAATTGGTTTAGCCAATATTATCACTCTATAATTTCTCTACGTTGAGGAGAGGAACTGAGAGGTAACCACAAACAACCTAGAAGTTAGAATCTAGGCCTTCCAACTTCAGAGAGGGATCTCTTTGTTTGAAATTTTCATTCAGTTAGATCTTAGGCTAGGTATGTTGCTCAAAGGGATATAGATTTTAAAGGTTTACTATCAGGAGAGAAAACAAATCCATTGGGATGAAGATATGAGGGGCATACTATAGGGGAAAGTTAGGAGAACCTGTTGGTGTAATAAAATTAATTTTTTATAGAAGGGTGACTATAATAAATATCAAATAACATAATGATCATAAATCTCTCAGATGAATCCTAAATGTTATTTAGGAACAAAACATAGACTGTTTGGAAAAATGTATCAAAGCATTTTTAAAATGAATTCTGAGATACATAATGATCTAACCAAACATGAAGACAATCATTCATAGTATGGAAATGAAAAGAGACATACTTACAACATCAAAAATCACATAACCATAGGGATTTGACACAGGAATCCTTGTAAAGTCACACCTTTGTCTTTTTCATTCATTAGAAAATATTCAAAAAAATATAATGCACACAAAGTCTCTTCTTCTCAAATGTAACCAACCCTTTTCTTCATTACAATTACAACATAAATGGAAAAAAACAAATAATTTCCCACCGCTAGGAATAGAATTCATTAATAAGATTTATATTTCTAGCTAATGAAGTGAATATAGATTTTTTTTTTATTTTTTATTTTTGAAAATTAGGAATTGTTTGACCAAAGAATTTTTAAGAATATTTAAATTAAATACTAAGTCTAGATTCATATTATACGTCCTTATATGTCTCATAACATTTACCATGAGAATAAAAAAAAATTATATGAAGTTTTGACATAAAAATCCCGGTCAAAGGGTTGACTGTGTGGAAGCGCAGCACTTACGCTGCAGAACTTCCTAGTTCGGCAAAAACATGGAAACACAGTATATAAGCATAGAGAATCCATGTTAGGTCACTCCATGAGTTTCTTGATGATGGTTACACGTGTGAAATTTCCTGGACATCATCAAATTCCTCCCTAGAAACCTTCTTTCATCACACAAATATCCCAACTATGAAAATTTCACCTACAACAAAAGTGAAACACATGTAAGAAAGCGTAGTGCAACCTATTCTCCATGTCTTGATAGATATCGAGGTATTTGAGCAATATGTACAATTTTCTGATGATGTTAACATTTTTTATACCCTTGTTCAAACCTCCACTCACGAAAAAGATGATAAAATTCCTAATTTCCATTAAAACCATAACCGTAATTCTTGGCCAAAATACAAAATTGTTGATTGAGTTGATTTTTAAAAAAATTTTGATGGTTTCTTGAATCTATTTGACTGTACTCTCAATAAATACTCAAAAAATACACGGCCCCCTTATACAAATTCATTCAACCGTCATTCTTGGACAAAAACCAAAAAAAATGGCTAACATTTCTTTGATTTACCTGTTACAACATTCAAACTTTGGCTGCTTTAGATAAAAATCCAACTTACCTTTTTCCTTCTCATGTATCTTCGTCAAATTTTGCTTGGCAGCCCTCAACTCCCTCCTCATGGTAAGGTTATTCGTCCATATTTTTTTGAGCTCCCTATGTAGTGGGAGAGACCTCTCCAACATATACTTAACATTTTCCATTATTGGGTAAAATAAGTTCAAAAGATCATATATATTTTTTCTACCAGGTTCATTCTGCTCCTTAAGTTCAACAATTTCACTATGGGATTTATTCAGCTGCATCCGCAATCTGCTAAAAGTATGTTGGTCTTCATCCACCACAATTTTCTTCTCTTCTTTCACTGTATTTTCTTCCTGAATCTACAATTTTCTAACTGAAGATCTAGTGACTCTAGTTGATGGAGCTTCTACCTCTTGAATTTCCTCTCTCACTGTCTTCTCCATTCATTTATATTTGGTGACAAATGGTGTGCCCTTTGTCACTTGTTCTTCTTCACTTAATTTAGTTTTCATTTCTAGAGAAACTTTCTTCAACTCCCTGTTGTCATGCTGCAACCATGATATAACCATATGTGCCTTCTTTAGCTTATCTTGTAGTTTTTAAACCTATTTATCTTTATCATCAGGAACATCATATTCTGGTATAGTCTCCAAAGCCTCATATGGATACTCAAATTTTTTTTGTAAGGTTAAATTATTTGCATCAGATCTAATGAGGAGCTTCTTGGGAACATTCACTACTTCAGGAGAAAAAGGCAACTTCTACCTTTATTCTTTTCTGATGAATGAACTGCAACTGAGGGCCTTTTCACTGAACTTTCATTTGGTGATTGTATGTCTCTTTTCACTGATGAGGGTGCACCCTTCTTGCTACAAGATCTAGTTGGTAGGTAAGCTCTCAACTTTGATGATTTTAGATAAGCTTGCCATGTTTTATTCCTCTTATTCAATTCCTCCAACACCAAAAATTTAGTTAAAAAGATGTGAAAACAAATAGGTTCCACTTGCTTTTTTTTTTTCCTTGTACCTTTTCTACCATCTTGCTAATACTTCTAAATAGATAGAAGGGTAGATTCAAAGGACTCTTCCCTGTGAATTGTATCAAAAATCTGAAATGACATTGATAAATCCTCCCAAACATACCCTCATAGGTAAATTAGCTCTTAATTTCTTAAAAAATATTGTTATATGGCTCAAGTAAATACTCCTCAGGAGAAATGGCACCATACCCTTTTTTTTGTACTAAGATTTCAGGAAATCTTCATAATTGGCAGTGCAAGAGGAATGTTATTGAACCACTACCTTCCCTGAAGGGGAGTCTCCTCTATAGCAGATATGGTGACATATGAAATTAGAAAAGTGAGCTCTCCAATCTTAACCTACAGCCTAGTGAAATTCAAAGAATATTCCTTATTATGTTTTACATTGTGTCCCTCGATTTTCTCACAAAACCTAATGCAACCACCATGTTCAAAAGCAACTCTAATTGTCGGATCTGAATTGATCAAGGTGAGTCTTGGGGTTAAAATATCACAATAAATCCTCCGTTATACTTATTTATATCTTGGGTTTACATTATTTTCATAACAGGGATATGTTGTAGAGTTTCTTGAATGGAATCTCAATGTGGGCTTATTTAACAAAAAAATAAGATAACAATGATAAAATGGAGCTCCAGATTAGGGTTTTGTGACAATTTAGGATTAAAAACTCTATAAAACAAACTCAATCAACACAAATCTTATATGAAACCCAAAAAAACAACTAGTTTCTACTTAGTTACATCGACAATATTACAGACACTAGCGCAGCGCCAAAAGCACAACACACGGGAAAAAATGCTTCTTGATGTCAGAGGAAAACAAATATTGGGTAGGCAGTTTAAAATAATTTGAATGATATGCTAGGCTACAATATCAAGGTGGAAAACAAACTATGGGTGTTTTTCAAGGGTGAAAACATGAAAAATGCAATGCATAGGAAACACGTAGTGAATTTTTTAGGAAACACAGTGAGCTAAAATTTAGAAATTTGGAGAGTTTCAATGCATTTCCTCAACACATGGGAGTAATTTAAATGACATGAAAAATAAAGGATTCAATAAAAATGAATAATTTTCACCTGGAATTAGCAATTGATCACCGGTTTGAAAACATGCAACTCCAAAGTGTGAGCGAAGCACCTGTCTACGAGTGCAACGCTTCCCTTGCCCCCTTTGCGCAACGAAATCGAATCACTATACAAAAATATTTTGATGGAGAAAATAAAGGCTCTGAGGTATTTCATGAAGTTTAACCAAAAATTTTAACTAACAAGGTGGTTGAATCCACAGTTCAAGGGTGATGGTTACAATTTTGAAGATCAAACATAAAAAAACAACACCTATCAAAAGCACAGTGTTATCCTCCTAGCATTGTACCAAAGGTATTTCATGGATGACTGTGATTTTAAACTGTAATTGGCCTAAGGAACCCTATAAATTTGTGCAAATGATGATAAGGCATGACAACATGACCTCACCCATGATTTTTAATTAGATATTACCCTAGGCCTACTTAACTCTACCTCTCAAGATATCAATGACTAATTTCACGATGCTTCACACACTCTGACATAACTACACTCAATAATGAGAATTTTATTATAAACTAAGAATCATAGCTTAATCTCTACCAGATCATAGAAAACCTTTGCACATTTTCCAAATAAAATTGAAATATAAATTTTTTTTTCTTACTACTATGACTATAGGAAACTGACATTGGATGCAATGGGGATGATGTCCTCCTTGTGAGATGCCAAGAACACCCTAGACCATGTTCCTAACCATTCATATTATTGAATCCATAACTCAACTCAAAACTGACTCAAAACTAACTAATTACATTCTGAAAATGGAAAAAGATGTAATATCCCAAAATGGGGATGCAGCAATACATTAACACAAAACTGGAGTAGCAGTGATAAATCAACTCAAAAAATATAAGAAGAACACATAGCCATCATATTAATTTTACAACAACAAAATGTATACAAGATCTTGAGGAAATAATCATGCAAGTTAGGAAATACAAGCCTTAAGAAGGCATGTACATGAAATATGAGGTATACTGCTACATAGAAAATGCCCAAGGCTATGACAGCGCAATTTTGTTAGAGACAACTACTGATAGAGTATGTAAATACATAGATATGGAAATATATAGCTCATACAATGTTGGGAGCAAATATATAAACCCCCAAACAAAATTTCAAGACAATCTTGGAAGGATTGGTTGTAATATGCAAACTGGCAAAAATGTCGGAGTTGCAGTCCTAGGACTGAATAGTAGCTACAATTCAAGAACTGGATGGAGATGGCTGAAGATATTGCACCAAATAAATATACCTGATCCAATGGATCTTCCAATTGAAAGTCTGATCCTAACACTGAAGATCTCACACTCCAAAAATCACTACAAACCCTCACTGCAAATACTCACTGAAAATAACACAGTTACTGAGGGATACTGCATTGTAGGGGAAATAAAATGGGTTGGCCAAGTGCTATGATCTGTAATATTCTCCAAGAGATTCCTAACTGATCTCCCCAAGGAAAGAAAGCTTCGTCCTCTGAAAAATAAGCTCACGAAGTGGCGTTGAGAAACCTCCACTGCAACACCCTGAAACACAACCCAGCTCTAAACAAGAATTGCGATGTAGCTAAAGGAGTATGCTTGGCCTCAAGTGTGGATGTGGAGAAATACAGTACAGGATCCCTCAAGAGGCCTCTCAATAAAGGAGAAGGAATTCCTAAACATGAATGCCTTGTGCTAATCAGCACAGCAACTCTGCTAAACAACAAGAGAATGCAAAATAGTCATACAGACCATAAAATAAATAATCCATAACATATCTTCATATGGATGCTTTGCCCACCTTTTATACAAATGGAAGCCCTCTCACCTTGGGTCTCACTCATTAGGGTTTCCTCCACCAAGGAATCTTCCTCCCACTATCTCTGTGTTGTCTCAAAATATGATCTCCACCTCCTATCCCAGCACTGTTGACTTGGTCAAACTTGACCTTGTCCAAATGAAAATGCCCCTTTTCACACATGAGGGTGTGAAATACAGCTCCTATGATGACCCATTTTCACATTATGAGGGATTTTATTCATATTTTTATCATGCATGGGCCTCCTTACCCATTTATTCAACTGCTAGGTGATAAAAACAAAAATCAATATTCCAATTAGTTGTATGCTAATATTGGAATATTACAGTCCTCCCCTCCCAAATGTTGCTTTTCCTCAAGAAACTACAAGGATCGAACTAAGAAGTCTCCCCTCCTCCTACTGTAGCATCCACATATGATATGCTCCTCCAAGGAATGAGATTTTGTCTTATCAACAAATCTGCATATTGCCCCTCCCAAGCATGCAAGCTAGCTGAAAAAATATCATCATGAAAAAGTAGAGTACTCAAGGAGGAAATAACGTGTTTTCCAGAGGTCGCTTTAAGGTATGGGATCTGAAATGTATTGGGAATCATCATTCCCATGTGGATCCTCCAACCCCCAAGCAATCGTCCATAAGAAATGAGTTACCTTCCAACATGGCAACTCTTGAAAAACCTCCTCCACCTTTGGCTCATGCAAAGTAGGTGGGATGAAAATCTGATCATGATAGACAAGGTAGCCTACCTCACATTTTCCTCCTCTCCACTCATGATAAGTGTAGAGTATTTGTAGATCTTCAGCTACAATAATGTTGCCCTCAAGTGGCAAGAAGAAGATTTTATCTCCAAATATATCCTCTCCAACATTATGACTCATGCCGGCCCAAATCATTCCATATATGATGAGTTGGAAATCACCATCATATGGTATCCAATCAATCCCATGGCCCACCTCATAAAGAAACAAGTGTTTTGTCATGGTGGCCATATCACCCCCCATGCTCCCCTTGGAACATGTAATGCAAAAAGTGTGGGAAATCTCCTTCCCCAAGGACACATCCAACCAATGTGTCTCTCTTCCAATCATGCTCCCAACAACGATAAGAACAACAACAACATAGGGAACAATAATGAGAATCATACTAGTTGCCATATGAAGTAAGGGAGAAGGAAAATGGTCCCTCAAATGCAACCAGAGCTGTTTGAACCTCAACTGCATCAGAAAGTGGCATGATGTGTGGCTTCTTAACCACTTTCTTGCTGCCTCAATATCCTCACAAGCTTGGAGAAGGTGTATGGTGTATGGTGCCAAATGAGCATGCTCTGCACAAGATACAATCTCCCCAAGTCCTCCTAGGGAGTGGCCATCACAAATACTGCTTATGGCCTCAAGTGGACCATGAAGTCTAGAAGGAAGAATGTTCCTTCCTTAAGCAATATCCTGCACATATATGGTTAAGGGTTGCACATATACATTATACAAATCATTATGCAAACAAACAATACCATTACCATATTTTTTTCTCATGCAAATGGAGTGGCTCATAAATGAATCCCCTCTCATCTTCAAAGAGAAAAGAGGTGGTTGTGTTAACTCTTCCAAAGAGTTATGTATCTCCTCCATCTCCACATGATCCATGCATCTTCTCATATGCTGATATATCTCCTCCTCAAAGCCTTCCCAAAATTACCCCTCCATGATGGTGTGGTATGATCTCATAGAATAAGTGTGGCTGAAAAGGAAATATTCATGAGATGTTTTTAGTAACTTCCCCTTGAGCTTGGAATCTCTATGTAAGAAGATCCTACCATGATAGTAGATGACCTCATCTCTAACTGAATATCCTTCCTCGTGCAACTAGTCATCCAATATCATACAAGTAAAAATATCCTTGGAATAATCCACCAACAACTAGGATTTCCAATATGGATCTGTCCTCCATAGTGACAGCGCTGATGATCTTCCCATGCCAAAGATACAATTTGGAAGGTTGTTATCCTTCCCCCGTTGCTCCTACCATAGTGCAGAATCTGAACTGAGAGTGGGTAATGATGATGTTGGGAGAATATCTCCCTCCTCCTTGAGTCTACCCAAGACTCTCAACGCTGTAAAATTTCCTCCCAAGGTCTCCACTCCTCTAAAATCAATGAGTGGTGTCTCAAAATGTGGAGCATATCTAATCATCTGCTAATATGGTGGTCTCCTTGGTGAAATGTCTCCATGCAATGAGACATCAACATCAAGAGTAGACTGCATATATGAATGGAAAGACTTGTCCCTGCCTTCACTGTGCAATCCAGTCTCCCTCTTCTGTGCATCAACCCTCTAAAATATATAGGTGTGTGTGTTCCTCATCAAATGATTTTGATCATCCTCCCTACCTCCTCCTTCCATCTACATGGTTGGCACATGTTGATCATGGGTTGTGCCTTGATCTCCACATATGAGATCCTAGGGAATTATTTGCAATGATACAAGAACCCCTCTTGTTGGAGCAAAAGCTCCTTCTTCCTCTGCATGAGGTGCTAGATAAGCTTTAGACATGACAACACTATTGCCCTCAACCTTTTCTTCCTCTCTAATATGAATGGGCAACCTCCCAAGAATTGGATCCTCTTTTGGAAAAAGGATCTCCATGCCCTATTGTTCAATAATATGAGATAGAGATATTGCCTCTAACAAATTACGATGCATGATGTCAACTTCCTCAGTGGTTTTCTGAAGTGGGATTAAGCTCATAGGCTCCTCCAATACATGCAAGTTTTTTGTTTGTTTAAGTTTAGTTAGCTCCATCACATGTGTTGCAAAAAGTTTTCCATCAAATATTTTCACTAATGTATTATTGAACCTTGCATAAGAAGGAGTATTTTCATTTTTCTAAGAAAAATACTCAAATATCCACCACGCATAGGCCTTACCTCCAAAATGCAGCGCTGCAACTTTGGTGGCCTCATCTTCAGAAATGTGATGTTACTGCAAATAGGAGTCTAGCTCCTCCACCCAAGCTCTAGCTGAACATGTAGGTGAACCATAAAAACTAGATAGAAGTAATCTACTCCTATCATACTTCTTGCTTCTCTTCAACTTGATCTCGAAAAAATATAGAAAAGTAATATGATCTCTAAACTTCTGAGTTTGAGATTCATTCTCTTGCAGAAAATCACTAAGACTTTCCCTCCTAGTCATTCCTTCTTCTTCCCTCCCTCTCATGGAAAATCTAGGCATGTAACTGTGATGTGCATCATAGTCTGTGGCTGCATGCTCACACTCATCATATGAAAATCTAGAGTTTTATTCAGATTCAAACTCCCTTGGAGATTCTATACACATATTCCTTCTCATCTTCTTGAGATCTCCATGAATGCTCTGCAAAGTTTGAGAAAGAAACTTTGGAAGTCTCTCCTCTTTTCTTCCTCCAGAGAATGGAGTCTTCTTTTTCTCTTTTATGTTCATCTTTTCTTCTTCTTGTCTTCTTGATATCATATTGGTTGAGATTCCACAGGCTGAGCCAAGATTATGCTCTGATACCACTATAATATCCCAAAATGGGGATGCAGCAATACATGAACACAAAACTGGAGTAGCAGTGATAAATCAACTCATAGAATGTAAGAAGAACACATAGCCATCATATTAATGTTATAGTAGCAAAATGTATACAAGATATTGAGGAAATAAGCACTCAAGTTAGGCAATACAAGCCTCAAGAAAGCATGTACATGAAATATGAAGTATATTGCTACATAGAAAATTCCCAAGGCTATGATAGCACATTTTTATTAGAGACAACTACTACTGGAGTATGTCAATACATAGATATGGAAATATACAACTCATACAATGTTTGGAGCAAAGATCTAAACCCCCAAACTGAATTTCATGACAATCCTGGAAGTATTGGCTGTAATATGCAAAATGGAAAAAATGCTGGAGTTGTAGTCCTAGGACTGAGCATTAGCTGCGACTCAAGAACTAGATGGAGATGGCTGAATATGTTGCACCATATAAATAGACCTCCTCCAATGGATCTTCCAAGTGAAAGGCTGATCCTAACACTAAAGATCTCACCCTCCAACAATCACTCCAAACCCTCACTCAAAATACTCACTAAAAATAACACAATCACTGGGGGATATTGTGTTGTAGGTGAAAGAAAATGGGTTGGCCAAGTGCCAAGATCTAAAATATGCTACAAGGGCTTCCTAACTGATCTCCTAAAGGAAAGAAAGCTTCCTCCTATGAAAAATAAGCTCAAGAAGTGGTGTTGAGAAACCTCCACTACAACACCCTGAAACACAACCCAGCTCTAAGCAGAAACTGCATTGTAGCTGAAGGAGGATGCTTGGCCTCAAGCATAGATGTGGAGAAATACAGTACAAGCTCCCTCAAGAGGCCTCTCAAGAAAGGAGAAGGAATTCCTAAACAGGAATTCCTTGTGCTAATCAGCACAACAACTCTGCTAAATAGCAAGAGAATGCAAAATAGTCATACAGACCATAAAATCAATAATCCATAACATATCTTCATATGGCTACCTTTCCCTCATTTTATACAAATATAAGCCCTCTCACCTTGGGTCCCACTCATTAGGGTTTCCTCCACCATGGAATCTTCCTCCCACTATCTCTGCGCCGTTTCAAAATATGGTCTCCACCTCCTATCCCAGCGCTATTGACTTGGTCAAACTTGACCTTGTCCACATGCAAATCCCCCTTTTCACATTATGAGGGATTTTATTCATATGTTTATTATGATTGGGCCTCCTTACCCATTTATTCAACTGCTAGGTGATAAAAACAAAAGCAATATTCCAGGTAGCTGTATGCTAATTTTGGAATATTACAAAAGACCATAAAAATATCAGGGCCCTCTCTTTAGGCTTAAAATTATGATGGCAGTTTCGCATGCCTACAATACTGAAAATTGAGTGGCTATATACAATGAATTTTCAAATTCATATGATTTCAGGTAAAATTTTATTTGAGGAACTTGCGATTTACAGCTCCCCCAGCAGGAAACTCTCTTGTTAAATCCTATAACAAGTATTCCTTGATCTCGTCAAATGCTACAACCTTGAAAGGTCCCTTCCCAAGGTTTTCAAATTTATCATGATTACCTTTGTCTTCATTTCTAGCATCCCACTTTAAAACCAAGTCATGAGCCTGAATCTCCGCAAATTTTGTCCTTCGATCAAATACCTTCTTTATATTTTATTAAATGCCTCATTGTTGTTGTACACCTCCTCTCTTGTTTGTTTCAATTGAATAATCTGGTTTATCCTCCTTTGCATGTCATTTAATTCTGCATCTTCTTCCTGCAACAATTTCATTACCATAATTCGCAAGGAATAAGGGAAAACAAAATTTGTTTCATACACCAGTTGAAAAGAATACATACCAATTGATATTTTAGTATTTACCTTATCATCCCACAAGGCATATATTAACTTCATGTGCCATCTTTTCTTGTTATCTTGTAGTAATTTCTTTATGATATTCACCAAAAAAAAAAAATTGGGTGTGAATCCTCGCGAGAAAGAAGGATTACTGCTTTGAGTGGGAACAATGGTGGAAGATTGAATGTTTAGGGTCAAAAAATATAAGAGCCAAAACTACCAGCTATGGAAGATGCAGATGGAAGATACTATGTATCTAAAATATTTGTACCTACCATTGAGTAGAAAAAAAAATAAGCTGTTGAGTATGACAGATGAAGAATAGGAGGTTATTGCTAGAAAGATACTTGGAACAATACTATTGTGCCTAGCGGCGTAAGTAGCCTTTAATATTTCAAAGGAAGCAACAACATAGTGTTTAATGATAGCATTGGGAAGACTATATGAAAAACCCTCGACCTCAAATAAGATATTTCTTACGAAGCATTTATGTAATATTAAAATGTCGTAAGGTGGATCTATTATTAACCATTTAAATGAATTTAATGTATAGTTACCAATTAGTTAAGTTTTATAGGGGTAAAATTTGATGATTAAGTTAGGGCGATATTATTTCTATGCTCATTGATAGAAAGTTAGAATGGTTTAGTTATGGCCATTAGTAACTATGTCTCTAGATCTAGTACTTTAAATTTTGATGATGTTGTTGAGCCATAATTAGAAATTAAATGCAATGGAAACTCCAGTGAGACATCAGGTAATTATTTGAGTTCAGACACTAGTGGAAGAAAAATGGAAAGAGGAAAGAGCCTAAGATACCACAATAAGTCAAGGAAAGGAAGATCCAAGTCCAGATAAGGGATAGTGTGCTTGAAATGTTGGAATAAAGGACACCAGAAGAAATAATATAAGTCTCGGAAGGGAAAATAAGGATACACACATCAAGAAAATGGGTTGGCCAAGTGCCAAGATCTGAAATATGCTCCAAGGTCTTCCTAACTAATATCCCAAAGGAAATAAAGCTTCCTCCTCTGAAAAATAAGCTCAAGAAGTGGTGTTGAGAAACCTCCAGTTCAGCACCCTGAAACACAACCCAGCTCTAAATAGAAACTGCATTGTAGTTGAAGGAGGATGCTTGGCCTCAAGCCTATATGTGGATAAATACAGTACAAGCTCCCTCAAGAGGCCTCTCAAGAAAGGAGAAGGAATTCCTAAACAGGAATGCCTTGTGCTAATCAACACAACAACTCTACTAAATAGCAAGAGAATGCAAAATAGTCATACAGACCATAAAATCAATAATCCATAACATATCTTCATATGACTGCCTTGCCCTCCTTTTATACAAATGGAAGCCCTCTCACCTTGGGTGCCACTCATTAGGGTTTCCTCCACCAAGGAATCTTCATCCCACTATCTCTACGCTGTCTCAAAAGATGGTCTCCACCTCATATCCCAGCGCTGTTGACTTGGTCAAACTTGACCTTGTCCACATGCAAATGCCCCTTTTCACATTATGAGGGATTTAATTCATATTTTTACTATGCATGGGCCTCCTTCCCCATTTATTCAACTGCTAGGTGATAAAAACAAAAATTAAAATTCCAGTTAGTTGTATGCTAATTTTCGAATATTACAAAAGACCATAAAAATATCAGGGCCTTCTCTTTGGGCTTAAAATTATCATGAAAGTTTCACATGCCTACAATACTGAAAATTGAGTGGCTATATACAATGAGTTTTCAAATTCATCTGATTTCAAGTAAAATAATATTTGAGGAACCTGCGATTTACAGCTCCCCCAGCAGGAAACTCTCCTGTTAAATTCTATAACAAGTATTCATTGATCCCGTCAAATGCTGAAACCTTGAAAGGTCCCTTCCCAAGGTTTTCAAATTTATCATGATTACCTTTGTCTTCATTTCTAGCGTCCCACTTTAAAACCAATTCATGAGCCTGAATCTCCTCAAATTTTGTCCTTCGATCAAATACCTTCTTTATATTTTATTAAATGCTCAACTGTTGTTGTACACCTCCTCTCTTGTTTGTTGCAATTGAATAATCTGGTTTATCCTCCTTTTCATGTCGTTTTATTCTGCATCTTCATCCTACAAAAATTTCATTACCATAATTCCCAAGGAATAAGGGAAAACAAAATTTGTTTCATACACCAGTTCAAAAGAATACATACCAATTGATATTTTAGTATTTACCTTATCATCCCACAAGGCATATATTAACTTCATGTGCCATGTTTTCTTGTTATCTTGTAGTAATTTCTTTATGATATTCACCAAAAAAAAATTGGGTGTGGAGCCTCACGAGAAAGAAGGATTACTGGTTTGAGTGGGAACAATGGTGAAAGATGGAATGTTTAGGGTCAAAATATTTAACGACCAAAACTACTAGCTGTGGAAGAAGAAGATGGAAGATTATATATATCTAAAATATCTATACCTACTATTGAGTAGAAAAACAAAGAATTCATTGAGTATGATAGATGAAGAATGGGGGATTATTGTTAGAAAGACACTTGGAACAATACTACTGTGCCTAGTGGCGTAAGTAGCCTTTAATATTTCAAAGGAAACAACAACATAGTGTTTAATGATAGCATTGGGAAGACTATATGTAAAACCCTCGACCTCAAATAAGGTATTTCTTATGAAGCATTTATTTAATATGAAAATGTCGTAAGGTGGATCTATTACTGACCATTTAAATGAATTTAATACAGTTACCAGTCAGTTAAGTTTTATAGGGGTAAAATTTGATGATTAAGTTAGGGCTCTATTATTCCTATGCTCATTGATAGAAAGTTGGAATGGGTTAGTTATGGCCATTAGTAACTATGTCTTTGGATCTAGTACTTTAAAGTTCTATGATGTTGTCGAGCCATAATTAGAAATTAAATGTGATGGAAACTCCGGTGAGACATCAGGTAATGCTTTGAGTTGAGACACTAGTGGAAGAAAAATGGAAAGAAGAAAGAGCCCAGGATACCACATAAGTCAAGGAAAGGAAGATCCAAGTTCTGATCGGGGATAGTGTGCTAGAAATGTTGGAATAAAGGACACCAGAAGAAACCTTATAAGTCTCGGAAGGAAAAATAAGGATACACACATCAAGAAAAAAATAATGAAGTGAATGTGACAGGTGATGTGTTGTAATATGCTTTGACTCTTTCTTTAGAAAATTTTATTGATTCTTGGGTGGTAGATTCATGGGCCTCACTACATGCCACACCTGATAAGAATATTTTCATGACTATGTTCAAGGAAATTTTGGAAAAAATTGTCTGGGTGGTGATAAACCTTGTAAAACTATTGGAATGGGTAAAGTTCTTCTAAAAAGGCATAATGGATGCCAATGGTTATTAAATGAGGCAAGGCATGTTCCATATTTGAAGAAAAATATGATTTCAACAGGGCAGTTAGGCAGTGAAGGTTATGTGAAAACGTTTACAGATTAAACCTGGAAGGTCGCTAACAGAGCCCTGGTAATAGAAAAAGGAGAAAAGTTTGGTACATTGTATTTATACAATGGTATTTCTAATTATTTTAATGCTTTAAACTCCACATGATAATAAATAATTATGGCATCATAGGCTCAGACGCATGAGTGAGAAGGGGATGAAGATTCTTCACTCAAGAAATTTGTTGTCAGGTTCGAAGAATATTGATTTGGATTTCTATGAGAATTTTGCTTATGGAAACCATAAGAGAGTTATATTTCTTAGAGTTAGGAAAGAAACAAAGAGTGAAAAATTAGAGCTTCTGCATACATATGTATGGAGACCTGGTCAGGTATCATATCTCAACGGTCTCGTTATTATGTTACTTTTGTGGATGATGCAACTAGAGAAACTTGGATTTATTGTATTCAGAATAAATATGATGTATTTGATACTTTCAAGAAATGGAAAATTTTGGTTGAGATTGAGACAGGAAATAAGTTGAAGTGTCTCAGATCATACAATGGAGGTGAATATTGCAGCAAAGTGTTTGATATTTATTGTTAAGAGCATGGAATTCACAGAGAGAAGAGAGTTCCAAGAACAAAATAGGAAAATGGTGTGTCAAAAAGGATGAATAGGACAATCATGGAGCGTGAAAGGCACATGATATTGCATGCGGGATGGCCTTTAAAATTTTAGGCAAATTTTGTAGCTACCATTGTTTATCTATTAAACAAAGGGCCTTCAAGTTCCTTGTATGGTGGTATTCCAGAGGGGGCATGGAGAAGTAAAAAGGTAAACTAATCCTTTTTAAATCATTTTGGTTGTTAGGTATTTGTCCATATTAATAAAGAAAATAGAACAAAGCTTCAAGAAAAATCGAAGAAATGTACCTTTATTGGATATGGTGTTAATATTTTTTGTTATCACTTATATGATTATGAAAATCACAAAATAGTTAGGAGCAGAGATGTCATATTCAATGAAAGGATCTTGTATAATTATGAGATGTTGGAAAAGAGAAAATATAAAGAAAACATAGAATACACAATGCTTGATGAGATCACAAAAAAAGTAAATGTGCCTCAAAATAATAATAATCAACAACCACAACAACAAAAACCACCAAAACAACAATAGGCATGTAAAACACAAGAAAGTGGTGTCAAAATATCTAACAGGATAAGTAGACCCCCTAAACGATATTCTCCTTTGTTATATTATGGATTGTTGACTGGTTCTGGTGAACCAGAATGTTATGAAGAAGAAATGTATGTAGAAACTAGGAAGAAGTGGGAGCTAGCCATTAAAGAAGAGATGGAATTCTTGGTATATAACCAAACTTGGGACTTATTCAAGTTTCCTGCAGGAAAAACAACATTGCAGAATAAATCGGTTTACAGGTTGAAGAAAGAAGATGGAGGAAAATAGAGGTACAAAGCTAGAATTGTGGTGAAGGGGTTTGCATAGAAGAAATGTATTGGATTTGATGAAAAAATTTCTCCAGTTGTTAAAATGACTTCAATTAGAAATATTTTAAGTTTTCTAGCAACGAAATATTTGAATCTTGAACAGTTAGATGTAAAGACAAATTTTCTCCATTGCTATTTGGAGGAAGAGATCTATATGTAGAAACTAAAAGGATATGAGATCAAATGGAAAGAAAAATAAGTGTGTAGATTAAAGAAGAGCTTGTATGGCTTAAAATAGGCTCTGAGGCAATGGGGTCTAAAATTTGACAGGTTTATGTATGAACAAGGTTATAGTAGATGTCACTCTGATGATTGTGTTTATCTGAAAAGTAAAAAATATGGTAGCTATATTATATTGTTATCGTATGTAGATGACATGCTTTTTGTAGGGTCTAACATGCAGGAAAGAAATGTGCTCAAAGGAAAATTGGAAAATTCATTTGCAATGAAGGATTTGGGAGCTGCAAAACAAATCCTTGGTATGAGAATAACTAGAGACAATAAAAATAACAAATTAACATTGTCTCAGAATGATTAAATACAAAAAGTGTTGAAAATATTTAATATGCAAAATGCAAAACCAACTAGTACACCTTTGGCTAGCCATTTCAAAATTAGTAAGGAGATGTGCTTCGAGACCCAAGAAGAGATGGATTGTATGTCTAAATTTCCATATGCATCAACAATTGGAAGATTAATGTATGAAATGATCTACAGAAGGCCTGATATTGCACATGCAGTGGGAGTTGTAAGTAGGTACATGAACAATCCTAGAAAAGAACATTGGATGGTAGTGAAATGGGTTCTCATGTATTTTATAAGTACCACAAATCAAGAATTATGATTTGGTGGATCAAGCATTTCTCTATAGGGATATTTTGATGCAAATATGACAGGTTATAGAGATAACATGAGGAGCACTACAGGGTATGTATTTACTGTAGTTGGAACAACTATCAGTTGGGTTTCAAAAATGAAAAGTGTTATTGCACTTTCAACAAGAGAAGAATAATGTGTGTTGCTCCTACGGAGGGAAGTAAAGAGATGATTTGGTTACAAAGGTTTATGGATGAATTGGGTAAGAAGCGGAAGATGGGAAGGTTATATAGTGACAGTCAAATTTTCATTCATCTTGAAAAGAAATCAACATTTCATTCCAAGACTAAACACATAGAGCTCCAATACTATTTCATATGGTCAGTGTTGGAAGATGGAGAGTTGAAGGTGGAAAAGATACACACTATATAGAATCCTGCAGATATGTTAACAAAATTTGTAATCGAGGAGAAATTAAGGTTCTTCTCAGTTTCAATTGGTCTTCAAGTATGATGATGAAGATGAGAAACAACCAGATGCAAAGTGGGGTCATTTTCCAAAAAATGAAGCAGTAGTGGAGTTGCTACAATCAGTCTCCAAGTGGGACATTTTTGGGTGTTGAGGCTGATTATCATCCTGATTTAGAGGTATTTGTTTCAGTCAGATGTATATTCTAGGAAGACTATGTTATCACTGTCCCCAACTTCCTAGGCTGAAATTAGGAGTGAAGAAAGGTAACCATAGACCAAATTTTATCTAGGAAGCTAGCCTTACCTAACCAGAGAGGGCTCTCTCTGTGTCATTTTTGAATTATTCAATTTAGGGATGCGTACCAGATTTTAGGCTAGATATAGATTAATTTGTTTTAGGATTTGTTTAATGTTTTATTTGCTGGATAAAATTTATAATTAGCGAAAGATACAACTGATTTCAAAGACTGTATTGCAAAAAACTTAGGAAAGAAATATAGGAAATCTATTCAAGCACATTTAATTTGTCATTGGTGTATATTGGTAGAAAAGGGAGAAGTATGAATAAGAATTTCTACATGAATTCATTAATTAGAATAAAGATACATTGTAAAAATCTTAATAAACAGAGAATTTGACTATTTTTTTCTTATAAACTAAATAAGATTTTACAAAAAATATGGAATATAAATGAATTAACAGAGAAATAGACATTGCTTAATAAAATACCACATGAATATGACACAATTTCTACAAACGCATTTGATTTTCATTAATAACAGGTCAACAAATAATACACATATTTTTCAGAATTCGATTATCCAACAGAAATACTTTGTACAATGAAGCATATATAGAAAAATAAAATTACAATTGTTACATTAAAGGCTATCCAGACTGATAGCACTTTATTTGCTAACTAACTCTAACTAAATCATGGAAATAAATTCAATCTGTTGTGTTTTCGTTGACTGTAATTGAAATTTTTTTGCTGAAGGAGATATTCCCGGGGTGCGTTGGGTGTTTGCTGACTGTTGATTTGGAAAAATCGACTTTTCCACTTTATCAATTACTCCTAAAACTCACATAATTTTTCCCACTTCCCTTCATCAGGGATAGCTAATTTAATTACCCTGCGATAAATTTCATCTGCCTTAGTGTACTTAGAAAAATTTGGTTTCACAACGAAGACATGTTTGATTTCACACTGACGATAAATATCATTTCTTATTGCTCCCAACAATGCTTTTCCTGTTAAGGTGCCTTTGATATTTGAAAAATTGGCAATAACTCTGGAAATCTCCTAAAGTCTCTTTCCATAATCACCTTTGGTCATCAAATTATCATTCATTACAAAAATAGAAGGCAACCCTTTCTATGTTAGAGATTCTATACTATTGAATAATATCTTATGTGTAACCTCCAGACTATGACATTTTTCTTATAGTTGAAGAATCAAATTCTTCTTTGTCAGCACATTCTTGACTTCTAGGATAGTTTTTGTTCTATCCTTAATTCTCAATTCATCTAGCTCATACATGTTCTTTGAATTCATAAATCTGATGATACTATTTGTTGGTGCGGGCTTTTCTCCCAACTAATCTTTAATTGTTTTAATGGCCTCATTTTACTTTTGGATCAATGCTTTTTTCTCAAAGATGATTTGTATGCTTGGCCAAATCTGAGTGATGGATTCTGTGATGTCTACCCATATAATTTCTTTTAGTTGGCCCAAAGTATTACCAATGCATGAATCCTTTTGTTCTTTTTGTAATCTTTCAATCAAATTTTTAGCCCTCTGTGCTTCAGTTGCATGGGAGCAATCAACATTAGTATTTTTAATTGCAGTGCTTTTACCTGATCCTACAACTTTTTGATCTCCTCTTCTTGAATAGACATGTTCTAAACTACTTTAGTAAGTTTCTCAGCTCTGTTTGCAGTGCTTGTTGTAGAAGTTTGAGCTATAGGAATTGTTACACAAATTTTTGGTCATCTAACCTATTACTATTAGATGGACCAAAGTACACCATGTAAGACCACTTTTACCCTAAGTAAAATTTCTTTCACTATGAAAAATAACTTAATAATCCATATTTTATTAAGTTGTTTATGGTCTAAACATGAAACCCCATGAGGAAATATTGAATAAATCCATATTTGTTTCATTTTCCTCAAGGAGTAATTAGTTAAACAACAATTTAATTAATGTTTTTGGTCATATTTAACCCAAAACAAGAAAATTAATGAGATAAATCGTTATTTATCTTATTATTTTCTAGGAATAATTATTTAAACCTTAGTTAAATAATATTCCTTGTTAAATTTGACTAAATTATTTATAAATAATTGAATAAATCACTATTTATTTTATTATTACTCAACCACATCCTTAAAATAATAATAAATCATTTATTTATTTATTATTTACAAATAAAGGGATTTTATCAAATTCAAATTCTTTTTCCCTCCAAAAAATATAAATAAATATTCCATAAAAGTTGGATCTAGATTTGGCTACTAATATTCTAATTATGTACCAATATCTAGACTAACTCAATATTTTGTTATAAATATAAGGATTTTTCCATTCACTCACTACCTTTTGTTGCCTAAAGATCACTTTGGATCTATACTCTTGGTCTGACTTTGATCCTCCATCATTGTCATATTTTGCTACCATTTTTCCTATGCACTCCATTTGAGTTCCATTTTTTGTCTCGGTTTTCTACACCATCAAGAGAGAGAGAGATCTTAGATCTTAAGTGATGAGGGCATACACGAACCCATCCCATTGAGGGGGAATGGTAACATCTTTCTATGTTCCCTTCCCAGGAGTCATAAATAAAAAAATTATTTAAAAATATCATTGTCTTGTCTATTGGATGCATGGAGAAACTCTTTCTTTTATTTACTTCTTAATCTCTTTTACTGCATAGATATAGATTTTGTAGCATTTATCTTGTTCAAATAACTGCATATCTAAAGAAATTGGTAGCCATATTTGATGTTAGGGTTGTTTTTTATGCACAATTAAAATGAGCTTTTTTCGTACCCTTGCGATTAGAATTCATCCTAACAACTGGTGACTCCACAAGGGTTTACGATCACGACCTCTATCATTTTTCAGATCCCTACATGACCAACTTTTTCAAACCCTAGGATTTTTCTTTAGCTTCTTGTTTTTATTTTCTTGATGTTGTTTTTAACCTATAAAACCCTAAAAAGGTAAAAATTCCAACTTCCGTGAGTTTCCAGACCTATTGCGCAGGTGACAAGTATCAGCTGCAACTGAGACAAATTTTTTTTCTGAAACCTTCTCCTGAGAGTGCCGGAAGTGAAGGTCACACTTTATGGGCCAAAACCCGTGACCTGAACCTCTAGGATGCAGAAAATAGCCTCAAACCTGCGACCTCTGCAGAAATCAGGTCAGAAATTATGACCTGTACTTTTTGCCGGAATTTTTCTGATATTTTTCTGGGTTTGTCTAGGCTATTGTTCACGATTTTATGACCTCCATCTCTGACCATTTTGGACCTCTAATTTCTCTATTTACTCATTGAAGTAGGAACCTAGCCCCCTCGGGCTACAATACGCTTCCACCTTTCTAGGAGGATTTTAGCTGAAGTAGGTCATCTAAAATTTTAGTGTGTTCATCCATTTTTCAGATCTGATCCTATACCTTCAGATCCATTTCAGATTGGTTATTCATCCATCCAAAAAACCTCATTTCAGTTTTTTTTGGTCCTCCCCTAAGGTCCCTTCCGTTTCCCGTCAGGTTGTAGCCTTTCGCCACCTCATTCACAACACTTGACCCTTTGGTTTTTTGTTGTTTTTCTGCACATATTTCTAGCAGATCTAACCTTTAGATCATTTTCCCTCTTGACTTTAGATCCATTGGCTATTTTGGTGTGTTTTGACTAGAGTTTTTCCCACCCACAGACTAGTTGTTGAGAAGCCCACCTCCTTCGGTTTAGATTGATGCATCTTTAGCTATTTATTTTCTGTTATATTTAGTTTATTTTACTGTTATTTCCATATTTATTTACAGTTATGCAACACACTTTTTCTTTTTTCTCTACAAACTTCTAGGCTTAAAAATTAAAATTAACACACTTAACAGACACACCCTAAGTGAAGAGCACCTGGTTAACACCACCAGGCAAAGACTATAACATTGTAACCAATTGATCCTGCACCTCCCTGCCCTTATTTCGACATTTTAATAATTTGATCCTGCACCTCCTTGCCCTTGTTGGTCTCTCTTTCTTTTGTGATCCGTGTTTTTTCTTCCATCATTACGCCCCCAAGGAGTTTATCCCAGAGACTTCCTGGCCTTCATCCTCAGTTTCCGTTAGGAAGACTTACTCCTCTACGTAGGATTCGAGTTAGTCCTCTGTCTAGTCCCCATTCCGAATTTGCTTATGGTTCATTGGGTTCCCCTTTTGGTTCTATCCCTAGTTCTTCCCCGGTCCCCTTCACTATGTCTGGTTCAGGACCTAACATTGGTGGTAGCCTTGACCCTAATTTTGGGAATACTACTAGTGGGACCAAAACATGAACCATCCTGGCTGCTCCCTTGCTCCCTTATATGGCAGGCCTCAATCTTCCCAATTTTAACCAGTTGATCAATGACCCCATACACCATGACCCTGGGTTGCCTGCTATGCCAACCAAGCTCCCTTCCTACATCCCCAAGTTTGAAGGACTTGCTTGAAAAGGTCCTACAAACCATGTTCAATCATTCCACATGTGATGTTTGTCTAAATCCATCACTGATGACTCTTACCGTCTTTGGTTGTTCCAATGTACTCTTAATGGAGAAGCTTCTAAGTGGTATGTTGATCAGGCCTTCTCCTCTCATACTACTTTTGTGACTCTTTCCTGAGATTTTTTGTCTTACTTGCAGCTTCTCCTTCGTTATGACACTGGTACCAAAATTTTGACCTCTTTATGTCAATCATCTATGACCCACCTATCCGATCATGTCCAGGAATGACGGAGAAGAAAGAGCTTATGTCGAGCCCCTACGTTCGAAGACTGTGTCTACATGGACTGGTTTCTCAGATCCCTTTTGCCTGCTATCGAAAAATATGTTGCATCTCATTTCCCTCAAACAAAAGAATTTGTCCTCCAGATTGCATTGAAATATGACCTAATCTATGCACAATATAGTTATGTTTATACTGTCTTACTTGATCTTCCTAGACTTGGTGGTGCCAACGCACTAGGGGCATCCCATGCCACCGAAGGTATCATTGGAGCCCTTTCTCATCCGTACACTCATCCTCCCATGAGTTATGGTTTCCCTCAGGGAGGGGCCAACTCCCCCAACACTTTTCCCCCTCTCAATAACATGCATCCAGGATACAGCATGCCTCCTGCTTTTGCCCAAACTATTTACCACAATGTTTCCCAACCTTGTTATTATCTGTATCCGTAGTCTAGTGCTCTAGCTCCTTAAGCATTAGCACCCCCACCTCCCTTGCCTTTTCAACCCCTGCAAAAGTAGCCACCACCCCATAGGGGTAGGTGTATGCAGATCAAGGTGAGAATAATCCTCCTACTTCAAAAAAGAAGAGGGAAGGCACCAAAAATCAATCTTCGCCAGGTAATCTAGGACCTAATCCCAAAATGAATTCACCTAACATCTCTAACCAGTAATAGGGCACTCATCCCAAGTAGGAAAAGTCTGTTTGCATGAATAAGCCTTGTTCTTGTTGCAGTTTCTATGGTCACTGCACCCATGATTATCCTCTTTTACCTCAAATGCGTCAGATGTGGGAGACTCAAGCAACATCGCGAGGAAAACAAGCCTCCCCTTCAGTTCCTCCCAATTCTGCACCTATCCAGCCGACTATGTTTACCAATCCTTTCCCCCAACAAGGATTCATGGCTGCCCAACCCCTTGAAGGTTAGGAAACCACTCAATCTCCTGCATCTGGTACCTCTGATTACTAGATTCTAATGATGAGCTCTGACCAACCCATTGTCGTTGACCTCAACCTTCAGACTTGGTCCCGTTAGTACAACAAGCCTCCCACTATGTCTGCCCCCGAGCCCCCGACGTCAGGTTTTAGGGAGCCCCTTTCGACAACCAATGGTCCTTTATAGATCCCTTAGCCTAAGGCAGAGGTTCATACCAACATTCCTAAGGGATCATTATGCCAAGTTGCTTCTGTAAAATTTTCCCATTCATATAGTATAGTAGATGATTTGGCATAATCTCCTGCTGTCATCTCAATGTTAGAACTCCTCTAGTCGTGCCCTTCAAAATGAAAATATCTACTAAATTCCATGGGTGTTGTGGATCCTTCATATGATCTATTGATCATTTTCAATGTTGACCGGTCAGAACATCCTCCCTTTCCTGCTTCCGTCGCCTTCCAAATCCTCGTCAAGATCTGGAATGCCAACGTCTCCTGTTGTATCATTAATGAGGGGGCATCCACTTGTGTGATGTCTGCTTCGGCTTGGAAGTAACTCAGATCCCACGAGTTGGCCCCTTCCACTATCACCCTCTGAGCATGGGATGACCACTATTCATAGCCCATTGGCCTGTTCCGAAATTTCCCTATTAATCTTGCGGAAAATATCGTTTGTGTTGACGTAGAAGTCATTGATGCCCCCTTATATTAAAACATTCTATTGGGTCGTAGCTACACTTATGCGATGTTTGTTTTCCCATCTACGATTCATCGTAAGATGTGCTTTCCTCACAATGGAAATATTGTCACCATCGACTAGTTGACATATTACAAACTGAAGTCTCAGACCTCCCCTGAGTCCATCATCTCTTCGGTGGCCAACAAACAAATAGTTGAACCTTTGACCAGTTTTTCACTCGGGGTCTACAAAGACTCCTCTTTGCTTGGTTCTTTCTCTAGTCTATCTCCTCCTATCTCTGATCCCAGCCCGTCGAACGTTTGCATGATGCAATCGTCCCAGTCTGACCTCAAGCATCCCACTTCGACTGGTCAATAGCGCCGCCCTCCGAAACTTGCTCCTAGCACCTTGACTCAGCCTTCAGGATCCCCTCCTGAAGGAACCTCATCTGCAGATGGTATCCATGAGCCTCTCTAACCTCATGACATGGTTCCTCCTGGCCTTAACCATCTCAGAGCTGTCTCGCCTGGCCAATACCCCTCTGGTCATATACCTTTCCTATCTCCCCCTCCTGGAGTATTTTCGGTACCTGCTATGGCTACCTTATCCCTTGCTAATATGACCCTAAGAATCCCAGTCTGGTACATTGATCCCCTAGCCCCTATCCAGTCGGTCAGCCGAAACCTTACCTTGCTTTAACCCCGGTTCAACCGGTCCCCATGACCCCTCCCCTTGCTTCTGTGCCTTAGCCACATCAACAGGAGCCCACTTCTGTTGTGATCGCTTTGGGAAAGAGGGAAAAAGCTTGCAAGAATGTACCTAAAGCCAAGGCCGCCCCGACAAACCCTTCTCATTGTCAGCCTCAAAACCATTCCCCCCAGCCCCCCCTTCCCCATCCCCCTGTGTGCTTTGTGTGATGTTGTCAGTCATGCCACCCATAATTTTCTTGAATTGCCTCACATCAAGCCCATTGTTAACATCATGTTCCCTACATCTACAGTCTCGAAAACCTCTATTCCCGCCTCCACTGCAACCGAGAACCCCAATAATATTCACACCAACCACCCTTGTGTTTTGTGTGATTTCCATGGCCACTATACTCACCTCTCTCCTCGCCTTGAGGACTTTCGCACTTCTCTAGCGGTAGTTCACCAATTCAATGCCAAGCACAATGAGTCCACTGATCCCTTATTTGTGTGTTTTGCTTCAGAAAAATAAGAGGACACATCCACTCCCATTAAAATTCCCCCTCTGGATGTCTAAATGATCGAGTCTTCGGCCACTATCCACTACCTATCATCCTCTATGATATCCACGGTGGAAGACCCTCATGGGACTTCCCCCTCTATTTCGTCCGACCTCCCTTCAGTGATCACCTTGGGCTCAACGTCGGTGGATCCTTCATCTACTTTTTTTTCAGTGACCCTCCATGATGATGTCCATGGGAACCTCTCTTCACATGATGATGAGTCAAGTAGCTTCTCTGCATCAGGTGGTATTTCTTACATGAGTCACCCCATCTTCTATTACGATTACAACATTATGGAAGCATTTACCACCACTAATTTTAAATATTCCCCTTACATCAAAACCATGCATTTGAACCACATACATCTTGTGGCCATTACATTGACACCCAATGTTCAGGTAAGGGGGTACCTATATTTGAGAGTCTAGGAGAAGCCATTCTCCACAACTCTCCTAGTGTATCTGGTTGTGTCAAATCTAGTACCATTATTATTCCCCATTTATAAGAACCTCTAGAGTCCCATATCACTTCAGACCACTCTAGGGATGATACCCCTCATCATTCCTTCATATTACATCAAAAACCCAGTCCCCTAGACATCGTTCTTGATCAACCCGTGGGATTTTTAGGAGAGCACCATTTCATTATCTCCAAATACTCTCTTTGGGATAGTGACAACATGTATGCCAACCCAGAAACTTAAGTCCATTTGCTTCATATATGCAGTACCAAAAGAGATTGGTAATCCTCCATTCCCTTTCTCAAACTGCATAACCATAATGAAAACAAATGGCACACCACATCATAAAAATGTGTTTATATTTCCCCTTTCTAAATACATTTTGGCATGACCATAACATGCTTAGAGACACCTATGCCCCTGAACCATAAAAATCCCAGATCTCA
Organism: Pinus albicaulis; assembly: GCA_034641835.2. NCBI lineage: Eukaryota > Viridiplantae > Streptophyta > Pinopsida > Pinales > Pinaceae > Pinus > Pinus albicaulis. The sequence continues at coordinate 1,049,017,798 of CM076575.1, read as the reverse complement.
GCAAAAAAAACATTGAAACCCCTTTTCTCTGACAGGTCCCACATTCCAGGTCATTCCCTAAGACAGGTCACAATTTTCTTCCCAGTACTTGCTACCCAGGACGCAAACCCAAAAAGTGCGACTTAGCCTGTTCATGAGCTCTCGATACCTAAACCGAAATTTTGATCTCGTTAATTGGAAGAGTACGGTTAGGCCTCTTACCTGCAACTGACAAATCTTGATTCAAACAATCTATTTGTCTGCTACGATTTACACAATATTTAGGGCCTTTTCTCCTCTCTACATTCACCACGACTACACTTGAAAATGAGTGAATTTGGAGGGAAAATGCCTTATTAAAAGAGAAACCCCATATTTTTTCTTTCACCTGCTACAACCAAACCGTAGCTTAGTTTGACAAACCATCCATACTGTTGGAAAGCTCTCACCGAGATATAAAATGGGTATCTATTAGTTTTTTGTGGTTTTATACTCCACTCGGACATATTTATTCCAAGAAGGGTCACTTCACCATAACTCAAAATCAAAATTTTTCACTTTCGACACTTGTACTTGGGGCACCACTTTTCCTTCATACTTGTCCATGCTCGTGTCGACTTTTTTCACGAGTAACCATCTTGTACTCATGTTTTTATGGTCCCCACTAGATCTTTTCTATGTGGAAACACCATCGAGTTGCCCTTGTTTAGAGCATTTGAGTTGAGTTATCATCGCATCCATGGAGTCTAACCCGAGTCCCTCTGTATCCCGCTATAGTCCTCCATCCTCCATTTCTTGGTTCCTCTCTCGTGTCCCACATTGTGGCCTTCAGTCCTACTGTCCCCTGTCCCCTTTGATATTGTGTCATTTGCTGCTAGGTCATCCATGCCCTTCATGCTCTAACAAGGGAAGTCGTCAGCCTGCTACTCAGTACCCCTCATTCATCATCATCCCTGATGTCAGTCTATCCATCGCTCTACTATTATCTCTCGTGCATTAGTTGAGGATCCCTTATTGCCTCACCTATGGTGGACATCCTTTTGTCGACATATGCTCATTCATTCCAGAAGACAGGTCTAGAGGGTAGTATACCTTGGCTCCAACTTCTACTCTTTTTCAATGCCTCAGATCAGGCAAAGGGACTCCTTATTTCCCTTTGACTTGATTGTTTCTCAACCCCATCTCCTTACGACATGATCAATATCCATATACTTGATGGTTCAGTGATGTAGGAGATTATACCGGTGATTCCTAGGTGTGTGAGAGATGTTTCAGAGCTGATGAGGGGGTGGCCCTTCAGGTAGCCCCCCAAAATCTCGGATTACCTCTTCATTATAGACTTTGATGCAGCTCCACAAATTTGATGGTTTCAGCCCCAGCCGCGTGGAGCACCTTTTAGTTTGCATGTATCATTCAGATTTTCATAGCCCTTTCTTGTTTACAGGGCCTCTTTGGTTGTACTTATATCTCATGTACTCAGATATTATTGTATAATTCCTAGTTGTTATCCCAAGCACATTATGTATGTGGGATCCATTATCATGTTTTTATCTGGCTCATGTTTATGCCAACATGTACTATATAGATCAGTCCCTTATTTACTGGATGCATTATTCTTTGTACTTTGTCTCAGCGGGCATAGGTATGCTTCCCCTGCCTCTTGTATCACAGGTGCTCACTCATAAAAGTGACTTTTCGCACTTGTAAGTCTCACCTCCTCAGGGTCTTGTCCTCTAGCACTTTGGTATACCTTATATTTCTCTCTCTCTGACATTCCCTTTGGTTTCTAGTGATTGAGTTCTTACAATGTACTTCAGTCATATGATTATCTCCTAACGCTCGCATGCTGGAGGGCAATCTGTTACACCAATTTTTGGTCATATAACCTGTTACTATTATATGGATCGAAGAAAACCATGTAAGACCAATTTTACCATAAGTAAAATTGCTTTCACTATGAAAAATAACTTAGTAATCCATAATTTATTAAGTTGTTTATGGTCTAAATAGGAAACCCCATGAGAAAATATTGAATAAATCCATATTTATTTGATTTTACTCAGGGAATAATTATTTAAACAGAAGTTTAATTAATATTCCTGGTCATATTTAACCCAAAAAAAGAAAATTAATTAGATAAATCATTATTTATCTTATTATTTTCTAGGAATAATTATTTAAACCTTATTTAAATAATATTCCTTATTAAATTTGACTAAATCATTTATAAATAATTGAATAAATCACTATTTATTTAATTATTACTCAACGACATCCTTAAAATAATAAATAAATCATTTATTTATTTATTATTTACAAATAAAGGGATTTGACCAAATTCAAATTCTTTTTCCCTCCAAAAAATATAATAAAATATTCCATAAAAGTTGGATCTATATTTCATTAATAATATTTTAATTATGCACCAATATCTAGACTAACTCAATATTTTGTTATAAATATAAGGGATTTTCCATTCACTCACTACCTTTTGTTCCCTAAATATCACTCTGGATCTATACTCTTGGTCTAACTTTGATCCTCCATCGTTGTCATGTTTTCTACCATTTTTCTTGTGAGCTCCCTTTGAGTTCTGTTTTTTTTCTGGGTTTTCTACACCATCAAGAGAGAGAGATCTTAGATCTGAAATGCTGAGGAAATATAAGAACCCATCCCATTGAGGGGTAATAGTAACATATTTCTATGTTCCCTTCCCAAGTGTCATAAATACAAAATTTCTTTAAAAATATTCTTGTCTTGTCTATTGGATGCATGGAGCAAATCTTTCTTTTATTTATTGCTTAATGTCTTTTACTGCATAGATCTGGATTTTGTAGCATTTATCTTGGTTTTATAACTGCAGATGTAAACAAATTGGCAGACATCTCTGATGTTAGGGCTGTTTGTTATGCACAACTAAAGTGATATTTTTTCGTATGCTTGCGATTACAATTCATCCTAATAGGATTAGCTACTAGTGGCACTGCTAAGAGGCCTTTGATTTATTCACTGTTTCTTCCTTTTACTTTATCATCTTCTCTAGCTCTGATTCCATTTTATTTAAGTGAGCATTCTGCTCCATTATTAACTTCATCATATCTGTCTTTTGACTTTCATTTTCTTCAATATCCTTTGCCAAAGGATCTTCTGTAGCTGGGATTTTCAATTGCTTTCTCAATGTTACTATATCAACATTTCTCTTCTTGATGATCTCTTCAGTAGCATGCAAATTGGATGGATCATATCCAATCTTCACCACCAGATATTCTAGATTATTTACTCTTATGTCCTTTTCAAATGAAGACACCTTCTCCAATTTGAGGTGTGATTGCACATTTGATAATGAAACCTACAATTTTAACAAACTTAAAGCAGTATTAGTGAGAGTTGATAAAATCATCTCACCAATTTTCATATGAAGCTCCATTTGGTCTATTGGATGAATTTATTTTGTGTCAAACTCAAATTTAACCTTCTTATAATCTGCCTCTAACTTTGGTTGTGAGATCTATGCTTGAAGAAAATAAAAATGCATTTTTTCTTTTTCATAATCAAAGGTTGAAAGAAGCCTACTTTGTGAAATAGGTGTCTGTTTCCAAAAAAATTTATAGGTACTTTTCTTCAGCATTTCATTCTTCAACTTCATTTCTTTGAAGTATCAAAGACAATGTTCTCTTTTTATTTCTCCATTGTAGAAGCTCTGCTAATATGCATGGATTTATTTTGATCTTGAGAAGATGATGTTTTTTGATCTTTAGGAGATGTTGTTTGTTGCTCTTTAGAAACAATAGAAGTAGTAGGAATACTAGAGATACCTTTTTCACCTGCCGGTGTGGAAGGAGGTGTCTGTTCAGTTCTAATCATCACTTATTTCTATGACTCTTTGTTTGGTTTGACCTTCGGATTTAGCTTTGTCTTCTTCTTGTAGAGAATATTGAACTCTTTGCTACATGAATCATTCATTAGAGATGATTGATATTCTCTTAGTCCCTTCTTTACTCTTTCCCGTGCAATTGAAGTCTGCAATGTTGATGTAGATAATGTCTTCTCCTTAGCTTCCAATAGTGTGCCTTATATCCATTCAAGATGATTCATATACTTTTCAATGTCTGGTCTAGGTGTATGAAAATATGTTGTAGATTTATTTCCCCCCCCCAGTTTGGAAATAACACCAACTGGATGATAAGACCATGGAAAGCTTGGGCTAAACTGCATTTCCTTCAATAATTTATCTACCTCTTCCCCTGCTACTATGCTATTATGGATAAAAGGACCTATCTGTGTTTTAATTTTAAACTATGATTTATTCTTAGTGAAGACAAAATGCACTTCATCTGCATTAATCATTTGTCTAATATATTCTAGTGAAAAAATCCTCATCGAGAGGAATTTAGGAAACTTATAAGGGGGAATTTAACATCCATAAAATATGAGTTCTATATAATTTTGGTAAAGATACCAATCCCCTGTTATAGCTTGATCTGATAACTGCAATATCTTCCTAATTTCTTCACTAATTCTTGGCTCTGGAATGTTATTCAACAAACTGAATGCTGGCTAAAGAAACAATTCCATAGATGGTTTATAAGAATACTCTTTTTGTTCCTTCCTAACTAATGAAGTCCAGAAGATGATTGAATGTTGGTGGCCTTCTTCATCCAATTTATGTAAAGAAAAATTAAATTTGTCTCCACGCGAGTATGAAAATAAATAAACTAACACAGAGGCATAACTGAAAGAATCTTCTATTGTGAATTTCACAAATTGATCATGGATAGCATTTGTCATAAATTGACTGAAATTGAAAATGATGGAGGGTTTGAAATTAGTGGAAAACATGGAAAAAAACCCTATGATGGCCTCATCTACCCATTGGTATGAATAATAACCAAGAAGGTAGGAAACGACTATGATGATTTTTCTCATTCTTTGAGGGAATATGGATGATGGAAATGGAGGATTTTCCTTTGGTAATGCCAGTAATTTTTAAGCATGAAAATCTCAAGAGTTTGAGCTCTCTTTGCAAAATCTAACTTCTGATAAATTTATACCAAGGCTTCTCGGGAACATGGTGTGGAATATTCTGTGTTTGGGGATTGCATCATTTGTTCAATTTTTTAGGCATCAATCGTCACTAAAACCTCTCTTGTAGGAGCTATAATAGCTTTCTCGTATGGCATATACCAAGCTTGGCATCTCCTAACAAACTTTGGGCAACTATGGGCATGAGGAAAGATTAAATGAGGGATATTAGAGTCCCACGGTCCTATATCATTTTATTTATCCAAATAATTATCTTATAACCAACAGTGTAAGTCAAAAAGCTCAATATTAGACAAGGTTTCATGTATTTTATAATCTTTTTCTGCTAAGGGAATATGGTGAAAATCAACTGGAGGATCCAACTGAAGACTTACTGGTTTCTGAGGTCCTTTGTTTTTCGAAGCTATGGTTGACTCTATTAGAATGCTGTAAATTAGGAATTATTTGATACACAACAGAGGCCAAGACTAAAAATGAGCTCTGCAACTAAAAGAAAAACAATGGCTGAAAGACAAATATTCAAATACTGATAAGTTCTGATCTCCAGAACTCTGTCAATAGCTGCAAATTTGATAACCTATGCAAATTACATTTAAAAGGGCAAGAAAAAGTTTAAACAGGCACACAATGGAAAATTTACGGGAAATTTAGCTTGTTTTCTATTTGAAAATAGGTGCAAGTACGGTTCCTAATAGTTAGCCATTGAATTAAATGGCTAACGGTCACGAGAATGAAGGAATTAAACTGATTGGACATGCTAGTCCATGTTTGCATGAATTTATTAGCGAGAGGAACGGTGGCTTTATATCATTGGGTAGGCGAGATTTCGGAGGGGTATTGGAGTGGGAAGTGGTTTCGTGTGTGGAGTGGGGGTGCGAAATCACACAGTCGTGACACGTAGCACAGAATCATTGTAAAATACCACTAAATTCAAACCCCAACCCCCCCACTCGATGTTATTTCTTGGATGATGAGGGGGGCCTAAAGTCTAATATGGGTTGTCCAATGAAATGGTGATGTGATGGATGGTCGACGAAGTGGTAGAGTTTTAATGTATGGTGGGGGTGATTGATTGGTGGGGTACGAGTATGATGGAAGTGATGTGAGATGAAAGGTAGATGAATAAAAGAGTGGAACGTATCATGATAGCAATGGAAAATGATTTGATAGTGGAGTATGATGGCAACAAAATACAACTCCTAGGTTTTAAGACCTATGGTTTAAAACAAATTATTTTCAAAATATTAAAGATAAATCTTTAATATTGTATGATTTCAAAAATATCTTCTTAGCAAAGTTTCCTTTTAATTTCTCTTTAAAATTTACTAATGGAGCATATAAATTCCCATGACACATAATTTATTTCTGGAATATAAAACAGACTAGCTCCTTCCACAATACCTTTATGAATGAAAAGGAATTTTGACTACCTTTTTAAAATTAAAAACTAAAGACTTTTCATGGTATTTTTGACCCTAAATTTGACCTATATGAGATGAAATGTCATGAATCTAGACCTCTAAATGGAAATGAAATTTAGTGTGAAGGAGTAGCATAAGTTGATGAGACTTACTCAGTGATCAAATTTATTGTTGAAGAATGACTGAGAAAGAAAAAAAATTAACTAATGACCTAATGGGAAACTCTCAAAAGAGGTATATTTAATCACTAAAAAAATGACTCTAACAGTGGCTCCAGCTGGGGATGGCAACTTGCTCAGGAGGTGTCAAGTACACTGTAGATCAGGTAGCCTTATCCATTGGGTTATGGAGTCAAATAGGCTTTGGAAAACTGAAACAAACTGAAAACTTTGGACAAAAAAAAACTTACTTGACTCTGACTTGACAAAAGACTAAAAATTGACTATTTACAGAAGTCCCATGGCCTTCTCCTCGGGCTTCAAACATTTTCAATCATTCCCTTATTTTCTAAACTTCAAATGTAAACTGGTATATAGAATGAAAGTGAATTTATTTCTTAGGATTTCAAGAAACATAGTGCTTTAGAAACCTACCATTGATAGGTCCTCCCTACACTTCCTGTCCTTCAAGGTCTTCTAGAAAAAATGCTATGTTTCCTATGAATACCGCAATATTGTAAGGTACTTTCCATCGATTGTCAAAATTTCCATGCTTGCCCTTTTCTTCATTTCTAGCATCCCATCTTAGAACAATATCTCCAATTTTGAAGTCATCAGCCTTTGTATTTCTGTCAAAAATATTTTAAACTTTTTCATGTAGCTTTCAAGTATTGTTAAAAACTTCATCTTTTGACTGTTGTAAGTGTATCATCTGATTGATCATTCTCTGCATGCCATTGGGCTCACTGTCAACCTCCTACAAAGTCTTCATTACTAGAACAACCAAAGAAGTAGGGAAAACAATATCAATTACATAGAAAATTTCAAATGGATACATGTTGATTCATCTTTTTTTTCTCACTCTATCAGCCCACAGAGCATTTGTAAGCTTCTTGTGCCAATTCTTTTTGTTTTCTTGCAACATATTCTTAGTAGTATTCACCAAATATTTACTAGATGATTATGAAAGCCCATTTCCTTGAGGATAATATGCAATATAATGACCAAATCTAATGTGATATTTATCAATGAAATCAATCATCTTCTTGGATTTGAAATCAGATTTATTATCTGTGATAATATTGTATGGACAACCAGATCTTAACAAAATATTATTTTCAAGAAACTGAATGATAACTGAATCAATTTCTTGCCTAGTGGGAATAGCCTCAATCCATTTGGTAGAAAAATTTGTAGAAATGATAATCCATCTGTGTTGAGTTGAAGATGAAGGATGAATTTCACCAATAAAATCAAGGCCCCACTGCTAGAATGGTTCTTAGACTACAACTGGTTTAAGAGGCAAGGGTAAAAGTTTCCCTTTTCCTTGAAAACTCTGACATTCATGACAGTTATTAACTATTTTATAAACATCAGAAAACAATGTGGGCTAATAGAATCCTTCTCTCAAGGTATTATTTGTGGTGGTTTTCCAATAAAGATGACCTCCACAGTCACCTTTATGGAATTTTTTTATGACATTTTCAACTTCACCTTCAAATAAACAATTAAGAAATATCCCTCCAAGATCTTTCGAATATAAGACACCTTTGATAATGCAATATTTCAAAGATTTTAACTCTAGTGACCTTGATTTACTACTTGGCATGCGAGGAGGAGGATTCAAATGTTGCATAATATATACAATATCAGTATAACAAGGAGATAAAGAAAATATCTCAGCTATCTCAGGTAATGTTTCATGAGTTTGTTCATTAGACATTGCAGCAATGAAATTTATGTCTAATGCAGAAAGATTTGAATATGCCATTGGCTTTGATAGGCTTTTTCCTTTGATAAATTTTGTGGGCTTAGTTTCCATATCATACTCTAGCAAGGATGAAATCCATTTTCCTCTACGACCTTAAGAGCACTTCTTTAACAACAACATTTGGCACATAAGCAATGACATGAGAATGTAAAATATGTACTTTAAAGCAATATTTGACTAAAGATAAATCTTGTTTCTTAAAAATAATGTACTTTAAAGCAATATCTCTTATTGTTCTGCTAAAGAAAGCAATAGGCTATTCTGTATTTTGATTTTTCTTCTACATTAAAACAACTACAAGTGTATGCTTTGAAGAAAATGACAAAATACTAAAATCAAGTGTGTAGTCTGGGCTAATGAGAATAGGAGCTTGAGACAGAGCTAGCTTGATTTGATTAAATGACTTCTTTGCTTCTTCAGACCTTTTTACTGTAGTATCTTTCTTCAACATATCAGTAATTTTCCTTAAATGTTCAACAAGATTCGTAACAAATCTTCTTAGAAAAGTGATTTTACAATTGAAAGATTGAATCTCCTTTTTACTCCTTGGGTAATCTAAATTTTGAATTTCTTCAATCCTTGAAGGATCTACTCTTATGCCATCTTTAGATATAATATGCCCCATCAATTTACCTTCTTCCATATCAAAGAGGCTCTTCTTTGGATTTAATGAAATTTCAAACTTTCTGCACTTTTCAAAGACTTTTTCTAGATGTTGCAAATGTTGTTCATCTATTTTTGAGAAAATAGTGATATCATCAAGGTAAATAACTAAAAACAAATCCTTTTCATTGGAAAAATCAATTTCCATTTCTCTTTGGAAAGTTTCTACTGCATTCTTCAAACCAAAAGGCATTTTGTCATACATTAAAGTACCCCAAGGTGTACTGAAAGTTGTCTTTTCTTGATCATCTGGATGGAAAAGAACATGATAGTATCATGAATATCCATCTAACAAAGAAAGTCTAGATGATCCAACTACCCTTTTCAAAATATGATCCATTTTTGGTAGTGGTTAATTGTCCTTTGAGGATACTTTGTTCAGATTTCTAAAACCAATGCACAACCTTATTTCTTCTGTCTTCTTTCTCACAGGTACTAGATTAGAAATAAAGTCAGAGAATCAAATAGGAACTATTATTCTAGCAGTGAATAATCTGTTAACCTCCTTCCGAATAGAAGGTAGCAATTTAGGATTCATCCTTCTCAGCTTCTGGAGAAATGGTGTTGTGAAACCAGCTCCAAAAATAGAAGAAAAGAGATATCAACGCCTTATAAATAAGCCACTCTGAGGGGGCAACCTCCAATACATTACATGAATGAATAATTCTTGGATGATCCAAATTACAAAACCTCCTGTCTATATATAGGAGTCCATGGGGCCACAATGTAATCCTAGTGGGGCCATAATGTGATCCTAGCTGACTTAACAATAATAATTTAAGGACACAATAATAACAATATGGGGGTTACAGGGGTACAATAATAACAATAAGATGGTTACACTAATAACAATAAGGGAATATACTAGTAATATAGAGACCTAACATGCCCCTCTCCTTCAAAAAAGTGTTGTCCTCAATGCTTGAGTAGCTCTGGGTGCTTCTGTATAAAATTCTCCTCCTCCCATGTAGAATCTTCAGTGGGTAAGTTCTTCCACTTGATCAGATACTCTGAAATTGATCGATTTCATAGCTGTCGAGTTCTTGTTTCCGTGACCGCTTCAAGTTCCAATATGATTTTCCTTCCTCATCAAGTTCTAGCAATATTGTTTGAACTGGAATAATTTCACCTATAACCTTCTTTAAGCATGAAACATGGAAAATTGGGTGTACTAGTGAAGAAGCAGGAAGCTCCAATTTGTATGCCATAGTACCAATCTTTTGCAACACCTTGTAAGCACCATAGTACTTTGGTGATAATTTATTATCATTCTTAGCTTGCTTGAGGGACATTTTCTTGTATGGTTGCAGTCGTAAAAATACCCAGTCACCTACATCAAAACTTCTCTCACTTCGATGTTGATCTGCATGTTGTTTCATTCGATTTTGTGGCAAATTCAGGTTATCCTTTCAGAGTTGGAGAACTTCTTGTTGATTCTCAATGTGATCTTCCACTGCTTGAACATTTGAATTTTCTCTTAAAGATGATGTGATGGACGGTGGATGATATCCATAAAGTGCCATAAATGGGGACATTTTTGCTGTAGTATGGAAGGAAGTGTTATACCACCATTCAGCGAGAGGTAACCACTTGACCCATTATGTTTTTTTATCAGATACAAAACAACGAAGATATCCTTCAAAACATTTATTTACTATCTCAGTTTGACAATCGAATTGAGGATGATAAGATGAGCTATGAGCTAATTGAGTACCCAAACAAGAAAATAACTCTGTCCAAAAGTTTCCAATAAAAAAGGGATCTCTGTCACTCTCAATAACCCTTGGGTTTCCATGTAGCTTTTGAATTGTGTCCATAAATGTAGTAGCAACTGTACTTGCTTTAAATGGATGAGATAATGCACAAAAGTGTGCATACTTGGTAAGTCTATCAACTACCACCATGATGGCAGTCTTTCCTTTGGACTTAGGTAAAACTGTGATAAAATCCATTGAAATCTCCTCCCAATGTTGACTTGGAATGGATAAAGGTTGTAGAAGACCCGGGGTCTTAATTGCATCAACTTTATTCCGTTGGAAAACCAAACATTCCGCCACAAAAATTTGAATGTCAGATTTAAGGCCATCCCAAAAAAAATTATTTCTTCACCTTGTGGTAAGTTTTTAAAAATCTTGAGTGTCCTCCTGAAGGAGAAGCGTGAAATTCCAAAAGAATATTTTTTTTTAGTTGGGGAATTATTACAAAGATATAAGCAATCTTTGTACCTTAAGGAATCACTTTTCCAACTAAATGTATCAGATGTACTAGGATCTTATTGCAAATTTTGAATGAGTGTCCACACTTCTTCATCCTTCTTCCATTCATCCCTTGCTTCGGTTATCCAATATGGTTGGATAATAGATATGGCACAAAGAAGTGCTTCCACCTCTTCATTTTCTTGAGAGTTCATCTGCAACAACATTTAGCTTCCCTTTTTTGTAGATTATTTCAAAGTCATAACCCAATATATTTGTGACCCATTTTTGCTGCTCTGCTGAAGATAGTATTTGATCTAAAAAGTATTTAAGACTATCCTGTTGATTTTTTACCTTGAAGTGTCTTCCCATTAGGTAAGTTCGCCATTTCTTTAGTGCATGCATTATTGCTAACATTTCATTCTCATAAATAGCTTTCTTTAAATACTTCCTTTGATTGGACGACTTTCAAAAGAAATGGGTCTTCCTTCTTGCATTAAAACAACACCAATTCCATTTCCTGAGGCATCACATTCCACAATAAAGGTTTTTGTGAAATATCGCATAGCTAAGACAAGTGCTAGGCACATTGCTTCTTTAAGATGTTCGAAGGCCTTAGTTGCTTCAAGAATCCATGAAAATGCATCTTTCTTCAATAATGTTGTTAGAGGTGCTGCTATTCTCCCTTAATTCTTAACAAAATTGTGATAATACCCTGTTAACCCGAGAAATCCTCACAACTGCTTTATGGTTGTGGGGACTTTCCATTCCTTAATGGCTTTAATTTTTTTAGGGTATACCTTAACACCCTCATGAGATACAATATTACTCATATATTCCACTTCTTATACTGCAAATAAATATTTGAATGTTTTTGCATATAATTGTTTCTCCTGCAATAGTTTGAGCACCTTGTTAACATGTTGAACATGATCCTTCCAAGACCTATTGTAGATTAGTATATCATCAAAAAATGCTAGCAAAAATTTTCTAAGGAAGGGTTTCAAAATGGAATTCATCAGCCCTTCAAGTGTAGAAGGTGCATTGGCAAGGCCAAAAGGCATGACCAAAAATTCATAATGACCCTGATGAGTTCGAAATGCTGTTTTCGGAACATCTTCAGTCTTCATTCTAATTTGATGATATCCTGAATGAAGATCCAACTTGGTAAAATAAATTGCTCCATGTAATTCATCAATCACAGGAATGGGAAATTTATCTTTAGTGGTGAGCTTATTGAGCTCCCTATAATCTGGACACATGTGCCATGATCCATCCTTCTTGTGTACCAATACTATAGGAGCAGAGAAAGAACTTTGACTAGGTTGAATTATACCGACCTCCCCAACATTTACGCAATCATACGTTCAATTTCGCTCTTTTGGACATAAGGATATCTATAAGGCCTGATGTTTGGAGGAACACTTCCTGGAATCAAATGAATAACATAATCATGATCACGAATAGGTGGGATTCCTTTGGGAGTTTCAAACACCTTGGAATGATTGTCCAGGACTTTTTGGATATCTGAAGAAATAGATGATTTTGATGTTGGAACTTCTAGTGAGCATAATTGTGCAATTACGCCTCGTTGTTCTTTCTTCAGAATATTTGTCATGACATTAGAACTTATTATCTTTCCCAACTTCCTTGCGATACCCCGTAATTCGACTTCCTTTCCTTCTGAAAAAAAATTAAAGAAAAGTTCTTGAAAATTAAAAGCTACAGTCCCCAAAGATTGTAACCGTTGTACTCCTAGTACAACATCAACACCTCCCATTGGAATGGAAATCATTGGAATATTCAATACATATTCCCCCATGGTTAGCTTGATATTATGGCATTTTCCAGAGCAATTTATAGTTCCTCCATTTGAAACCATCACTTGACATTCTAGTGCTAGGTATAGGAAACAATTCAATTCCTTGGCTACCTTACAATGAATAAAATTATGGGTACTACCTCAATCAATCAACACTATTACCTTTTTCTTCTTGATATGTCATTCTACCTTGAGAGTTTAAGGAGTGGTAATTCCTTCCAATGCATTACACGATATATTCGAACTCATTTCTTCCTCTTCTAGGGTTGGTTGGTGGTGTATATCCTCTTCTTTTGAAGATTCTTGTTCATTTTCTTCTTCCTCTTCACAATCTATGTAAAATAATTTCTTCTCAACACACTTATGACCTTTAGTGTATTTGTTATCACAACTGTAGCAAAGCCCTTTTGCTCTTTTTTCTTCCAATTTTTGTGGTGTCAACCTTGTAGGTTGTGGAAATCTAGGCGTAGCAACACTTCCTTCTTTATAGAAGTGAGTGGTAGGCTTCCTTGTCGCCATAATTTTACATTGAATTTTTCTTGCCAATATAAATGCCTTCTCCAATGAATCAGGTTCCAAAACGTGAACTTCATGTTGGATATTATTCTTTAAAGTACCTATGAAGAGATCAATCTTGTGTTCCTCTAGAATATCAGTTACCCTTATATTCAATTTTTGGAAGTCCTCAATGTGCTCCCCCACTAAACCCTTTTGTTTGAGATTTATCAATTGGCTAAAGAAGGTGTTGCTCTTTGTATCTTCATAATGTGCTATCATTTCCTCCATAAAAATTGACCAAGTGACAATTTTTTTACGAGAGCAAAGCCATCAGTACCATACAAATGTATTTTGTTCTAAATGTAAAGTTGCAATGCATACCTTTGGTGTGTTTTGCACACTATGGAGATCAAAATATTGCTCCATCTGTTACAAGATCCTTGCCATCAAACTTTCTCATATCTATCTTTGGAATATGGTGGTTCTTCCATCCAACCTTAGAGTTTATGAAATCATGATTAACATTTATTTTGTTCTCATCATGAGTTTCCTATACTATATTTTCACCATTAGGAAACATTTCTTGTATCAACATTACCAAACCTTCGATTTCTACTTTTAGATCATTCCTCATTTTTTCCATGTTTCCTTTCATTCTTTCATCGATCTTAGCTTCCATGTCATCCATCTTAGCTTCCATGCCCACTTCCATGCCATCCATCTTAGCTTCCAAACCATTCATCTTAGCTTCCACGCCTTTCTTGAGCCATCCATCTTAGTTTCCACACCTTTCTTCAAAACTTCCATTTCATTTTTTGTTTCTCTTTGCGATAGCAAAATTTGGTGCACTTGCTCTTGTAATTTTGATATCTCATGTTGTGTTTCTTCGTCTTCATGAGTCATAGTGGAGCCTTCTAAAGGCTTAACGGGTGTTGAATTATTTTTACGTGGCATTTTAGAACCCAATACTGATATCTATCCTTCAATATGCCTTTGGAATAAATTCAAACTTATTTTTTTTTCAAACGAGACTTATGTAATTCAAAAAAAATACACACCTTTTTCTTTCTTTTGAGGAGCTTGATATTGAAACAGAATTATCTCTATGATTTCAAATCTTCAATATCTAAAATTTAGCCCTAAATTAGTCCTCTGAATCTTGTTTCGAATGCCATAGGTCTGACCTGATTTGGATATTTCAAGGCAAAGTGATGCCCAATCTCCCAGAATGACCTAATTATGGACTAGTTTAGTAGAGCGAACTTGTATGACTTGTCACGTGTCATTATTTCCTCCTTTGGCTCTAAAATTGATAGATAGAAAACCACATTCCATGTGCTTGCGGCCACTTTTTACAACATTCCAATCCGATGCTTAGAGAGAGAGCTATGAAGAGTTTCCCACAATCACCTCTTTGAGATGAAATTCAGAAGCCTGGAATAGCCCTAACTTAAATAGACCATAGCTCCACAAATATTGCGAACCAAGATCTGAAATTTTGCAACAATGTTCCTCAGGATTTCTACTTCGCACTCTAAAAATTTCAGATTCTGAACCTTCGTAGAAAAAATGTTATAGTGAAAATTCCACGATGACCTATTTATGTTAAATTTAGGAGCCTGCAAAATGATCTAAATTCCACAAATCATATCTCCGAAACTATTGCGAACCAAGCTCTGAAATTGTGTGACGATTTTCTTCCAGCTTTTGGATTCGTACTCTAAAACTTTCAGCTTCTGAACCTTCATAGAAAAATAGTTAGAGAGAAAATTCCACGATGACCTGTTTGGAGCAGCGAAACCATAGAATCCCAAAGCTCTGATACCAAATGTTGTAAAACCAGCTCCAAAAATAGAAGAAAAGAGATATCAATGAATTATAAATAAGCGACTTGGAGGGGGAAACATCCAATACATTATATGAATGAATAATTCTTGGATGATCCAAATTACAAAACCTCATTTCTATATATAGGAGTCCATGGGGCCACAATGTAATCCTAGCCGGCCTAACAATAATAATTTAAGGACACAATAATAACAATATGGGGGATACAGGGGTACAATAATAACAATAAGGGGGTTACACTAATAACAATAATGGACTATACTAGTAATATAGGGACCTAACAATGGTTTTTGATCTGGATTCAAAGGTATAATATGTTGAATAATAATTTTATCGTAGACCTTCAAATATGAATATTCCCAACCAAAAACATCTGAAAATTGAGACATAAGTACTACATACTTAGCTTTTATTTATGGACTCAATGATTTAGAAATCTTCACCATGGTTGGCTTCTCTGAAGTGCAAAGATTTAAATCTTATACTCCCACCTCTGTTGGTGACATAGAAGGCTTCCTTGAAACATCATCCTGGTCAAAAATTTCTTCCAAAGGTACTAAACCTCTTGGAATAGAATTATCCTTAAGTTGTAGTACTTGCATCTATGTATCATGAATTTCTTGGTCATCTATTTTGGAATTTATGAATTCTTCTTTTGTATGCAATAAGTTATTTATTTTCTCATCATTTTGAAACACTTGCTAATATTTAACATTTTCAGGTACAACTAGGAAATGTTTGAAATTTATTTCATATTTTTTGTTTGGACACAGAGGAATTTTGAACATACTAGCAGGAGTGGCCAAAGAATCAGCAATAGCATTGTTGTTTCTAGGAATTAGTGACAGTGTATATTCTAGAAATTTTTTGAGGGTATCTAGGATTGCATTTCTGTAAGCTTTCATTCTGGGATGTTTAGCTTGGTACTCTCTTTTAACTTGCTTAATTAGTAACTCAGAGTCGTGATATACAGAAATTTTCTTTGCACCAAGCTTTTTCAAAATATTTAAACCAACAATTAAGGCTTTATATTCAGCTTCATTATTTGTGCAGTCAAATGCTAGTTTGTAGGAAGACATTCCAACATTTGGAGGGATATCCAATTATTGATTAATTGGGTTGTGAATCCAAATTCCAATAACATCACCCTCTTTTCCCATGGATCCATAAAAATTCATAGTCCAGTGACTATTTTCTTCATCTGGAAGGTGTAAATAAGATGTCTGATTTTTAATTTATGTTTGAGATACCTCTGCTGTATTCAAAATATTTGTTTTTTCTATTGTTTTCTTATTTTATTCTTGAGAATATGTTTTCATTTCCAAACTATTTTGCATTAATTTACAAAATTCTATGTCTGCCAATTATAAAACATAATTTGATATTTTTGAATTTTTTATTTTTCTTCAATCAAATTTTTTGAAGATGTTCAGAATTATTCATTAAATAAAATAAAAGACTTTAAATTTGTATGTATATCATGAATGGGATGCTTTTTAGGCCTTTCTCTTGTACTAATCGTATACTTCATCTTACTTTCTCTGTAAAGTTTCCTGAATTGTCCAAAAATAGGAATTGTTGCATGTGAAAAGTCAAGTTGTAGAGTTCCTCTAAGACTTACTCCCCATGATATAGAAATTATAATTCCATACCTGGGTGGAATATCAGCCATAAAAACATCCATTAGGACATTCTTGGCTAGAATTTGTTCCAATGAAATCACTAAATCCTTGATAAGACCAAGACATTTCACCCTCAAGACATTTCACCCTCCCTAAATCAAATGAGTAGAGGTCATGAAAAGACCTTGTGATGTCAATTCCTAAATTATCCATAATTTCTTTAGGAATGAGGTTATGAGATGCTCCAGAATGAAGCATTGCATTGTGAAGAATAAAATCATGGATCTTGAGACTCAAATACAAGGGAGGAACTTCATTATCTTCTGATTTTCCATTAACTACAGGACTAAAAAGAAGCTCATGATGATGATCAGTTAAGTTAACTATGTCAGATGTTTTATCAACTCTAAGAAACTTAGTAACTTGAAACTTGTATTAATCATTCTCCATTATCTGAGATAGAGGAATTGAAACTTTCATTTTAGAAATTTCATTTTCAAGGGAAAAATGAGTAGAATTTTTTTCTACCTCTTTTAGTGATGTGTCCTTATGTTCAGCCAATTCTTTGGATGAAGAATATTTCTCCTGCCCTCCTTCTTGAAATTCTTGATCTTTTATTTGATTGTTGGTTGATGCTTCGTTAGCTTTAGGAGAAGTAGAAGGAGAAGGTGTTTTTCCTTTGATTCTATTTGGTGCAACAACTTATTTTTGCTTAGTATTAGTTTGAGAGCTTTTCTTCTTTTGATTGACAACTATGGGAACATTTCTGCCCCTCAAAACATATTGTCTTTGAACTTGTGTGAGGGAATTTTTATAACCTCTCTGATAATATTCAGTACACATTAAATCTTCATTTGACATGGAAATTTTTTGGTCTTGTGATGTATAAATTTCTGCAGAATATTGATCCTCTACAGTGAGGAAAAAAGGTTGTTGATTTTCCTCAAATAAATGGTTTTCTCCATAAATTTCTTGTTCATCATCTTCATTAGGGCCTTCTGTCTAGAAAGGTGTTCTAATTTTCTGTTGAATTTTTGGATCTTGACCCCTTTGTTCCCTTTGGGGTTGCTAATTTTGAACCCTGAAATTGGGATTTTTGATAGAAGGTTCAACTTGTCTGTCAGCACTAGACATCTTATCCATCATTTTTTCCATTGCTTTAATCAAAATATCAATTTTTCCTTTTGATGAAGTGGATGTTTCTTCTCTTATTGTGAATCTTTTCTCTATTTTTACCTTGGATTTTTTAATAATAAAATTTTCCTCTACACTCACTGCATTTATTTCCATTTCCTCCAAATTTTATGGGTTTCTACCCCTCGATTGATAGGCCATATCAGGGTCAAAACCATCAGGATAATGGAGTAAATAGAGACCTGGGGGAGGCTTGATATTATCATGAATTGAATGATATATCTTATTAAATTTAGCTATGAATTCTTGGACAGATTCATTTGTATTCCTTTTCAGTGCATTATATTCAGCTAGGATTTGCAATGAATTTTTCTTCTCTTCCCATTTTTCCATGAATAAATCAATTAGTTGTTGTGATGTACCGATTGTACCAACTCAAAGAGAGAAAAGCCACTTTTTTAGTTGTCCAGAACAACTTTGAGCAATAATAAACATTTTATCATCCTCATTACCTACTTCTTCAAGATTTATAAAATCAGTTACTTTAGCCACATGATGATAGGTTGTAATTTATGACATTTAATCAAATAGAGGCAACCTATGACCATAATTTTTAGGTAAAGAAGTAAGTTGACCTGGTAGAATCAGTCGAACAAATCTGGACATGATTACGGAGTAGGTGGTGGAGGTGTGAATTGTGGTGTGGATTGAATAAAATATTGCAAAGGTAAAGGTGGAATGAAAGGAGGAACAAATGATTTAGCTGTATGAGATGGCGAGGGAAAATAATTACCAAAAGCTTGTTGTTGATATTGAAAATATATTTTTTCAGAATTTTCTTGAAATTTATCAACTAAGCCTTTAATTTTATGGAAACTAGACCAAACTTTAGTATCAATTTCAGACTCAAACGTTTTAGAAAATGGTGAAAAGGACTCAAAATAAAAAGCGTAAAAAGTAGCCTCTGAGAGAAAAGTTTCAGACTTGGTTCTAATTAAATATTTTTCAAGTGATGGAGAAAAGGGAAAATCTTCAGTGACAAACCTCATAGGTAAGAATTTGATTTAATTAATGGAGGAAAAACTCTTCTTGACTGCCCAGATTTAGTATTTTGTTTCCTCAGAACAATTTTAGGATTGTATACCAGGGGTGATGTATTAGGGTCAGGGTTTGACCTGGTATATCTTTTAGGAGCCAAACTAAGCTCAAAATTATATATTTTGGCTCGGGTTTTGACTTTAGCCTGTTTAGAAAATCTTTCCCAGGGAATTTTTAACAATCATTCCCCAAAAACGGCACCATAAATGTTATCACTCTCCCCAACTTCCTAGGCTTAAATTAGGAGTGAAGAAAGGTAACCACAAACAAAATTTTAGCTAGGAAACTAGCCCTACCTAACCAGAGAGGGCTCTCTCTGTGACACTTTTTAATTATTCAATTTTAGGGCTGAGTACCAAATTTTAGGGTAGATATAGATTAATTTTTTTTAGGATTTGTTTAATGTTTTGTTTGTTGGATAAAATTTACAACCAGTGAAAGATAAAACTGATTTTAAACACTGTATTGCAGAAAATCGAGCAAGGAAAGATTGGCAATCTATTAAATCACATTTAATTTTTCATTGGTGTATAGTGGTAGAAATGAGAGAATTATGAATGAGCATTTTTACATGAATTCATTTATTAGAAGAAAGACACGTTGAAAAAATATTTATAAACAGAGAATTTGACTGATTATAAAATGAATAAGGTTTTACACAGAATATGGAATAGAAATGAATTACAGAGAAAGACAGGCTGCTTAATATAGTACCACATGAATCTCACACAATTTCTGCAAACTCCTTCGATTTTTATTAATAATAGGTCCACAAATAATACAAAGAGTTTTCAGAACTCGATTATCCAACAGAAATACTTCGTACATCAAAGTATATATAGAAAAATAAAATTATAACTATTACATTAAAGGCTACACAAATTGATGGCACTTTATTTTCTAACTAACTCTAAATTCATCATGGATATAAATTCAATATGTTGTGTTGTAATTGACTATAATTGAAAACTTTGCTAAAGGAGATATTCATGAGGTGCGATGGCTGTCTATTGACTACTGATATGGAAAAATTAACTTTTCCACTTTTATCAATTACTCCTGAAACTCACATAATTTTTCCCAGAAATATTCATCAGGTATAAATAATTTAATTACCCTATGATAAATTTCATCTACCTCATTGTAATTATAAAAAATTGGTTTCACAACGAATTCATGCTTTTTTTATACATAATATAAATATCATTGCTTATTTCTCCCAACAATGCTTTCCTATTAATGTGCCTTTAAGATTTGCAAACTTGGCATTATCCCTAGAAATTTCATGAAGTCTCTTTCGATAATCATATTTTTTTATCAGTTTATCATTAATTACAAAAAGAGAAGGAAACACTTTCTGTGTTAGAGATTCTATCCTGTCGCAGAATCTTTGAACTGTAACCTCCAAACTGTGACATTTTTCTTCTAGTTGAATAATAAAATTATTCTTTGTTAGTACTTTCTTCACCCCCATGATGGTTTTTGTTCTATCCTAAATTCCCAATTCATCCATCTCATACCTATTCTTTGAATTCATAAATCTCAGGATACCATTTGTTGTTGCAGGCTTGTCTCCCAACTGTTCTTTAATTGTTGTAATGGCCTCATTTTCCTTCTAGATGAATTCATTTTGCTCAAAGATGATTTGTATGCTTGGAAAATCTTAGTGATGGACTCTATCATGTCTTCCCATATAATTTCTTTCGCGTGGCCCAAAGTATTACTAATGGATGACTACTTTCGTTCTTTATGGAATCATTCAATCAATTTTTTAGCCCTTTGTGCTTCAGCTGCATGGGAGTTATCAACATTAGTATTTTGTAATTGCAGTAATTTTACCTAATTATGTAACTTTTTCATTTCGTCTTCTTGAATAGACATTTTTCGAACTACTTTAGTAAGTTTTTTAGCTCAATATGCAGTTCTTGTTGTAGAAATCTAAGCTATAGGAATAGTTGCTATGGAACTACATCTAAAGGGGCCTTTGATTTCTTCACTACTTCTTCCTTTTCCTTTATCATCTTCTCTAGCTCTTATCCTATTTTATTTAATTGAGAATTATGCTCCATTATGAACTTCATCATATTTTTCTTTTGACTTTCATTTTCTTCAATATCGTTTGCAAAAGGATATTCTATAGATGGGATTTTCAATTTCTTTCTCAATGCTATTATATCAACATTTTTCTTCTTGATGATCTCTTCAATAGAATTAACATTGGACATATCATATTCAATATTCACCACCAGGTCTTCTAGAGTCCTTATTCTCATGTCCTTTGCAAATGAATACACCTTCTTCAATTTGAGATGTGACTGCATATTTGATAATGAAACCTACAATTTTGACAAACTTAAAAAAGTATTAGTGAGAGTTCATGAAATCATCTCACTCGTTTGATTATGAAGCTCTATTTGGTCATTTGTATTAATTTATTTTGTGTCAAACTCAAATGTAGCCTTCTTATAATCAACCTCTGACTTTGGTTGTGCGATCTGTGCTTGAAGAAATGAAAAAATGCATGTTTCATTTTTAAGAATCAAAGCATGAAAGGAGCCTAATCTGTGAACTAGGTGTTTGTTTCCAAAATTGGTTATAGTTACTTATCTTTATCATGTCATTCTTCAACACAATTTCTTTGAAATTATCAAAGACAGTGTTCCATTTTTCTTTCTCCCCTATAGCAGCTATGCTAATATGCATGGCTTTCTGCTGATCTTGAGCATATTATGTTTGTTTATCTTTAGGAGATGTTGTTTGCTTCTCTTTTGAAATAGTAGAAGTAGTAGGAATAGTAGAGAAACCTTTATCACCTGCCTATGTGGAAGGAGGTGTCTTTGTAGTGATAACGATCACTTCTTTCTCTGGCTCTTTGTTGGGATGAAACTTCGTATTTAGCTTTGTCTTCTTCCTATATTGAATCTTGAACTCTTTGCTAGATGAATCTGTCATTGGAGAGGACTGATCCTCTCTAACTCTCTTCCTTGCTCTTTCCTGTGCAATTGGAGTCTGCAATGCTGATGTGGATAATGCTTGCTCCTCAGCTTCCTATAATGTGCCTTCTATCCATTCAAGTTGATTCATTTACTTTTCAATATCTGGTCTAGGTGTATGAAAATATGATGTAGATTTATTTTCCACCCTCAGTTTGGAAATGACACCAACTGGATCATAAGACCATGTAAAGCTTGGGATAAACTACATTTCCTTTAATAACTTATATTCCTCTTCCCCTACTGCTTTTCTATTACAGATAAAAGGAAATGCAATTTAGTCTGATATATTCTAGTGAAAAAATACTCATGGGGAGGAATTTGGGCAACTTATAAGGGTGAAGTTCACATCCATAAACTCTGAGTTCTTTATAGTGTTGTTAAAGATACCAATCCCATGTTCTAGCTTGATCTGATAACCGCAATACTTTCTTGATTTCTTCACTAATTCTTGGCTCTAGAGTGTTGTTCAACAAACTGAATGTTGGTTGAAGAAAAAACTTCACAAACTATTTATAAGAATATTCTTTATGTTCCTTCATGACTAATAAATTATAGAAAATGATTGACTGCTGGTGGCCTTATTCATCCAATAAATTCAAAGAAAACTTAAATATGTCTCCTTGGGAGTGAAAAAATAAATAAACTAACACAGAGGCATAATTGAAAGACTCTTTAGTTGTGAATTTCACAAAATGATCATGGATAGCATCTACAATAAACTGAATGAAATTGAAAATGATGGAGGGTTTCGAATTAGTGGAAAATATGGAAAAAATCCCTATGATGGCCTCATCTACCCATTCGTCTAAATAATAACCAAGAAGGTAGGAAATTACTGTGATGATTTATCTGGTTCTTTTAGGGAATATGGATGCTGGAAATTGGGGGTTTTTCTTTGCCAATGGGTCATTTTCAGTCATGAAAATCTCAAGAGTTTGAGCTCTCTTTGAAAAATCTAAATTCTTATAAATTTATACCAAGGCTTCTTGGGAAAATGGTGTGGCATCTCCTATGTTCAGGGCTTGCATAATTCTTTCAATTGTTTGGGCATCAATGGTCACTAAAAAATATCCTGTAGGAGCTATAATAGCTCTATGGTATGGAATATACCAAGCCTGACATCTCCTCTGAGAAACTATGGGCATGAGGAAAGATGTAATGAGGGAGATTAGAGTCCCACAGTCCTATATCATCTGATTTATCAAAGTAATTATCTTATAACCAGCAATATAATTCAAAAAGCTCAATATCAGACAAGGTTTCGTGTATTTTATAATATTTTTATGCTTAGGGAATACGGTGAAAGTCAACTCGAGGATGCAATAGCAGAATTAATCATTTCTTGGGTCATTTTTTTTCCGAGGCATGGTTGACTCTATTATAATGGTGCAAAGAAAGAATTATTTGATACACAACAGAGGCTGAGACTAAAAATGAGCTTTGCAACTAAAAGAAAATTAATAGTTGCAAGAGAAAGCATACTGATAAGTTCTAATCTCTAGAACTCTGTCAATAGTTGTAAATTTGATAGCCTATCCGAAGTATATTGAAAAGGAAAAGATAAAGTTTAAGCAAGCATGCAGTGGTGAATTTATCAACTATTGAGCTTGTTTTCCGTTTGAAAATAGGTGTGGTTACGTTGCCTAACGGTTAGCCATTGAATTAATTGGCTAACATCCAGGAGAATGCGGGAATTAAAAATATTGGATAGGCCAGTCAACGTTGCAATTAATTTATTGGCTAGAGGAATGGTGTTTTTATATGAGCGGGTAGGCGTGATTTTGGAGGGGTGTTGGAGCCGAAAGTTGTTTCATGTGGGCGGGGGGTGGGGGGTGCGTGTGAAATTGCACAAGCCTGACATCTAGAACCAAAATCTCTATACAATACAACTCATTTTAGATGCGCCTCTCGATGTTAAGTCTCAGATAATGAGGGGGGGAAGAAGCCTACTATCGATTGTCGAATGAAATGGTGATGTGATGGATGATTGATGAAGTGTCATAGTTTTAATGTATGACGAGAGTGATTGATTGGTGTGGTAGGGGTATGATGGAAGTGATGTGAGATGAAAGGTAGGTGAATAAATGAGTGAAACATGTCACGATAGAAATGGAGAATGATTTGATAGTGGAGTATGATGGCAAAAAAATACATCTCATAGGATTTAAGACGTATGGTTTAAAAACGTTTATTTTCGAAATATTAAATATAAATATTTAATATAGTATGATTTCGAAAATATATTTTTAGCAAAGTTTCTTTTTAATTTATCTTTAAAATTTAGCAATGGAGCATAGAAATTCCCACGACACAAAATTTATTTATGGACTATGAAATAGGCTAGCTCCTTCCACAAGACATTTATCAATGAAATGGAATTTTGACTACCTTTTTAAAATGAGAAACTAAAGACTTTTCATGGAAGTTTTGACCTTAACTTTGACCTAAATGAGATGAAATGTCAAGAATTTATACCTCTGAATGGAGATGAAAAAATGTGAAGGAGTAGAATATCTTGATGAGACTTATTCAATGATCAAATTTATTGCTAAAGACTTACTGAAAAAGAAAAAACTTCTAACTCATGACCTAATGGAAAACTCTCAAAAGAGTTATCTTTGATCATTGAAAAAATGAATCTAATAACTATACACCCATCCACGCAAGGGGGACTTGTCCCCCCTTTGGGGGTTCATGGGGGCCCATCCCCCCTCGGCTGAGGTTCGAGGGTAGTGCCTCCGAAACTAAAAATATATGTAAATTTTCCTTGTAAAATATTTTAATTTCGTATTCAGTAGAGGTCAATCATTAGGTGAATGATCTTACAGTATAAGTTGTGTTTAATTTAGGGTTTTTTTTCCATAGAAGGAATCCCCTCTATTGTATGAGGGTATTGTATTACAACTGTGTGTGGTGTGTGTATTCTGAGCAAGAAAGAGAAACGGGAATTTTGTGAGAGAGTATAGGATATTACAACGGATTTGTTGTAGGTTATGTCTCTTCATTTTTATGGATAATATAAAGGAAGGAATGGCTATTTCTTCATGGGCATAGCCCGTGTTGGGTGAACCACACACACACACACACACATACACACACACACACACACACACACATATATATATATATGTCTCTCTTGTTTTATATGTTTCTTGTGTTTATATTTCGACATATTTTTATGTGTTATATTGCTCTCTAATATATAATTTTCTAACACTTTTTTTAGATGACTCAACTAAAACATTACCATATGGGTAATATCCACATGAGTGACTATGTACAATATGATATTTGTGACAAAATTAAACCATTATTTTGGACTTAAAGGCGAAAACATTGCCTGTGATTATTCTATGAGGACAACAAAATCTGAAAAAGAATATCAATTTCTAGGAATTGAATGATTATTGTATATGTTTCCTTCCTGCATGGTACTCATTCTATCCACTTCATAAAATAACTTGTGGCTTTCAGAATCCATTTGTGTTGGACTGAATATGAAGGATGGATTTCCCCAATGAAATCCACACCCCACTACTAGAAAGGTTCCTCTATAATCGGTTTCAGGGGTAAGTGTAAGATCTTTCTCTTTCCTTCTAAAATTTTGCACTCATGGAAGCTTGATACAATTTTTTAAACATCAAGAAATAATTTTGGCCATTAAAAAATCACCCTCAAAATATTATTAGCTATGGCTTTCCAAAAATGGTGGCCTCCACAAACTGCTTTATAAAATTCCTCCATAAAATTTTGTGCCTCATCCTCTAATAAACAATTTAACAACACACCTCATCAATATTTGCAATAGAGAAACTGATTTAAAATCAAGAATTTTACAAACTTCAATTTCAAAAACCTTTCTTTTGTTTTGTTCAACTCTGGAGGAGCCTCTAAATGTTCCAAAAAATAAACTATGTGAGCATACCAAGGAGAATAAAGAAACATTTTAGATACCCATTAAAAATATTTTGCCCTAGTATCATCACACAAACCAACTATAAAATTTATGTCCAACACACTTATATTTGAATCTGCCATCAATTTTTCCTATCCCTTACCCTTTATCAGCTTGGTAGGTTAGATATCCACATGATACTCCAAAATTGCTGCTATCCATTTGCCTCTTTTACCTTCAGGATCAGGCTAAGTTAAAAATCCTTCACAACAACATTCAGGACATAGGAAATGACATGTGAATGGAGAATATAAGCTCTAAAATCCTTCAAAGATTTAACCAATGCATATGCCTAATTCTCCATAATATTATATTTAAGGGAAGAATGTTTCTAACCTATTATAAAGAAGGCCATGGTATTCTCATTACCTTGCTTATTTTTCTGCATAAGGACCGTTGCAGTCGTATGTTCAGATACGAAAGAGAAAATGATGAAATCTTTAGTAGAATCCAAAGTTGCAAAAATAGGGGCACTAGCCAAGGCTTGCTTTACCACTTATAAAGATTTCTTAGTTTCAATAGTCCATATAATTTCACTTTCCTTCATTAGGATGTTAGTCAAAAACCTTATCATTTCTACTAAATTAGGAATTAACCTTCTCAAAAAATTAACTCAACCCAAAAATGATTGAATCTCCCTTTTATTCCTTGGAATGTCGATTTTCTGAATTACAACCACTCTCTTTGGGTCAATTTTGGTACCATATTTGAGATTATATGCCCAAGAAACTTTCTCTCCTCCATTTCAACATGTGACTTCTTTGGGTTCAAGTATATTCCATATCTCCTGCACTTCTCAGAAAATTGTCTTAAACGCTTGAAATGGTCGCAATCAGAATATGAAAATATAGTGATATCATCAAGATAAATGACAATAAGTTTATGCTTTTCATCAGCAAATGCATTATCCATTGCCCTATTAAATGAGGCTCCTGCATTCATTAACCAAAAGGGAATTTTGGCATACATGAAAGTTCTCCATGGAGTGATAAAAATTTTCTTATCTTGGTCATCGAGATGCACCAAAATCTGATTATATCTTGAAAATCCATCAAGCTTGGACATCCTTCTAGAGCCAACCATCCTCTTCAATATGTTTTCCATCTTGGTCAAGGGGTAATTGTATTTAAGAGACACCTTGTTGAGGTTTGGGAAATCAACAGAAAGAGTTATCTTGCCATTATTATCCCTTATAGGTACTAGATTAGAAAGAAATTTTGAAAACCTTAAAGGAACAATAATTTTTCCATCAAATAATTTTCTAACTTCCTTTTCAATAAGATGAAACAAAATCAGAACATAATGAAGATGAAGGATTGTCAATGACTATTGGTCTATGTTTGAATTTTATTTCATATTTCTTACTGGGATAAGGACTCCTCAACGTACTATATGAGGTGGCCAACACATCAGCTATTGCATTTTTCTCTTTAGGAATCAAAGACAAATTATATTCAAGAGACATTTGAAGCATTTATAGGACAACATTTTTATGGGCTCTTATCCTTCGATGTTTAGTTTTATACACACCTATAATTTGGATGATAATCAACTTTGAATCTCCATGGACTCAAATCCTATTTTCTCCCAAATATTTCAACGTCTGCAGTCCTATAATCAACACTTCCTTCTCGGCAATATTTTCTGTGCAGTCAAAGGTTAATTTGTAAGAACATAACCTTGAAGTATCAAAATTTTGGCTCATTATCCACACACCAACTCGAACCCCTCATTTTCTATATAATCCTTCAAAATCCATGTTCTAAACTCCCTCTTCATCTTCATTATGTTCTAATTTTGTTTCTCATAATTCACCCACATTCAACTTTGATATATTGTCCATGTTTTGATCATCTTCCTCCAAACCCAGATCATTATATAATATGAAAGGATCCATATTAGAATGTATGGAATAAATATAATAGAAATTAGGCCATTCCTTGCCACTTACCATGTACTTCATCAATGTTTCTCGGTATAACCTTATTGGTTGTCCAAAAACAAGTATTCTGGCATATGGCATGTCCATTTGTAGAGTACTCTTAAATTTTGCAGACAACGATATTGACATAAGAATATCGAATTTCTGAGGAATTTCAAGCACAACTATGACCATTACTAATCTCTTTGTTGGGATTTGAGTAAGAATGGCCACGAAATCCTGGATCAAACCCAAACATTTTATCTTACTTGAATCAAAAGAGAAAAGATATTTATATAGCCTTGCAATATCTAAACCTAGTTTCGCCATGATAAACTTCGGCAATTAGTTATGTGTTGTACCTAAGTCTAACATTGCATTATTTAGAATCAAACAATGCACATTAAAACTTAAATAAAAAGGTGGGACATACCCATCTTGGGAATATCCATCAACTTTTGGACCAAAAAGATATTAAGGATGATCACCATTCAAATTGACTATGTATGCAACTTCTCTTATATTCAATGCTTTGATAATTTGACTATTGTATAAATAATTCTTAATCAGTTCATTAAGTGGAACATGAATTTTTATTTTAGATATTTAATTTTCTAAACTGAAATATGATTGATGTTTCTCTACTTCTTTTATGGTTGTAGGATTTCTTTTTAGGAATCTCCTTTGGAGGATAAAATTTCTTCTAGCTAAATGTATATTCATGAACTTGGCATTTCTTTGGAGGATTATTGGGACCTTTATTTTTCTCAAATTGCACTATGTTCGTACCTCCATGATGGAATTTTTCTACCCCTTCTTGTATATTATGATTCCATATGCATGATATCCTCCCGTGGCTGAAAAAACATGTCTTGTTCATATTTTGTTAAAAATGCATTGTGCTCTTCTTCACCCAAATAATGAATCTGATCTTGATCTTCTATTGTATCATCATCTTCTACATAATTCTCTTTAAAAGGAGGTCTAATTTGTTGATCTCCTTTTTTTCTCTGCTATGTTTTCTTTATTTTCACTTGGAGCCTCCAAAAATTTGGATTTATTACTTGACGAGGAGCTTCTTGATCTCTATCAACCCCTTTGTTCTATAAGGTCAATCTCTCCACCAGCCTTTCTATTGGTTTCACCATGACACCCATATTATTTCTCAATGAACATGAAACCTCCTCTTTAACTCTCTTTTAATCTTTCATTTTGGCCTTCTTGTTCAACAAATTTCCTTCCACTCCAACAACATTTTTCTTCATATCCTCCAAAGTGGAAGGATTCCTTTCCCTAATATGATAGGAAATATTGACATTAAAACCATCTAGATAGTGAAACAAAGGTAGTCCCAGAGGGAGATTAAATTCAACCGATATTGAATTGTAAACTTTATTAAATCTGATCGAAAAATCTTGAACCGATTCTCTTGAAGATATGTTCAAGTTGTCACACTCAACTAATATTTAAAGAGGGTTATTTTTTACTTCCAATATGGCAAGAAATATTTTTTAAAGTTGTTGTAAATTTCCAATACTCGCAGATCGAAAGCTTGGGAACCATTTCTTGATTTATCTTGAAAAAACCAGAGAAAAAAGCCTCATTTTAACATCCTCATGGTCCACCAATTCCAAGTCTATGAAATCATTCAACATAGTCAATGTGTTTTTTTTCTTTAATAGCCCCTGTATCATCAAATTGAGGTAATGTATGACCATAGTTTTGTGGAAAATCATGCAGTAGGCCTTGTATATTCAATGGAGCATAGCGGGGAACCATGACTATATGAGATGAATTAGTACTTATTTTTGGGGTCTGAAATGAATATGAGGAAGGTATGGTGACTGATGTTTGGGAATATGATGAGAGAGGGGTAACAAAAATCGATACAGTAGGAGAATAACTTAGTGAGATGTTCAATGGAGAAGAAAATTTTGAGACATGAACAATTGGGACAAAATTTTCTCATTTGGAGGACTTAGTTGCAGCTTCCTACAAGTTATGCACAAGATGTTCTAGCTTATGTAATTGTGTCCAAATTTCTTTATCTACTTGTAATACACCTTATTTTTGAAAAGGAATAGAGGGTTGCAACTTTTATTGATCAAAAGCTATATCTATTAAATTGCTTTTTTATTTAGATTTGAATAGTTTGGCCTCAAACTTCAAATCAAACTTAGTGTCATCTACTGATTCGACTCTTTTAGGTAGGGACATGGATCCTTTTATGATACTAATATTTGTTTATTTTGTAGGCTTCTTATTTCTAAAAAAATTCTCTGGATTTTTCAAAACCTCAAGTGTATTAGGGTCTGGATGATGCCTAGTGTGTACTTTCCTTGAAGGAATATTTTATTACAAGAATTCATCACAGTTGGTTTTAAAATCATTAACAATTGGTTAAATATTGAGCCTCTTGGTATCTAGTTCACTCTCACCCTCAGGAACCATATTTTTGTATCTAATTGAATATTTTTGCTTGGGAAAACATTGTGTTCCCCGGTAATGATGCCACTATGTTAACACTCTATTGTTTCTCTAATATGAGGAGAGAAACTTAGAGGTAACCAAAAACCACTTGGAATTTGGAATATATACCTTCCAACTTTAGACAAGGGTCTCTCTGTATGAAATTTTTAGTCACTTAGAAATTATGATAGGTATGGTGCTCATTGGGATATAGGTTTTAAAGGTTTACTTGTAGGAGAGAAGAAAAATTCATTGGGCATGGAGTCATGTCAAGTTAATTATTTGCGAGTGATAAGATGAAGAGATGAGGGTTTTTTTACAAGGAAAAGATAGGTTTTCCTCATGGTGCAATCAACTTAATTGATGTAGAAGGTTGAGTATAAGAATGATGAAATAAGATAAAGAGCATCAAGGTGTGGGATGAATTAGAAATGTTATTTAAGAAGAAAACATAGATTTTTTTGCAATTTATATCAGATAATTTTTAAAATAAATTATGAGATAAATCACGATCAAAAAATACATGAAGAATGACGTTCATGGTATGAAAATTACAAGACATAAACTTATAACATTAGAAAATCACATCACCATAGGGATCTAACATAGGAATCCCTATAAATTCACACCATCTTTTTCATTCACTGGAAAATATTTAGAAAAAATAGAATGCACATAAAGTATCTTCTTCTCAAAACTGAATAGCCGTTTTCTTTATTATAATTAAAGAATAAATAGATGAAAAAAAATCAATTCCAACCAAATTAATTAATAGGATTTTTGTTTCTAGCTAATGGAGTGAATATAAAACTATTTTTCTAAAAATTAGGAATTATTTGACAAAATAGTTTCCAAGCATATTTACGTTAAATGCTAATTATAAATTGATATTATATGTCCATATATGCCTCATAAAATTTACCATCAGTATAAAAACAAATTACATGAATTTTTGACATGAAAATATCAGTCAGAAGGCTAACTATCTAGAAGCACAACGATGGCACTGTGCAACAAAAATGAAAAGTAGAAGCACAAAAAATCCATTGTTGATGTAGCTCTTGTAACTCCATGAGTTTCTTCATGGATTTTACACATGTGAAATGTCATGGACATCATCAACTTCCTCCTTAGAGCCCTTCTTTCATCATGCAAAGTTCCGAACTCTCAAAATTTCACCTACAATTAAAGTGCAACACTTATAAGAAATAACAACACAACTTGTTCTCCATGGCATGATAAAAAACTAGGTCTTTGAAAAATATACACAAGCTATTGATGATTTTAAAATTTTTAATACCACTTTTCAAACCTCCACTCACCAAAAATATGATGAAATTCCTAATTTCCAATTGATTTTCTCTTTTAAAAAAGTTTGATGATTTCGTGAACCTAATTGATTGTACTCTTAAGAAATATTCAAACAGTACATGAACCCATTATACAACTTCATTCAACCATCATCCTTTGACAAAAGACAAAAAAAAGGCCAACATTTATTTGATTTACTAGCATTCAAACTTTGGTTGCTTTAGCCAACAAACCCAACTCACCTCTACCCTTCTCCCGTATCTCCTTCAACTACTAATTTTCAGCCCTCAAGTACCTCCTCCTGGTAAGTTTTTTCCTGCATATTTGTTTCAGCTCCCTATGTAGTGGGAGAGACCCCTTTGACATATACTTAAAATATTACATTGCTGGCTTACATAAGTTCAAAAGATTATACATATTTTTTATAGCCTGTTCATCCTACTCCTTAAGTTCAACAATTTTACTAGGGCCTTCCTTCAACTGCATCCTCAATTTGTTAAAAGTATTTTGGCCTTCATCCACCCGAGTTTTCTTGTTTTCTTGCACTATCTTTTCTTCATGAATCTACAATTTTCTAGCTGAAGATCTACTAAATCTAGTGGATGGAGCTTCTACCTCTTGAAATTCCTCTCTCACTATCTTCTCCTTGCCTTTAGATTTGGTCATAGATGGTGTGGCCTTTGTCACTCGTTCTTCTTCTCCAAATTTAGTTGTACTTTCTAGAGAAACTTTCTTCAATTCCCTCCTATGATTCTAGAACTTTCATGTGTGCCTTCTTTAGCTGCTCTTATGGTTGTGGAGTCTCTTTATATTTACCATTAGGAACATCATCTTTTGGTATATTATCCAAAGTCTCATAAGGCTACTCAAATGTTTGTTCTGAGGGTAGATTCTTTGTAGGAGATCGAGTGAGGAGCTTCTTGGGGCCATTCACTACTTCTGGAGAAAAATGAAATTTCTTACCTTTCCTCTTTTTGGATGAATGAAATGCAACTGAAGGCATTTTCATTGAAGTTTCATTTTGTTATTGTACGTCTCTTGCCACTGATGAGGGTGTGCCCTTGGAGTTAGTTGGTAGGTCTACTATCAACTTTGAAGACTCTAGAAAATCTTTCCATGTTTGATTACTCTTATTTAATTCCTCCAACACAAAAAATTTAGTTAAATATAAGTGGAAAATATTGGGCTCCACTTGGTTCTATTTTCTTTGCACTTTTTCTTCCATCTTACTAAGAATTATCAGCAAATAGAAGGCTAGATTAAAATGACTCTTCCCTATGAAGTGCATTAAAAGTTTGAAATGGTTCTGATAAATCCTCCCAAACCTACCCTAATAGGTAAATTATCTCTAAATTTCTTTCAAAATATTTGTAGGGCTCAAGTAAATACTCCTTAGTAACAATGGATCCTTACCCTTTCTTTCTATACTTGGGTTTCAAGAAATATTTAAATTTTCAATGTCAAAAGGCATGCCCTTGAACCACTTTTCTCCCTGAAGGGGAATCTATGTTGCAACTAATATGGTGAAATATGAAACTGGAAAAGTGAGCTCTACAGTTTCGACCTCCAACCCAGTGAAATTAAAATAAATTTATTTAGTAAGTTGTACATTGTATCCCTAGATTCTCTTACAAAACCTAATGCGGAAAACTTGTTCAAAAGAAACTCTTATTTTTGTGACTGATTTGATGAAGGTGAGGTCTTGGGGAACAAATATCACAACAAATCTTGACTTATGATTCTTTCTATCCGGGGTTGACATGATTTTCACAATAGAGATATGCTCTAGGCTTTCTGGAATGGAATCCGAGTGTAGTCTTATTTAGCACAATAAATAAGATAAAAGCGATGAAGTCGAGCTTTAGATCAGGGTTTTTTGACAATTGAGAATGAAAAAATATATAAAAAAATCTCAATCAACACAACTCATCTCTCAAACCCAAAAAAATAGTTAGTGTTTTATTTCTTGTAATGGCATAATTAGAAACATAGGTGCAACACCAAAAGCGCAACGCATGGGAAAAAATTCTTCTTGACCTCTGAGGAAAACAAAGATAGGGTATGAAGCTTCAATTCATTTGAATGATATGTCAAGCTACAATATAAAGGTGGAAAAAAAACTATGGGTGTTTGGTGAGGGCAAAAAGATGAAAATACCAGTGCAAAGGAAAAGCATAGAAAATTTCCCAGGAAACGCAACGAGATAAAAATTTATAAATTTTTAGTGTTTCAATGCATTCCTTGACAATATCGGAGTAATTTCAACGATATTAAAAAAAAGGATTCAATACAAATGAATAACTTTCACCTGTAATGAAAAATTCATCACCCGTTTCAAAAATTGTGGTGCCAACGTGTTAGCGCAGAGCTTCCCCTGTCTCCTTTGCGCAAAAAAATAAAATAACTATACAACAATATTTCTATAGAAAAATTAAACACTCTAAGGTATTTATTGAAGGTTAACCAAACCTTTCAACTCGCAAGGTGGTTAAATTTTAATTTCAAGAGCGATGGTTAAAATTTTGAAGCTCAATTATAAAAATGAAGTAGATGTCTAAAGTGAAACATTGCCCTCCAAACCATCACGCCAAAGTGTTGTCATGGATGACTGTGATTTGACATTATAACTAACCCAGAAGACCCTACAAATATGTAACAAATATTATAAGACATGAAAATATGACCTAACCCATGATTTTGAATTAGATATTATCCTAGATCTACTTAACTCAACCTCTTCAAATATCAATAACCATTTTCATGACCCTTCACACACATTGACATAATTACACTAAATAATGAGAATTTTATTCTAAACTAAGATCACCCATAGCTTGATCTCGACAAGATCATGGCAAAATTTTACAAATTTTCCAAATAAAATTGAATGAAAAAACTTATTTTCTGACTACTATGACGATAGGAAACTAACAAGTTATCATTTTATATCCTTAAAAAAAATCAAAATAAAATTACTCTTTTGAAAACTAAAGACTTATCAATTTTTTCAATATTGTTTTTTGTGTAGTAATTTTAACATATCTTTTTTTTTTACAAAATATTAAATATATAAGAAAAATATTACATATTTAAAAAACATATCATAAAATTTAAAATCAACATAGATCTATTTTAATTTTGGATCTTCTGGGTAGAATACACCATGATGAGGTATAATATTAAGTCACTCGGTCATGTGAAGGTCATCTCTTTGAAACTTAGTGGGTAAAATTCTAGCCATGTTAAGGGCTAGTTTGTCCTAGGTTGGGTGCAATTCATGGGTGATTTTGATGGGTGATATCCCTCGATTATTTTGATGGCTTACATGCCCTTTGGTGGTGGCTTCTCAAGCCAAAAATCAAGCGTGATGTAGTATCTGATGAGATCAGATTTCTTGACCAAAAAAAGAAAATCGACCTAGCAAGTGTAGATAGGGATCAAATCTCTTGATATGCAATTTTTTTATTTTGAGTGTGAAACTTGAGAAATATTTACACCTTCAATGATTTGATTTCTCTTAGTACATGATAGATCTAGAGTTAAGATAAATCTATGTTGATTATCAGTAATATTATTTATATTTTATTTCTCTTTATATATAAATATTCTTACTTTTTATTTTATTACAACCCTAATAATACATATAGTTATATGTTTAATATTTATTTCTATTTTTTTAAAATGTGATATGCATATTATTAAATTATTATTGAAATATATACCACTTTATAGCCATCTTAACTCCATATCGACCATGCAGAGGGATCAAATCTCTTGAGATGCAAACATATTTTAGAGTGAAAAGCATTTAGATCCCTCTTGACCCTTGGTAGATCCATAATGAAGATGGATCTAGGCTGATATATATATATATATATATATATATATATATATATATATATATATATATATATTACATTGATTTTTTTTTTTTTTATAATTCATGTTCTCCACATTAAAATGTTAATATATACCCCTTCATATTTTTTCCATGTATGTATACATTTAATTATTTTTATTATTAATATTTTCTAAAATATTACATATCAAATCCATATTAAACATTGAAAATTTTACAAATATCTCTCATATAGTTAATTATAAAGCAACTATTACTCGAATAAAAATTCTCAATATTTCTCACTCTATATATGTTTATGTTAAAATATTTTACTTCTCAAATATTTTAGTTATACCCTAAGTTAAACTTATATATCAATTCCATATTATAAATAAAATAAATTGCACATCTCCTGGTTATGTAAAGTGAGAGTGTAAAAAAATTCTCAGTTTAAATTAATGTAATGTCCCTAGGCAATTGGGTAAGTTTGATGTATATTTTACTTTTATTGTAGTAAATAGAGTAAAGACAAAGTAAAATACTTAAATAAATAATTATGGATATGAAATGGTGAATAATTACTTTCAATGTTTTAACACAAAAGAAACCAATTGCAAGTTATGGGAAATTAGGATACACAAAGAAAATCTCACACTCAATTCGGTTGAGGAAAAATAGTTAAGCTCAAAGTTAGCAACTAATATTGGAAAACAAGATAAAGAAAAGGCCAAAAGGGTTGGGGAACCTGAGGCAAGAAGGAGAGGTGAAAATGAAGAAAGGGTTAATCAAGAGCAAGACACTGGAATAGGTTTTCCAAACTTTGTGTAAGAAAATATCCATTGATAGGTCAGTGAGGTTAAATCAAGTACGAGACTGTAGATTGTAGTGACTAGCTAGTTTGATAGGAATAGCTATTTACCTCATACTTGAGTGTGAAATTTTCTCTGGGGAGCACCAATTGCAGGTATGGTACTCGTAGGTTGGGTGGAGTGTCCTAATTTTCCCCATAACCAGTAACTGGACATTCTATATTTGCAAATAGGTGTTTATATTTTAGCATTATGGAAAAATTTATTTTTGTCTTAACAAAAAAAATGTGAAATGGTTGAAAGTTTAAATTATTTTTTAATAATAATATGTTTTTTTTTTATTCTTATTTGTAAGAACAATTGTAAGCAGGAAGAAATTCTATGTACTATAAAGTAACAGTTCAATATTTTTTTAACTGTAAGCATGCACTGCAAAGTAGCTGGGAAAATATATGGTAATTGTAAATAAAATGAATGATATAAAGGCATGCGATGTAAGTCATAAATTAAAACCTTTAATTTATGAAAATAATATAACAATAATTACCATAGGTATTGAGTAATGCAAGAAGGTAATGGAGTGTAGGATTCCATCCTAAATATATTGACAAAACAGATGACCTGCCATTCCTTGGAGGGTTTCTGGTAACACTGTAATATAACTAGTAAATCAAAGGAAAATTTGAGATAAATAGTATTAGGGTTAAGACCGTTTAAACACTCGGTTAGTCTGCAAGTGAGCTAGAGGCCGCGTTCGTAGAACAGTCCTGGGATGGGGAAACCCTCTGCCAATATTATCAATTAAGCAATTATAACACAGAAAAATACTACTCTAGAGTACCAAAATAGTAAAAATTAAAGGCGTAGAACACTTTGAAAACGAGAACCTCCTGGTAATATTTAACATAAACTGGAATTGAAACTTCATATTGTGAAACAAGCATAGATGGAACATAATTATAATAGTGTGCATAACAGTGCTACCAATTAAGTTCTGAGTCAAATATTGCATTAAGGAAATGTAATTTTTTTTTAAAACAAAACCCTCAAATCTAACATTAACAATTGACTGAAGTCCTTTAAGCACGATGCATAGCCAAGGCACTTGGTATCATACTGAGGCAAGAAATAATTCTTAAAAACCCTAGAGCTAGAAGTTATTCGTACCTGACCGATGGCTCGACAGGCTGATGTAGGAGCGAACCATGCTGAATCTTAAACTAACCTCCAACACATGCAACCTGAATAAACTTACAAAATCATAGGGTTGAAACCATGAACCTTGGTCAAATACATGTTGGCCATAAACGGGCTCAAAGAGATCACCTGTTTCAGTGGTCGTGATTGAAGGGGACTACGAATTTGCATACACCTCTAGGTGATGTTAACTAGAAAACCTCCAATATATTTTCCAAAGGTTAAATTAATAAAAAAACACAGTAGAAAGGAATTCCCCAAAACCATAAGAAAAATATCTAAAATTAAACCAAGAAAAAATGAGCATATAAAGGTAAAACACCTTTGGTAAGAGTTTGTTAAAAACTAAATCTTTCTGGAAGCTTGCATATGGTAGTGGTCGGGGAATGGTTATCACAACCCTCTAAATCAAACTATATATCAAAGTCGACTGTATTTAAGGAGGAATTACTATTTAAATGTGTCGAGGAGCTAGGACGGAGAAGGTGGTTAACCACTAAACCCTGCCTTGGAATTTTCACTATTGATCTAGAGCACACCCATCGTAGATTTGGAGAAAATGCTAAAGAACCTTCCCACCATATATTAAACACCTTGATGGGTTGATCAATTTCCATGATAAGTGCCAAGAAGAATCTAGAGTCAAGTGGATTTGCTAGTAATTAAAGGCCCAATATAATTCAATAGAAAAATAAATTTATTCATATCATCACAATAATAACAAAAATTAGATAGGTTGATGTTACAATGTAGCCTGTTAGAGGTGGATTCATAAGTAATTCAGCCACATTAGCCTTACCACAATACAAATTATAAGTCACCTTATTGTTTTTACCCTCATAAGTATATGTTAGGTATTACCCTTATGCCAATGACCCTTAACGATATATATAATTTTTTTTTAATATAGTAATGTTATGGGAATATTACGGGTGGTATGAGAGCCTAGGTTTCTACACTCATGGTCTGAGTAGGTGGACATAATTTGTGTTGTGATTTTTCATAAAGAATGAGAAGAGACATGAGAATAAGAGGTGGGCCGACCATTACTCCACCAACTAGACCTATAATTGAAGGTGGTTCTACACCTTTGGAAAGAACTAACCTGAAACTATGGGTTCAGTTGGAAAATAAACAACGAGACAGAACAAAGGCATTAATGGAAACTGTACAAGAGCGTAGTAAAAAAATATAAGCTCTCTCTGAATAATTTTCTGTTATTTATACATGAGAAGGAACATATTATGAAAATTCTGACAGACAAGAAAAACCATCGGAACTCAAAACCCAGCACAGATAATGGAAATCGGGTCAAATCCTATAAAAAGAGACAGGAGAACATCATGGAAATAGTTCAAACCCAAGAATCTAAAGGAAATTAGAAATCACAGAATAAGGAGTCTAGAGACACTTCTGGCAGTGAGCTATGTCAGAAGAAAAAGAAACAGACTATTGATTACAGGGTGAATTTAAAAAAATCAAGCTCCCAAACTATGATGGTGAAGCAAAAGAAATGGAAGAATCTTACCTGATCGAAATGAAAAAGTATTTTCAAATTTATTGGTATGATGAAAACATGAATGCCAGGTTATCCATTTACCAAATATAGCGAAAAACTACCCTGTAGTGGGAGGAGGTCAAGGAAGTGCATGACATTGATAAGAAAATGGTCACTTGGGAAACTTTTCAAAAACATTTTAAAAATATGCTTTTGACAGAGAAATTCTACGATGACAAGGCTAAAGAGTTTAACGATTTGAGATTAGGCTAGATGACCATTGATGGATACATGACGAAATTTACCTCTCTATTACAATATCTACCTTGCTTATGTGAGGAGAAATAAAATTTTATAAGGTTTATTAGCAATCTGCCAATGTATAAGAAAGAATGAATTGAGTTCGAGTATCCGAAAATGATGTATGATGCTGTGAGAATAGCGAGACCATGTTATCAAAAGGTACATAAAATGATAACAATAAGTCTTGGTCAGGAAAAAAGGGACAAAAAAATATACCAACTAGAAAAAGTACTAAGAATATTGGTTTTAGAAATACTTTTAAAGGAAAAAAATGGAATATGGTGGAGAGAAATCAGCAAAACAATTGGATGCGGAATGAGTCAAAAATAGGGTAGTCATATAATAAAATTCAAATAAACCCAACCCAAAAACTATCTATGTAGTGTTAGGGATGCAGAGAACCACATTGCATTAAGAATTTTCGTCACTGTGGAAAATTGGAACCAGTAGCCAATTTCTTGGAAGCATCAACTGTCGACGAAGTGACCAAGATATTTCCAAGACTTCATGCAGCACTCAAGGATCACTAGGAAGGCTATCAGCCTATCATGATTGAAATGGGTGGTAAGGTGTTAAACCATGTTTTTTCCATTCTGATAGCTCTTGGTGCCAGTATAAGTTATGTAATTCCTAGGGTTGTAGAACTATGTCAATTACAAACTCATAAATTTAAGAAACCTTGGTTAGTTCAAATAGTCATTGGGAAAAAAATATGAGTGATGACTAAGGTAGATAATTATTTAATAGAGGTAGGAAATAATAATTTGCGAATAAATTTAAATATCTTTCCTTTGGGGTCTTACGATGTCCTAATTGGTATGGACTGGTTAGAAACTCATTGATCTTTGGTGAATTGCAAGGAAAATACATTTAGCTATCGGAATGAGGCCGGTACTAGGTGTGAAATACAGGGGATTAAGATGCTTGTACAACTCAAAATAATTACTACTTCCCAATTAGGGAAATGCTTAAGGAAAGGTTGACGTATTTATGTGGTATAAGTAGGCTATGCAAATTCTAAGAAAAAGGAAGTTGGATTAGAGCATCTACAGGTAATTCGAGAATTCATAGATGTATTTCCCAAGGAAATATCTGGGCTACCATGAAGGAGGGATTTTTATTTCACAATTGAGCTAATCCTACAAATTTTTCCCATATATAGAGCTCCTTATAGCATTAGTATACTTTAACTTAAAGAACTGAACACTCACTTGCAAGAGTTGTTGGATAAAAATTACATACGCCCCAATGTATCACAATGGGGAGCTCTGTTACTTTTTTTTCAGAAAAAATGATGGCGTGTCATGATTGTGCATGGATTATAGACATTTAAATAAATTAGTTGTAAAAAAAAATATATCCATTACCCAGGATTGACGATCTATTTGATCAACTCAAAGGTACAAGAATATTTTCAAAAATCGATTTAAGGTTTGATTATCACCATATTAGAATCAAAGAGGAGGATATATGTAAGACTATATTGAGCACCCATATGGGCATTATGAATTTATAGTCCTACCCTTTGTACTGACAAATGCACCAGCTACCTTTGTTCTCCTTATGAATGGAATATTTCACCTGCATACTCATAAATTCATACTAATTTTTATTCAAAATATTTTGATTTATTCCAAAATTATTGAGGAACATCAAGAACATTTATGAGTTGTATTGCAGACCTTGTGAGAGCACCAACTATATGAAAACTACAAAAATTGTGAATTTTATAAGGAATAGATATAGTATCTGGGACATGTCATAACCCTAGAAGGTATAGCCATAGACCTAGAAAAAATCAAGACAGTTATGGAATGGTCTGTCCCTAAAATCATGGCAGATATCAGATCCTTTCTGGGTTTGGTGGGATACTATCGTTGTTTTATAAATAAATTTTCCAAAGTAGCCCATCCCTTGACATCCATACAAAAGAAGGGAAAATTGTTTAAATGGACCCATAAGTGTCAAAAGAGTTTTGATCAACTATGAAAATTGCTGACCATAGCACTAGTCTTGCAAATAGAAGACCCAAATAAATAACTGTTGGTCTATACGGATGCATGTCAATGTGGGGTAGGAGGCATGCTAATGAAGGAGGTTCACGTAGTGGCATATGAATCCTGAAAGTTAAAGGATCATGAGAAGTGTTATTCAGCGTGTCATTTGGAGCTTATTGTGGTAATCCATGCTTTGAAGGTTTCACTACAAGGAAAAGACCCTCTAGAAGAGTTTATAACAGAGGTTTTTAGTGTTATAAAATTGGCCAAAATTGTCAAAAAAGCACTTGCTACAACATCTTTTTTTGGTAATGAAGGTTTTGGAAGAGCTTCAAAAGGAATATCAACACTGCTAACAAAAAATGGGAGGTCACAGGTTATTACATATGTTTTTCTCATTGGTGTGCTAATCAGGTGTCAACACACTGGTGCATTTTACAATGAATGCACTGGTACTGTAAACCTACCAAGCACTGGGACATTAAACAAATTTAGGACGCGCCAGGGCGTTTAGCAACGTCTTAGTACGTGTCAGCCAGACAGTCGCCCCGACGTGGTCAAAGGTGCATGCACCAGGCTGTTAAGGTCTAAAACATCACCGGGTGTACTATAGGTGATACATTGCACTGGACCGTTCTAATTGGTATTGGAATTTGTGCAGTTCCCATAGTTCGTA
This sequence comes from Pinus albicaulis, assembly GCA_034641835.2. Classification (NCBI taxonomy): domain Eukaryota; kingdom Viridiplantae; phylum Streptophyta; class Pinopsida; order Pinales; family Pinaceae; genus Pinus; species Pinus albicaulis. Next base: position 1,048,975,573 of record CM076575.1, on the reverse strand, counting down.
TCAACACATTGGTGCATATTATTATAAAAATGCATTGGCACATAGTATCACACAAACTCATAGATCATTCTAATTGGTGTTGGTATTTATGCGGTGCTAATAGGTCATAGAAATGCACTGATGCATAGTATTAGACAAAAACACCGGCATGCTATATGACATAAACACACCGAGTGTTACAATTGTTATTGGTATTTGTGCGGTGCTGATAGGTTATAGAAACGCACCAGTACGCATTATCATACAAACACACCAGTGCACAGTAACTAACACACACCAGTGTTCATTTTGTATTTTATGGAAACATCGACCTATGACAGTGAAATTATTGTGATTTTTTAAAATTCATTATTCCCAAAAATTCGACACATATCTTATAACAGTATTCATATCAAATAAATTTTTGTTAGTGCATTTGAATATTATTTTTGGATTAATTTGTTATATCATATCATAATTATTGTGATTTTTTTAAGTTCATTATTCATCAAAAGTAGACAAATATCTTATAACATTATTCATATCAAGTAAATTTTTATTAGTTCATTTGAATGTGATGTTTGGATTAAGTTGTTATATCATATCATTATATTTCACATCTCTTCATTATAATATTTAATCAATGGTGTTACATTTCACAACGACAATGGAGAACGCAATATAATAAATTAAATTGTATTTTATTATATATATATGAATAAGACACTCTTTTTCATAGAAAATGGGAGAGTTATTGGTATCCTTTCATCTTTCAATTGGGACATTATGTCCATTACATTAAACAAAATGTCTAATTTCACAGACAAATATTTCAAAAAATACAACACCTTACTTTGATATTCAAAAACAATGATCATCATTCTTCACTTGAACTACTGTCATTGCTTGAGCTACTTCCATGACTTGGGTTATTTTAAGGAATGTTTTGTTCATGGTGTTGATTGTTTTCTTCTTCTTCACCTTCCATATACAAACATAAAAATAAATTTTAATGGGTGTATATGCATTGGTGAGAATAATGAAATTTGCAATATTAAATAATATACATAAATGTAAATAAAAAATAAATGACATACCATAGTAACAACTGACTCATGAGCTATACACATTCTTTCAAAACCAAATTTCATGGCATCTTTCAGCATTTCATTATTTGGCGCAGTTTCGTACTTTGTTTCCTGCAAGTTTTATACCCCATAAAAGTCATATATTTAATATAAAATAATTTTTTTTTTCTATTAATTATAGATGGAGTTAAGTAAAAAAAGATTGATAGATGCTTGCAAATTCCATAATTAATTTCTGATATGCTAAAATATACTCACAACCCATATTTATCCCAATGTCAATCAATTCGTATGATGGTTCTTCTTCGTATGTTAGCACATGTTTGAAGACATTCAATGATGATTGTTGTAAAACAACTTAAAATACACAAAAATGAAATCTAGTAAAGTTGTTATAATGAATTAACAATTACTCACAAACTTATACATCAACCCTTTTATTCCTTGTCGTCCTGTCTTATGTCCTTAATGGGCTCCATTTTATTTTATTTTCTACAAGAAAATATTTAAAAATTAATATTTAATACTAAATTGTTTATTTATTGTACCTAATCGAAAACATCGTTGATTACATATTACATTTGAAGCACATTTTTGTTGAGATGGCTCCTTGTGTGATGCAATTATGTCCATTTCTTTGACCATCTTCTTGTACAACTTTTTGCACATTTCTAGTGACATATTTATGATATTAGCTTGTTCATCCTTTGATATTTTCATAATCTTCCTAAAAATGTAACATGACAATAAACTATTTAATTTTTATATTGATATATGAAAAGTAAATATAACAAAAGTGATATTTATAAATGATTTCTTTCTAGTAATATATACATATAATTATAGAAAAACATTTAAAGGAATATTAATTTTTCATTCCTTCTTTTTTGTTGTTATATGTTTTTGCTATTAAAATTCTAACATGTCTCATTGACCAATTCTCTAAAAACTCATCTTGTAGTTTAGATAAAATTTGGTTCTTGGAATCATTGGATTGATTTTTGTATTGTAAGTGGAAAGAACATCTATAAATTCATTCCACTAGATCTCTCAAAGGTTTTTAATAGTCCCCCCCCCCCCTTTCGTTAACCTACAATACCACTCTAGATAAGGTAAGGAACAATTCATTTTCATTTGCATGTTCTATTTTTTTTCTTTTCTCAGAACACCATTCATTTTCTGAGTTGTTAGTCCCTCTAGAACATTAAATATATGTGAATTAATAAATTGGTTGAAACATTTTATCTAATATTTTTAAGTATATTATGAATGAAAATTAAAAAAAGAAACTCATATTGGATCTATAGTATTTTTTCATTCACCTGATTCATCCTTTTGCAATTTTTCCATCAAGATTTTATGCTCTTGTGGTCCTAGATTAGAAATAATATTATCGAACTTTGTCATTTTGTGGCTCTTCATGATACAGAAGAAACAATACACATTATTTAAACTTACATATAGTTCAAAAACAATACTTTTTGTAAACAAATTACAAAGAAATTGCCTTTTTTGCTTTTCTTTTTGTGCTATCAGTATTTTTGTTACTTGATCTCTTGTCAGCCATTTATTTATCAATATGAAACATGTACCATACCATTCATTAATATATTTTATAAATAAATCGTAAAATTTTCAGGTAAAAAAAGAAAAAGAAAACTGTGTGCCTTTCAAGAAGTACACACCACCAAAATAGTAGAAACACCGTACGATGCTCTCTGTCAACAAGGAGAATCAATGCGGTATATTTCAACCAGTGCACCAATTAACACCGACAAATTAATAAAAATCCTCTAGTGTTAGTTTTTGTAGCATATGATGTCATGGACGGTGCGGTTCAACATATTCTTGTAAATGCACCACGAAAATAGGCGACTACTGTACTCTGCTCTCTGTCAACAAGGAGACCCAGTGCATTATATGTTAAACAGTGCACTGATTAGCACTGACATAAAATATTTTATTTTTTATCAAACAATCCATGTGCGGTCTGCTATAATGAAATAGAGCACTGGTGCTCTATTTTAAATATGGTGCACGGATTATTTTATTTTTTTAATTTTTTTTCAAAAAGTACGTGTACGACATGCTGTGATAAAACAACGCACTAGTGCACTCATTTATACAGGGTACACCCATTAAAAAAAATCTGTTTTTTCTTAAATTCACATAAGGGACAACATGGATTGGGATCCGACTATGCAAGTCATCCCGTGGGTTAGATGTCATAGGCCTATATACATATATATATATATATATATATATATATATATATATATATATATATATATATATATATATATATAAACCCTATAAATATAAAATTATAAGCACTAATTCTGAAATAACAGAAATAGGAAGAAGCGAGAAAAAAAAAAAAGAATCAAGGGTTTAGCGTAAGAATGGATTTTTTTTGTTTTTTTTCTTTTGAAAATAAATAGTAAATTTAAATTTTTTACTTACTATGTAGAAAATACTGCAGAAAATGTAAAAAAAACAATTAAATTTAATCAATATATGGTTTGAACTTCTCTACAATGGGGTTGGAATCACTAGAGGTTTGGAATTCTGATTGTCTAAATGGTTCTGTTCAAAAGTATTTTTCTACTCAACGGTGCTCTGGTGCTCTCTTTCTCTAGGTATGTCTTGTGCAAATATCTCCCTGAAAGGTTTTTCAAAATAACAAATTAATGAAAAGTGTTTATTAATTAAATAATTGTTTTATGAAATTAGATTTCCAAAAATATTTTGTCACCCATTTTTCAATTTACCACTTTTTTTTCACTTAAAAAAAATAAAGTTGTGCTTTTTTATTTGCGGTTATTCGACACTAGTGCATCCATTAATAACACCGCACAAGTGCACAGTAACTAAAACGCATCGGTGTGGTTATCTGTACATTATCACCGATAACAATAAGTCCATTTTTAAGGCACAAAAATTAATTTTATGTTTTTAAACCAAAATTTATTGTTGATTTTGCTCAAATGCAGGGAGAAAATATCATAATTATATCGAATGGAAAATTCTTCAAAATCCAGATCATTCCATAATATTTTTCAAATTCCATCGCGAAGTTCTCCCTATCCATCATGAAACGTAATATTTTATTTATATTTTCATTATGTAATTTTATTTATGTTTTGGTATCCATATCAATTAGCTTAATAAAATTTATAATTTATACAAATTTTGTAGGTTCATGCAGATTCAAAATCATGTTCAGATGCACAAAATATTCAAACAACTCCAACACATCGGAAGCTCTTATCAAGAGCAGCATATCGCAAGGCGCATTTGAAATATGAAAATGCACAACTGCTTCACCCTGCCAATTGTAACAATATTGCATCTTCTAGTAACAATCCTTAGGGAGTGATGGTAATAATAATTTTTTTGGTATATTAATGTAATTATTTCAATGTCAACCCAATAAATCATGCATTGTCGATGTGCTTACCAATTGATATCATATATTTTGTACTAATTGTGTTCAAATATATTTTTTGAAATTATTAGGATTCTAGTGATGATGAGCGACCTACCTACCATCTTCCGTTGCACCCCAACACAATGTCAAATTGAGAGAAGGCTGAATATTGGAGAGGAAAAATACCAAGAATGGTTGAATCAACCACCTATTCAATTCACACTATGTCCAGATTCACCAATTAGGAATGACCATAGAAAAAATAGTTTTTCACAAGATGGCAATGGAGAAAATCAAACAGAGGTTGGTATGGATGATTACTTAAGGGATACGACTGCGATGGAGGAAATGTTGTTAGTTGCATTCCTGAACTATGATCAACTAGGGGATAATTCTCATATCGCTCACACCTTTTTCGAAATCCTTAAATTTGATTCCACCACCCCTCTCTTTAGACCCAACGGTTAGTCAAATTCTACCCACTTGGGGACAATGATGTTACTATAAAAATTGAAATAAATTTTTTCCTTGTCGACTGCATGTTTCTTGAAAATTTTGAGGTAATTTACCATAAAGTCCTCCCTTATATTTCGAGAAATATAATCACACAATGAGCATTACAAATGGTCAATTTTATGAATGTTAATAATTATATCGACATTAATGTACATTTAATATTGTCCATGATCATCAATCACAGGTTTTTCAAAGATAAGTTTATTCCAAGTGATAATGTCTTTCCTGGTAGCTGCGAGAGGTAAATAAATTATTGAAAATGTTGGGTGTTGAGTACATATCATATAATTCATGTCCAAACGATTGTATTCTATATATAAGAGAATATTTAGACCAAGAGATATGTCCGAAATGTGGGCATGAAAAGTATGATAAATAAAAAAAGAAGGGTAAATCACGTGCTCCTCCTTTTAAGATATTGAGGCACATGCCTATAATTCCAAAGATTCAAAGGCTCTTTCATTGGAAAGAATTAGCTATGTTGTAGGGATGGCATGTCTCATAGAAAAGTGAGTTTGGATTTATGTTAATCCCAATAGATTCAATAGCCATGAAGATTAGAGAGGATACATGGCCCAAAAAATTCAAGGATGAAGTACGAAGTCTATGACTCAGAATAGCCATCGATGGCAGCAACCAATATTCCCTCTAGAACACAAAATATTATTTTTGGCCTGTAGTATTGATCAATAACAATATCCCCCCCATGGTTGTCCGTGAAGGATGAACATCTTATGTTGGCTGTCATAGTCCCTGGTAGAATACAAGTGAATAATATGGATGTCTACTTACAACCACTAGTAGATGAATTAAAGGAATTATGGGATGGGATAAATGTATACGATGTATGAAGATCCATCACAACAGAGAGGAGTTTTACGTTGTGTGGCATATGTGCTTACACAACACATGATTATCAAGGCTTAGGAGTTTGCTATGGTAGATTACATGTTTATTGATTTTTTTATATATGTAACAATATTATTTGGCATATCAGTTATTTAATTCATTATAATTGTTATTATCTTCATGTTATTATTTAACATGTCATGCATATATATTTTATACATTAATCTCGCAGGTCTTGTCACAAAAGGGTATTTTTGATGTAAATGTTGTGGACCTTCTCTGAAATCTAGGTGGTCCAACAACCTATGAAAGCCAATGTATGACTGCTCTAGGGTATTCCTCCTAGAAGGAAACCCTTACAGAAGAGCACCATCCTCTTTCAATGGTAAACGAGAAAGAACCCAAAGGACTCCAATAACGACACCAGCTGAATGGCTTAGATCATATGAGAGGTAAAAGGAGGAGTTCATAGAAATGTTCGATTCAAATGGGGAGTCTATGTTTGATGATCTAGAATTATTCGACACCTATGTTGAGAAATTTCCCATTGGGTTTAAAAGGAAATATATTTTTTATAGCCTCCCATATTGGGAGAATGTTAAGACTACCCACTTATTATAACCCATGCATATATTTAAAAATGTGTCATCTTCTTTATCGAGGTACATATCATCGAAACAATGTGACACATTGTCTGTTAGGAAAAAAAATTATTACTTCAAAACCTAAAAAAGAAACATTGGCCAAGAAGATTAGAAAGTACAAGATCAGAGGCAGGTGCTGGTCCCTCTAATTCATGGTATTTAAAAGAAGGTGATGTCCCATGGATTTAAAAAAAATGATCTTTCTTTGGTAAAGGAAGTTATAATGGCTGTGAGGGTGCCATCTTCATATGGGTCTTCACTATGACACTGCTTCACCTTGGATGACCATTTTTCGGGGTTGAAATTGCATGAATATTTGAAAATTATAAGAGTACATATAATTTAAAAATCATGATTTTATTATTTGTTATATTAATAAATTTTATCCCATGCTCGGATAATAAAACATAACTAATTTTGTATATTATTGCACGTATTTATAAATTTGTAGTGTCATTATCCTTTGTTCATGCATGCATGTGTGAAACATAAATTCCCCCAAGACCTAGGACGTGCCATATCTAAGTTATCCGCATTTTTATGTTGGACCACTTCAAAGGAGATTCATGTGGCTAGCATTCCACGGTGGTGTCAAGAGATAGTTGCGATTGTTTGTATGTTTGAGAAGGAATTGCCAATGAGTTTCATGGACTTTCAAGTTCATATTATAATCCACCTAGTAGATGATGTTGAATTAGTTGGGGTGGTTTTTCGTCATTGGATGTTCTTCTTAGAAAGGTACATGAAGAAATTGAAAGGTTTTGTTTGACAAAGGAAAAACCCGAGTCTATGGCAGAGGGGTACATATTGTATGAGTCTTTCTATTATGCCAGTGAATACATCAAGAAAAAAAAAAAAAAAATAGGTGCGGTGATTTGGGATGATGAATGGGATGAAGACAAAAGAGAAGGGGAGATGCTCCAAATGAATGGAAAAATGCGCTTGATAAAGAGTAAGCAACTTGTAATTTTTCAAATTTACAAAAAATAAATATTGATGTTGAACTTCGATATAATGTATATTTTTATCTCATATGTACTATATTTTTGCTTTATTTCATCAACGAATGCATAAATTGAAGCAATCAACAAAATCATTTTTTACAATTTCGAAGCGATACAACTGTGGGTTGCATTGTACGAACAAAAGAGGATGAAATGGGATAGCGACAAGAAAGAATTCAGATGGTTGGATGGTAGAAGTGTACCTAATCCTGAACATTTAAAATAAAATATGCCAAAAATATGGCCCAAAATTTGGGTTGCTAACCAAGTCAAAGAGAAATACGGTGCAATCGGTCATTATCCGTGTGCTGAAGAGGATGCGCTAAACGTAGGGATTGGGTGCACCCACTCAGTAATAATCTGTTCATGTACATTTAAAAATTAGTAATTCTCCTTTGAAATTTAATTACATCTATGTTTCATATTTTAACTATTGGGTTATTATAAGACACATGACAATAAATTTTTAACCTTTTTATAGGTGCATTTTTTCCCATCTATGTGGGAATATGGACACCATTTTTGCACAGAAAATGCTGATGATGGACACATGATGCAAGACTATGGAGTGGAAGTCAATTTCGATCAATTTAGTCGATCTAGACACCGTGATCAAAACCTAGTACGAGGGACATTAGGTTACGTTGGAAAGATACAAGAGATCATTGAAGTGTATTTCTCTTCTTTCCAATGTGTTATTTTTAGGTGCAAGTGGTGGGACACCTTTGATCAGAATAATTTAAAGCAAGATCGTCATAGTAGGTTGATATGTATCAACTCTATAAAGATGTGGGATGTAGCTAAGGATCCCTATGTTCTCCCCAAACACTGTAACCATGTGTTTTTTTACCCAGATGTGTTGGATAGGAATTGGTGGTTCGTATTCAGACATGATCCTAGATCAAAACATATTTTTGAGAACAATAGTGTTACCAAGCCAAGCGAGCTGGAAGATAATGAGGGTGATCATGAGAACCAAGAATGATATGGTACATGTGTTATTTCATTATTTATAATTTTTAAGATGGGTTTTTATAAAGAAGAGGACTTAATTACCTTATAACTAAGACTTTTTTTTTCAAAACATTATAATATGTATATTGAATAAATTGGTAATTTGCATTGTGTTAATGTTAAAATCATTTCACTTGATAATTTTCAATTATGTTGATCTCGAAAACAATGGCGTACTGTATAAAGTTATTTTTTTTGGTATGTAAGATCATAATAAAATAATGATAATTCTAAAGTACATGAATTTATTTGCATTGTTTTATAAAATTTATTATGTTAAAAAAATTCATATTATTCTAGATTTATTATTTTACAATTATATATATTCATACAATTTCACAATTTTACAATTATGGTAATTTAACAATATTTATGGTATACATTTTACATACAGTACTTATGGTTCAAAATTGATAATTAATTTACAATTTTACAAATTTACAAATTTGAATAAAATTGAATGATGACAATACATACAATTACAATTTTAGAATTTTACATACAATTACAATTACAATAATTTCACATTAATACAATTAAAATTTTACAAATATTTTACATACAATTACAATTAAAATTAAAATTAAAATTAAAATTACAATTACAATTACAATTACAATTTTAGAATTTTACATACAATTAGAATTAGAATTACAATTTTACAATTTTACATATATACAATTGCAATTAAAATTAAAATTACAATCATTTCACAATAAATTAAATACTGCAATTAAAATTAAAATTTTACAAATATTTTATATACAATTACAATTACAAATACAATTACAATTTTACATACAATTAAAATTAAAATTCAATTAAAATCGCAACATAATATTTAATAAATATCATGATTTAAGTTTAAAAATAAACATCACAATCATGATAACCATCGTACAAATATCATATTCGACTGAAAAACACATTCAAATTTTCTAACATCATATAATCATCGTGATCATGATCATCTAACAAAACACAAGCATTGTATCACATCATCACAACACAAACATCGAATATACATCTCATGTCAAATAATTGCTATCACATACACATCTATCTGCAAGATGGACATTAAAGGAACATATCTAACATGACCTAACAATATCCACATCATGATGATCACCAACATGTAAATTAAGTACAACTGCAACATAAACATAAAATACATGGACCATATATATATATATATATATATATATATATATATATCAAAAATATACAACTGTAATATAAATGTCAAATATCAGCTGGTGGTACATAAATAGTAGTACTAGTCGAGGCCTACTCACTCAATTGTGCACCCTCGACAAGCTCAGATAGATGCTGATCATCACGTGCCTGCTAATATTGAGGTGCCTCATGCTGATCAAGATCAACTGCCTGATCATGATGACTCGACGTGGATGGTCCAACCTCCTCATGATCATGACTGTTGGATGTTGCAGGTGGCTCATGATGACTCGACATGGATGGTCCAACCTGCTTATGATTATGACTGTTGGTCGATGCTGCAGGATGCTCATGATGACTCGACATGGATGGTCCAACGTACTCATGATCATGACTGCTGGATGCTACAGGTTTCTCATCTCTAGCGTGAGGTGAATGATGATCACTCCCCTGATCGTGACCATTAGATGATGTGTCATTACTTGACTGTCGATGTATTGCACCTCCACCACGCCTACGTTAAATGACCCTCCTCAATCGTACCACTACGCTGGTAGCTCCAACGACATGCCACATCAGGGTCAACATATCACGTGGCATGCATCCACATATCATTGTCATCCTATCATCGGCTTGTATCTCTCTGATAGTGGCCAGCTTAACTCCCTCCTCCACAAGGAGTCGATAGAGTTGGTCACCTAACTCCATCCTAAATCTAGTGTCAGGCCTACACCTCACACCCACCGGTACCTGCGCATGATCATGAGGACCAGGTCTATCATCGGCCTAATCCTTCGCATTTTCCATCTCCTAATCATCATCAGGATCTACACCTAGATCATTTGGTGGCAGTGGCATCTCATCGCCAAAAAATGACACAATATCTAAAAAATAGAATAAGTACACAACAATAATTAGACAATTTCATTAAACAATTTAATAAAAATAAGTTAAATAACACGTTAGAATAAATTTAAATAAAACACTAATATTACCTCTATCATCTAGCAGCTCATGGAGAGTGAAGAGGATGTTGGCACAACCTCTCTAATCCAAAACCAACATATGGACATGGGACCAAAATTAAGGTGTGATCATCAACACTCGATAGCAACTGTAGTGCATCATGAGATATCCTCGCGGAAAATTCAGAGTCACCCCTCTTGGGAATCATTTGTCCCCACATCTGCATCCATACATGGAGCATCAACCTACGAGGTTGACGAACAAAATTAGGCCTCGTCTCTAGAAAGCTCTCAAAAAATAAACAAAATATCTCTTAACCAAAAGGGTTGTTCACCCTCCCTTGTGCCTGAGCATGAAATCTATCTAAATCTGTATAGAACTGTCACAAAAAATCGTAGACCACCTCACAAGTTGTGGCACCTGTAATACAGAATTGACATAAAATAAAAGCAGTCAACTAACGTCTTTCCCGTCACCAGTATGTTGTGAAATGGTCGAAATCAGTAGTGAGAGGAACCTTGCCTCCTCTCCACCAAACAAAGCAATACGTAACTGACCACTAGAGACCTGAAAATCTGCAGAAGATAGTATATCGGCGCTAATGTATCCATGGGAGTACACCAAATAATGCCTTGTTGCATAACCAATGGGGACCTCTCGGAATGAGGGAAAATCCTTCCCTCTCCTCGATAGGCTAGTAATAAAATATATGTCCTCCTCAGTGGGTACGTACCACTAGTTAGGACGAACCTATAAATTCTATCAGTGAGCATTCCACCTGAAGGTAAGCTGTCACAATAACCCATTATGGACCTTCAGGGATGTAGCCTCCTCATAGAGCTTGACGAGGCCTACCTCCCTTAGGAATGCCTGGGTGGCTACCGTAATAGGGTGAGGGCACATAATTCTCTCCCTCTCTCATGCCCCCCACATGAAAACCACATTATATTGGTCCACCATATGTTCATGTCGCTCCCTCTCTTCTCTCCTTTGACGTTGTTGAATAATTCACATATTAAATAATTTTTTTTTTTATCAAATGAGACTTATACATATATGTATATGTATATATATATATATATATATATATATATATATATATATATATATATATATATATATATATATTCGATGCACCTCGCGCACCATCCTTGGTGTGCCTAGAAATTTATAGTGCACCGCACAACATGAACTGTACTTTCTCACACAGTGCATTAACGAACTATTCATCCCTGGGTGGATAATGACATCAACACATTGCCAAATATTAGTTAATGGTCAATGGTGCATTAGTCTAACAGATCACACCTTTAAGTATGTACAAATTCAGGAGGGCAGTGCACTGACCAAACTACTTGCCCCAGGACAGATAATTTCGTCATCACACTGCCCTCCTACCATCATTATATAATCAACAGTGTGGCGATATAACTAACCACACTGTTTACTATTTACCAGTATTGGGAGGGCAGTGTGCTGACCAAACTACACACCTTGGGGCGTATAGTTTACTGAGTGCAATGCCCTCCTGACATCAGTACATGGTCAACGATGCAGTCATTTACATGACTACACCGTTGACTATGGACTAGTGTCCAGAGGGTGGCATGTTGACCAAAATATCCTCCCTGGGGTGCATAATTTGGTCAGCGCACTGCCCTCCCGAACTTGGGCATAGTCAATGGTGCAATCGGTTAACCGACCGCACCGAAATTTATGCATTTAAAAAAAAAATGGTGCATTGTTTCGGTACCACACTAGAACTTGTGGGGTTACCGTTAGCGCTAGTCATGGTGCGACTTGTAAATTTACAGGAAGCACCATGAACTGGTGCAAGTTGAACAGCTCGAGCGCACTGCGTGGGATTTTTTTTTTTAAGGCGGTGAATTTTAAGTTTCTTTACAAAAATAACCCGCTAAAAAGTTTAACTATGAAGAAACAAGTAAAATACCTGCACATTTGGGCATCGAGGAGGCATATCTACTGTATAATTTTGGAAAACTAAATTTTCCCACTGTTTTCCAAAATTCAAAATCGAGATGGTGGGAAATGGACGGAAACAATGCGTGTAATAGGAGCACCGATGGTAGGGCACCTGACACAAGTGAAATTTGCACTGGTGCTTGAGAGCTCTGGAGCACTAAAAAAGTAAAAATGTGGATTTTTCGTAGTAACCTTTTTTTTATTTAACTCAGTTCGAGTGCGGGGGTTTTTGAGGCGCAACGGACGATTTCTTCCAAGTGCACCGGGCTATTTTAGTTTTGGCATGAGTTTTTATGACGCGTCGGGGCTGAATATTTGTAACTAACTGGTGCGCTACAGTAAATAGACGCACGAGGATGCTTTGTACGGAGAGCATTGTCCAGTGTGCCAATTTCTAGTACGCATCGGTGATTTTGTAGTTGAACGCACCAGTGCGGTGTAGGATGAGAAATGCACTGAAAAAAAAACATCAACAAAAACCTCCACCCACCAACCTTGTCTAGAAACCTCTGCTACAAACAGATATATGGGTTATTTTTATAAGGGGTTCCTCAAAAACATTTGCTAGAGGGACTTTTCCTTGTAGTTTTTGAAGACACTATCTATTAGGGAAGAATTTTACACTCATGACTGATCATAGCAGCTCAACCAACTTCTCCCATCAGCCAAGCTTGAATGCTCACCAAGCACGGTGGAATGTGTCCTTAAGAGGATTTAATTTTGAAATTAAACATCTAAAAGGTAAGGAGAATCAAGTGGCGGATGCTTTAAGCTTAAGATTGAATTGTTCTTATGAGTTTTTTTCACTAAAATGAAATTTCATTACTCAGATCATATTAACGAGACGACATTCAACGATCTAGAATATCATTTTATGTGACAACAAGAATAACACGATCACAATTCTAAAAGAAATCTAGGCTATAATGTTAAGGAGGATAACATGTTAACATACTAGAAGTGTATCTATGTATCAAATCAGCAAGCTATTAAAATATTTAGTTTGGATGAATATCATAGAGCTCCATCTGTTATGCAGCCGAGATATCATAAAATGATCACTACCTTAAGAAAATATTATTTTTGGCCCGGAATGAAAGAAGAAACAACCCATTATTTGGCACAATTCTTGGAATGTCAGCAAGTAAAGGCTGAGCACCAACACCCAGCTAGCTTATTTCACCTTTTACCCATTCTTGAATGAAAGTGGGAAACTATAACCCTGGAATTTATTACTGGGCTAACAAAATAAAAAAGACAAAATGAATCCACAATGGTGGTTGTAGACAAGCTGAGTAAATTAGCTTACTTTATACTAGTTCAATCAGCCTACAAGGTGATACAAATAGTTTATATTTTCATAAAAGAAGTTTCCACATTGTCTGTGATTCCAAAAATGGTTATTTTTTGTACATATTTTAAGTTCACCTCTGCCTTTTGGATAGCCTTGTTCACTTTTTTGGGCACTCAAGTGCAGTTCAATACTCCATACCATCCATAGACAGATGGGAAAACTGAACGAGTAAACTAAGTGTTAGAATACATGCTTCGAATTTACATAATGCAAGAACCTAAGAATTGAGAAGAATATATACATTTTGTATAATTCGATTATAATAATGGATATCATGAATCATTAAATATGATCTCTTTTGAGGCATTGTATGGGAGAAAATGTAGAGTTCCAATTAACTAGAATAGCCCAAAAGATAACTAGATGTTGGGACCGGACATGCTCAAGGATATGGAGACTACAGTGAAAATTTTCAGATCTAATTTAAAATTTGCTCAAGATCAGCAAAAGAATTATTATGATCAACAAAGATCCTACCATGAATATCAATTATGAGATCATGTGTACCTAAGAGTGAAATGCAAATGAAGCATCTTGAGGTGGAGTGGTAATTCTAAACTAGCCCCTCGCTTCTTTGGCCCCTTCCAAATCATTTCTCATATTGGCCCACTGGCCTACCAATTTACTCTACCCGGCCATATACATGTGCACAATATGTTTCATGTATCAATGTTTAAAAAAGATATACATGATCCTAGGCATATAATACATTGGAAAAATGTGCATGTAATGATATTGGATATTAATAGGAGATGATATATATATATATATATATATATATATATATATATATATATATATATATATATATATATATATATATATAACAATGTTACCATACTGGTTGCACGTCGAACCAGAGTGGGAATTTCTGGTCGAGCCCCTACATATTCTCCCTCAGAGAGAAACAATGTTTCGGAAATGAGTCATCATTAGGTTAAACTGCAATGGAAACACTTTGGTATGGAGGAGGCTACCTGGGAATATGAACAAGTCATGAAGGAAACATATCTAGTCCTGTTTCGGATGCAAGGAAACACCGAGAATGATGTTATTCCCAAAGGGGAGCAGATGTAATGTCCCCAGGAAATTGGGTAAATTTAGTGTCTATTTTACTTTTACTTCAGTAAAAAGATTAAATACATAGTAAAATACTTAATTAAATATTTATGGATATGATATTATGAATACTTACAATGTTTTCATGGAAAAGAAACCAATTGCAAGTTACAACAAATTAGGATAACCAAAGAAAATATCACACAAAATTCAGTTAGGGAAAAATATTTATGTTGGAAGTTAGTAGCTAATATTGGAAAATATGATAAGGAAAAGTCCAGGGTTGGGAAACCTGAGGCAAAAATGAAATGAGAAAATGAAGAAAGGGTTAATAGAGCGCAAGACACTCGAATAGTTGTTGAAAAATGTGTATAAGAAAATCTCAGTGAATATCTCAGTGAGATTAAATAAGTATGAGATTGTAGCTGGTAGTGACAAGGTAGTCAGACATACATAGCTCTTTACCTCCTACTTGAGTGTTGTATTTTCTCAAGGGAAGCATCGGGTACAAGTCTGGTATTCGCAGGTTGGGTGGACATTTTAGATTTGCAGATAAGTATTTATATTTTAGCATTATGGAAAATATTAATTTTATCTTAATAGAAAATCTAAGTGAAAATGTTTGAAACGTTAAATTATTGGTTAATAAGACTATTTTATATGTTAATTCTTCTTTGTAAGAACAACTGTAATATGGAAGAAATACTATGTACTATAAAGTAACAGTTGAATATTTGTTTTTAACTGTAGGCATGCACTGTAAAGTAGCCCAGAAAATACATGATAATTGTAATTCAAATAAACAATATAAAGGAAATCGATGTAAGTCATAAATCAAAACCTTTGATTTATAAAAATAATATAGAAAGAATTTCCATATTCAGGGAGTAATTCAAGAATATAATTGAGTATAGGAGTCCATCCTGAATATATTAACAAAACACATAACATACCATTCCTTGGAGAGTATATGGGAATGTTGGAATATAACCAGTGAATCAAATGAAAACTCAAGATAAATAGTATTAGGGTTAAGACGCTTTAAAACGTGGCGTTGTATGCAAGAGATCCAAAGTACCCTTTCGCAGAACAGTCCTGGGGTGAGGGAAACCTCTGCCAATATTATCAACTGAAAAATTAAAACACAAACAAACTAATACTCTAGAGTACCAAAATAATCACAATGCAAAGACGATAACACTTTGAAAACTAGAACCTCCTTGTAATATTTAACATAAACTAGAATTCAAACTTCATACTATTTCACAAGGACGAATATTCCCTCTTGTAAAACTAGGATAAATTGAATATAATTATAATAGAGTGCATGACAGTGTTTCCCAACAAAAACATAACCAAAATAAACTGTAGATACCATTTGAGTTCTGAGTCGAATATATAATTAAAGAACTATGAACATTTGTTAAACAAAACCCCCAAATATGAAATTAACAATTTACCGAAGTCGTTTAAGAACAATGCATAGCCAAGGCTCTTGGTATCATACTGGGACAAGAAAATATTCTTAAAAACCCTACAGGTAGAAGATGGTTACACCTAACCAATGGTCCAACAGCCTGATGGAGGAGCGAACCATGCTCAATCTTCAACTCAACTGCGACACGGGAAACCCGGCTAAACTTGGCAAAACATAGGGTCGAATCCCTAAACCTAGGTCAAATAATTTTTGGCCATAAATACGGTCAAATAGCTCACATGTTTCAGTTTATGTGGTTGAAGTGGACTATGGAGTTGCATGCACCTCTCGGTCATGGTAACTAGAAAACCTACAACATATTTTTCAGATGTTAAATTAATAGAAAAAAACATGGTCCGAACGGATTCCACGATACCCTAATAACAAAGTGTCAAATTAAACCAGGAAAAAATGAACCTCTTAAGGTAAAACACATTTGGCAAGAGTCTGTCAAAAACCAAATCTGTTCTAGAAGCTTTCACACGGTAATGGCCAAGGAATGGTTGTCGCAACCCTATAAACCAAACTTTGTTGTAGAGCCGACCGGAGTGAAGGAGGAATCACTATTCGAATGTGACAAGGAGCGAGGATGGAGAGGGTGGTTAGACACTAAACCGTGCCTTCCAATTTGTACTATTTATCTACAACACACCCACCATAGATTTGGAGCAAATCCCAAAGAACCTTACACCGTGAGGGGTGAATCAGTTGCCATAAGGAGTGTCGATAATAATCGAGAGTTAGGAGGATCGGCTGGGCATTAAAGGCCCAATACAATTCAATAGAAAAAGAAATCAACTCATATGTTAGCGATAATAACAAAAATTAAATAGGCTAAAGTTACAATGTAGCATGTTAGAGGTGGAGTCATCAAGACTTGATTAGCCTTACCAAATTAAGAATTATAAGTCACTTTATTGTTTTACACAGAAATGCATATTTAAAGCACTCATAGGTGTATGATAAGTGTTACGCATATTCCAAAGACCCTTAATGATATATATAAACAAAATAAAAAAATGTTTTTACTATGGTAATGGTATGGGAATATTACAATTAATGTTTTTTTCTCTATATAAAATAGTTATACAATTATGTTATTTAATATGGACATTGAAACATTTTACTAATGGTTGATAGTAAAATATTTTTGTTATTAACATATTCTTCTAAATATCACATGGAAATGGAGCCTAGAATGAACTAAAGATAATGTAATATCAATAATACTATTTCCTACCAAAAGTAGTATTTTTTTTACTTTTCGTTACTTTATATCTGTATATAAAGTTACAGAAAATTAAAGTGTAAATTGAAGCATTGTAATTATTGTTGATTACTATTTTTATTTGTTAATTTAAATTATTATTGCACTATTTTTAAATGTAAAGTTAGCTGATTTTTTAACAATTTAATACTTTCAAGTTCAAACATTTATCATGATTTTCAATTAATTTTTTATTTCAAATAAAAAATTTCACTGTCAATCAGCTAAATTGAGGATAGGTCATTTGAGTGGTATGGAAAATATTTGTGTTCGCAATCTTCGGAACTGGATGGACCTTATTGCGGAGATGAGGGTAGCTTTGACCCATTTTCAAAGAGTCAAATTTTGTTGCTCGTTCCCTCCCTAAAAAGGGCATTAGTGGAGAGCGACGTACATTTTATAACAAAATATTCAGCAATGGTGTAATATCCCCGAGATAAGTTATAATCATGTATTACATATTGCAAAACATCAATAGTTTAATTTAATATGTATAATGAAATAGGTTGACGCAAGTCAAGGATAGTGGCCAATGGTTGGCAACTAACTTGATGAGGTTATCACTTCTCTATTAGAGGAGGATATTGCCTATTCTGAATTTTGGAAAACAAATGACATTAATTTTACCATTATCATTACTATATTTAACCTTGGCTTGGACCTTTTTCCCTCCTTGGAAATCTTGTCAAAATGAAATAAAGGTTGCATTATTCTCTGTCGTATGAAGAAGAATGATTAAAAAACAAAAGATTTGTCCCCTAAGGATGAGATTGAAGGAGGAATTGATACTTGTGATTGAAGTTCGGGACTTTGGATGTATGGCTAATCTGCTCAGGGAGAAATGCATCATTACATTTAGTGGAAAGGCTCTCGACAAGATTTGGTACGATGGTCTTATAGCTTATTTTTTTGATTTCTATGGTCTCAGTTGCGATACCCAATAACACCCTACGGTATCCCTTCTTACGTTAGTGTCATGTTTCCTTCAGAGTCTTACATGTGCTATGGAATGATACATCTAAATATATATATGAATGGAGAAAGGATCTCTAATCTGATGCGTTATCTTTTGCTTTGCACTCGAATTAAAAAATGCAATTAAAATCTAATATATATATTTTTAAACATAACTTTCATATGTGTGAGATTAAGAGAAGAATTTTCATATGGCTGAGAGTGAAATCTAATATTTTTTTGAAATAATTTGCATGTGTAAGATTAATATTTAATATATTAAATTTCTTCTTGAAAAGAATTTGCATATGGATGAGATTAATGTATTTCATATTTCAAAAAATATGGTAAAAAAATATTTTTTAGGAATAGAAAATATACATTATTATTTAAGAATAGAAAATATGCATTCTTGCATGCAGTGAAATAATAGTTTTTTGGGATAGGGAAAAACTTTTTGAAAAACTTACTGCATAAGCATAGGCTAAATATATTTTTACTTTCTAAAAAATATTTCTTGTGGAGTTCTTCGAAAGTGTGTATGGATTTTGTGAAAAAAAATTAAATCAAAACCAAAAAGTAACTATTTTTCTAGACCTTTGGAAAAATAGACACAAAAGATTAATTGATTGTGGTAAATATCTTTATGCGCACATTGTTATAGCTAGTGTGAAAAAAGACATTAAATGTTATATTAACTTCCTTTTGAATCTTTACACATAGAGACATTAAAGGTTGTATTAACTTTATTTTTAAAATAAAGTATATATTTGTCTACATAAAAAGAATAGCCAATGATGATAGAGTTATAGAGAAAGAAATATGTGTTGCTTCCTTTAACAACACTGCATATGCATTAGTTATAAGCATATAACCATCAAATCTCATGGAGATCATAGAGGTTATGCCAAGACGATCATTATAATGTTTTTGACAATTATAATAGCTTTTACTTTTCCAATAGAGAATTTTAATCCACATTAGTAGATCTTTATGTTATAAGATTGTTATATAATGTGGAATGTTCAATGAAAATCAATAATAACATGTCTATCATAAATATATATATATATTACATGTACAAGTACTTTCATATTAATATAACTATTAACTTTTTTATTTTTTAGAAAAAAAAATCCTTTACACACCAAAGTTAATAAGATATGTAACCCAACTTTCAAAAGTGCACACAATATACCTTACTTATTCTTCTAAGTATACTTGTATTGTGTTGTCTGCATATTTTTTATCACTCTTTGTCGAGGCCTCCTATACTACTTAGCATCCAATGTTGAAGGTTTGGTCGATTTGGACCCTTAATACTACATCTTGTGCAATGAATGTCGCTCAATAATGTGGAAAAAATCATTACACATATAATAACATTTTCCGTATGCTGCAATTTATTCAACAACCACGTCTAGGCTACGTAGACTTCACATCTTTGGACTCCTCTCCATCTTAAATGGTTGATCTAACAAATTTATGTTCTTGTATTTTCAACTTGTATATTCCAACTCAACCATATATTTTACCTCTGAAAGATTTAAGTAAATAACACGTATGAAAGATTCGATGGATTTAGTCTTCAATTTCTACCTTCAATTTCTACCTTATTAGTAAGGAATGAAATTTTATAATGTATAAGTATAAATCAAATAACTATTCACAGTATGGTTAAAAAGAATTGAAGTTAAAATAAATGGAATGGTGTGGGATTTAGACTTATTGCATATTGCATTAATTCCTACTTTCTTCTTTGCAGTAATTTGATTCTTCAAAATCTCCAACGACAACTCTCATTATCTCTTAATACTAAGTAAGTCATGAAAAATAACATTATAATTATAATCTCTTTCATGCCACTGATAATGTTATAATCCATTTTAGAATTGAATTAAGGGATCGAAAAATATGTTCAATGAATGAAAGAAGTTTTAGTTGCAACAATTGAGGTAATGAGGGGTGTAGTTGATACAATGTTTTCGTTAATCCATATAGATAATCCCCCTTAGTTTTATTCATTGAATGAATCTCTTCAACCACTGGTTTGTTTTATTCAACCTTAATTCTGGTTGCATACATTAGAAATATATCTAATAATATTATTGTTGAGGAAGATTCACATTCATCCGCTATTTCAGTTTCTCTTATAACTAAATAATTTTCCCCAATTAAATTAATGAATTATGGGAAGTTTTGTGATGCTCTATTATATTTACATGGAAATAATGGTCCATAGTCATCCCATTTAATTTCACAATATTATTTACTAGTGTTTTACTATGGATTTAGAACAACTACCACTTTGGTTTCTTGAAATATTTTAAATATAATTTGTCCAATATTATTTTAGCCACCTTTCTCCTATAGGCTAACTATGCAATTTGAAATATTTAGACTAACTCATTGCAAAATATCCATATATACACTAAAATATTTTTCTTTAAATTCAATACTATACTTTATCACTTCTAGATATGTCTTTGATTTAAATTAAAAACTATGCATTATCACTGCTAGAGATGTTTTTTTAATTGTAGAAAGTACATCATCTTACAAAGAATGTTTTTATTTCAAGGTTCACATTTTATTTTCTATTTTTTTGGGCTGATCAAAATCACCCATAAATAGATATTTGGTGAGTCCATTTACAAGACTGTAAATGAATCTTGGAAGTTTTATGGAATAAAATTCCAATAGTATTTGTTTATTTTGTTTTGAGGATGTTGGAATTTTGTTAAGAAAGGGGGTGAATATTAATTTCAATGGTCTATTTTTTCCTTTAATTGTATTTAATCATTGAAAAATATAAATAAATCTATTGGAATTTTCTCATAACTATTTTTTTTTATAAAACATACTCAAAATATGTCTAATTAGAAAATTAGCAATAGACCCAATAGTTAAAATGAATTACCATTTAGTATATTTGGAATCAAAATAGATGTGATACCATGTATTTACTTTTGGAATTAATGAATTTTATAAATTTCATGAGTTTATTAATATGGCCTTCCAAAAAATTGTTTTTATATGGCTCAAGTTCCAACAATTTTTTCTACATTCATTAGAATATCATATATTACACACAATATATTTAATGAATATGAATCTAGAAAAGGAGGTTAACATTTGAAAAAAATTCCCCTGATGGATATACTTGAAGAGCTTGATGTGAAAGATGATCTTGATAAGATGAAAAATTAATGTATTGATTTGTAGAGGTAGTAGTCATTGTTTGATCCAAAAATTCTAGAATAGCTTCAATAGACTAGGAAATCACATCACTTATGTAATTGTCTTACCTAGAATCTGGATTTTGAATGGAAATTATATGAGATTTTAGTTATATAATTAGTTTATGTATGATGTAATCTTTTCTAATTCAACAAGTCCAACTATAAGATACCTTAAAAAGTATTGAATACATATAAGGAACAATATACTGATAATAAATATCATACAAAGGTTGGGTTTCAAATTGTAAACTAGTTTTGAGATGGAGTTATAAAATGTTTGATGATATGTATATGTAAACTTGAGGGTTTTTGAGTAAAAATGAAACTGAAATGATTAGGGCTTGTATGAAATTATGTATGTTACATTAACACATAAAAAATTATTTATATCTAAGTCTTGCATAAAATAATAGACACAACAGTACCATAATAGCAAACAAAAGACACCAAATGATGAAGGAGTTCACCCCTCCTAGGCTACATCTCTTGGTCTAGCTTCCAATGTTGGGCCTCTTTATTCATGATAAAAAATATGTGTTTACATCCCTTTGAAATGATCAAAATTCCAAAAATTGTGTCTTCAATGGCTCCACAACAATAAAAAAACCTCTAGTTGGGCTCTTTCTGCACTAAAAAATGTAAAAAATTGATAGATTTATGCTCCACAGAAGCTAGCTTTCCTGTTAATTGTCCTCCAAATCAAACCCACCTACTATCCATTCTACATTTTTTTCCATTTGCGTCCATGTGTGGAAATTTTTTTTCCCTATGCTTACGAGATTAGTGTCGGTTTGGGTAAAAATTGTCGCTTCATTAATTTGCATAGTAACCCCCACAAATCGATTGAAATGGGCCAAGTAGCAGTTTATGAGTTGCTGGATCCAGGGTCATTTGAGCTGCTCCCACCACAGTTTAAACCATGTTGCAACTATGGTTAGCTGTGTTGACGATCGTGGTTCCTGGGTGGAGTTCCAACTACGCACCATAATGTTAAACCAATACCCCTGAAGATGGTATGATTCATTTATTCCATGGTTTGGGGCCAGTTATGTTTGAACCACATACCAACTGTGGCGGGGTTTGGTGATACCATCAGGGTTATGTTAAAATTTCCATGTGCCAAAACTTCGAGCTAAACCACACTCCAACATTAAAGATGGTAATAAATGTGGTTTCCACTAGAGGTTGAACCATATATCGACTAAGGTGTTATTGGATGATGTCATTGTTCCCGTTAGTGGTTAGCTAATTTCAAAAACACATAAGTCATGAATCTATCTTCTTTCAAATTGTTACATGTGATGTGACACCTGGAGCTGTCAGAGGTTTGAGTACTGGTTAATATTGCGATGGTAATGTTATATAACAACACATGGTATTGGGATTGTGGTGAACCGAGTGCCCCTGGCTGCGCATGCTACGGTATCGTGGCATTAGGTGGACCAAGGACCAAGGGTTAACCCTCGCCCGATCACCGATTATCACTCCAATAAACTTTAAAAATGGACCGAAGGCTATGGTTATTAAGAAACACTTGTGACGCAGTGGTGGAGCATTGTGCTACCACTTCGGAGGTCTGCTACTTGATTCCTCTCAAGGGCCATGCCAACCCATACACCAAAATTTTACACCAATAAGAGGAGGCCATGTGACTGCCATCCATTGACCCATGCCACTCTCCCTCATTGCACCAACACAATGACCTATAAACCAATCAAATATCACATAATTTAGACCAATTAAGATAGGAAACCTGTCAGTAAATCATTGTCCCATAAAAATACACAGTCATGATGAGTCAAATTCCTAGTCAGTGTACAGACTATTGAGTGGAAATCCCTACAGCCCAAATTACAAAAAATTGAGTTGTTTGGAAAATTGGTCAGAACGTAATATCAGGAGCATATGCTATCAATTTGGAGTTAATGGACGAAAATATATTTTCTTTTCCGTATATTTCAAGATTTTTCGATTAATTTTAATTTTGAGCACTTTATTAAGCCACTGGATCATTCCTCACCACTTGAAGCTTTTGGGCCTCCAAAAGCTCATTTTTAGTCAAACAATAGATGAGGGTATAGCTCCATCACCCTGTCATTCTCAATCCATTTATATTTCGTTGGATTTGTCACTTTGAGCTTTTGATGAAGCTACTTTAGTTTCCCTGGTTTTGAATTCCTTGTCTTGCTGTCAAAGATTATATATTACTACATTTTTCCATGATATTCAAAAAATAAAACTTCCCTTGAAGGAATATTAACATTCCCTCATTTCTCTTCAATCAAAGGAGACTTATTCAATTTCAATTTCAATACACCTTGAACATTGTCATCATATGCTTAGAATGTATAGCCTTACACTTGGCTTTAATATTTACCAAATATGATCACCATCGCCGTGCACCATTCTTCTTCAATGCCAAAACATTATGAAACCCACAAGAACATTTCTTAGAACCAATGTCATTTTTGTCAAATAAATTTTTCATTTTATTTTTGACCTTTGTATTATTTAATGCTGGCATCTGTATTCTTTTACATTAGTATCTTGTTCACACCAATGTTCAACAGTGATGCATCATGGTGGAATTGCACTTCATATTGTTTTCCTCTTTTAGGAGGAAACATGTTAGACTCCTGAAACATCTTATCACGTGGATTGAAAACCTAAACGAAATCCGATTTCATACATGATTCATATCCTTTAAATGCTTTAGATTCATCAACAACTTTGTGCTTGAACATGAACAATGTGAAATCTTGACTAGCATTAACAATCCTCTTCACCTGTCCAACATTCACAAGAGATAAACTCAATATTTCGCTATGACATCTAAAAATGTACTCAATCCAATTTTTGAACAAATGATATTTATTCTCATGGTGATGAAAAATGGCTCTCCTATCATATAGATATGGGCTTCCCAAAACAATACCACATATATCAAGCGAAACTGCATCAAGTTATCTCATCAAAGAAGTTTATAGTGATGGAAAATCTGAGTATGCAATTCCTTGTCACTTGCAATTTTCCATTCTCACATACCCAACCTAAAGGATAAGGTTTAGAATGAGGAATCGTTTATTAATTAAATTTATTAAGAATGTATTTTGACATAAGGTTTTCTTGTGATCCACTATCAAACAATGTATCTATATTGGTATGTTTTGAAATAAATATGATGTGGAGAAGCTCTATTCTTGTTTTTTCATATTGAGTTTCATTGAGACTATTTGAAGAACTAGTGCTTGCAATGTCCTTAAATTTAAATCCCATGGTTTTGGTATTTGTTCCGTCCCCGGAATCCGATCCTAAATCTTGTTGTATAGTTGTCGCAACATTTTATTTCTCTTTTTTTTTTTTTTTTTTTTGGGTGTCATCTGAGGATGAAGTTTCCAACGATGATATTCATCGTGGCCCTCTTTGTAACAATGTTTAAATGCGAGATTTTTTTTCTCCATCTTGATACCAGCATTCTTCTTCCCTTTTCCTTTGAACTTCCCCTTTCCATTTTCTCGAGACTCAAATGAGTTCTCACTTGTTCGATCACAAACATTTTTCCCTCTTACTTCTAGATGTGTTTCGTGTAGACAAACATCATCTAAATTTGTAGGGTTAAAAATGAGAATAGTGTGTCTCAAATAGCTATTTAAACCTCCAATATATTTGAGTAAAGTGTCTTGACAGGCTAAATCTACACCCAAAATCAATTTTCTCTTTCTCAACTCTTGGGTATAACTTTTCACAGTTTGACCCTTTAATTGCCTAAAGTTTTTCCAATCCATGCTAGCTTTTTGCAGGTATACTAAAGGATACAATTTTATTTTTAATAAAAAAACAAAATCATTCTAAGAGGATGAAACCTTACCATGTTTCTTCATGTCCCCTTGAGTTTTGGATTCCCATCAAATATGTGTTGCCACTTTCCAATATTAATGAAGAAAACTAAAGCTTTGTCCCATCGTATTTGATCGTTTGTATATTGCAATACTATTCAAGCTAACGAACCCAATTATCCAATTTCTAATAATTTACCTCTCCATTACACATAGACAATTCAAAATTTATGTAAAGTTTCAAAAATGGATTTTTACCATGTCCCCTTGGATAATGTGGAGGTATTTGTGAAGGGATTGATGTAGAAGTTGATGATGGTGAAGATGAGGGTGAGGGGAAAGGTGGGGTTGGAGGTGGTTTATCACCATTACCTACATTTACTTTTAGAGGCTTGTCTCCATTTCCTCCTTCTACCTTTGGAGGATTTGAGCTCTCACCTTGTAACCTTGGATTCCTCTCCTCATAGAGAACTTTCACCATCTCACTCATGTCAAAGAATTATTTCCTAAAATCCTTCTCATCCTTAGTGATATTTTTAGGCTCTCCTTGATGTGCCGTGACTAATGAGGATTTTGGTGACATTTTTTGTGGATATTGTGGCAAATGCGCTCTCCTTTAACTAGCTTGAGGACTTGCCCCCACAAGTTTTCATTCTCCTCTTTTGGGCTTCAAACTTGTAAGCATCAGAAACGCTTGCAACAAAATTAAGCACTTGATACAACCAAAGAAACGAATAAAAGAAGCTTTGATGCCAAATGGATCTATATATTGAAAATTGAAGGTATTTGATTAACATTACAAGTGAAAATTTTAGGGTTTTTATGCAATTATGTAAGTTAAATCAACACATAAAATATGATTTTTATCTCATTTTTGCAAAAAATAATAGAGACACTAGTATCTTAACATAAAACACAAGACAACAAATGATGAAAGAGTTCATCCCTCTTGGGCGACATCTCCTGGTGCATCTTCCAATGTTGGGCCTCTTTCATTATGATAAAAAGACTTTTTTACATCAATTTTAATGATCAGAATTCAAAAATATCATCTCCAATGGCTCCCGAACAATTAAAAACCCCTAGCTAGGCTCTTTTTGCACTCAAAAATGTCAAAATTTGACTGAATGATGCTCCAGACAAGTCTTTTGCCTAATTTTCCTCCAAATTGCACCCACTTGCTATCCATTCTTCATTTTCTACCATTCTCAGCCACGTGGGGCATCAAATTTGACCCATGCTGGTGAGATTCACGTCGGTTCGAGTGAAAATTGTCACTTCATTAATTTCCAGAGTAAACCCCATGAACTGACTAAAATGGGCCAAGTGGAGGGTTATAAGCTACTAGATCTAGGGTCATTTGAACTGCTCTCGCCAATGTTTAAACCATGTTGCAACTATGGTTCGATGTATCATCAACCGTGGTTCCGGGGTGGAGTTCTAGTTGCATGCCATAATTTTAAACAAATCATCCTGATTGTGGTATGGTTCATTCACTCCATGGTTTGGGGCCAGTTATGTTTGAACCACATACCAATTGTGGTATGGTTTGGTGATACCGTCAAGGTTATGTTCAAATATCCACACACCAAAGCTTCAAACCAAAACCTCCTCAAACATTAAATTGTCATAATAAATTTGTTTTCAATCAGAGGTTGAACCATATATCGACTATGGTTTGTTTGGATGATGTCATGGTTCCCGCCTATGGTTAGCTAAATGTGCCAAAACTTAAACCATGACACCTACCTGACTTCAAATTGTTACATGTGATCTGATTCCCGAAACCTCCGGAGTTTTGACTTTCGGTTAATATTGCGGTGATAATTTTATATAACAACATGTGGTGTTGGGGCAGGGGTTCAATCTATTCCCTTGGCTTCCCATGACACGGTCTTGTGGCACTGGGTGGACTAGGGACTAGGTGTTAACCCCAACCCTGACCCTCAACGATCACTCCACTAAAATTTAAATATGGCCCGAAGACTATGGTTATTAAGTAATACTTGTGGCCCGTTGGTGGCCAAAAAACCATAATTTTACACCAATAAGAGGAGGTCTTGTGGCTTCCAACCATAGGCCCATGTGGCTCTCCCTCATTTCACCAACACAACGACCCATAAACCAATCACAACTCACAAAATTATGACCAATTAGGATAGGACAATTTTCAGAAAGTCATTGGCCCTTAAAAATACATAATCATTCCCAGTAAAATGCCTAGTTAGTGTACATAGTGCTAACTAGGCATCCGTGCAACCCAAATTAAAAAAATTCTAGATGTTTGGAAAATTAGTTAGAGCATAATATTGGGATAATACGATATCGGTTTTGAGTGAAATGAGTTTTGTTGGATTCAGGGCGACGATATATTCGCTTTGGCACTGGTTTTGAGACATTTCATGCACTTTGAAATTGAGCACTTTACTAATCCACCAGATCATTTGAAAATCTCTCTCTCTTGAAATGACGTTCAATAAAACATAGGAAGAATGTAATTCTTCACACACAATTCAAATATATTAAGGAGAATATTATTCATAAGGTAGTTTCATGGTGAATAATACATTAAAATTAAGTTTCATAGAAAAAATAAATAAATACTTCAGATAGGAGGAATCACCACACTAAACACAATGAAAAACATAATAAGTAAAGAGCCTTATAAATTAAGTTATGAGTTGAGTTTGATGGTGATATGTAGCATTCATTAAAACAAATAAGTGGTTGATATCTTTAATAAACCATTGAGTATATATTCCTTTGAGAAATTTACAGTAGGTATAAAGGATAATAAATAGCTTTTGCATGATAAACATAAACACACAATGATTGATGAAGAAAATGAAACATAGGTGTCTTATATTATATAAGTTCATATGAAGCATATAGGTGTGTATGTCTTGTTAGAGTTTAAGGATAAAATATTCTTCAAGGTTAAGGTAACCCATTACAAAAATATAAAATCAAGTTCATTACACCAATATAATCAATATTTTGGAATTGAATATAAGTGAAAAAGATAAAATAATTTCTACAAAACACTCCAAATCAATCCACTTAAAAAATAAATGAAATATAAAATATTACATAAACAATAAATTTATATAATCACATTATTATTATTATTATTATTATTATTATTATATATGAAATGTAAAATAATGAATTCCATAATGAATATGACCTTCCACAAAATGCAATGAAAGTGATCACAGAAGAACAATTATGAACAATTAAATCAATGTAAAATTTAAGATAATATGGATCTCTAGATAGTACAAGAGGATGAAATATAGTATAGTGTTAATTGATATAAATTCTTTGTTAAAAATAAATGTATTATTAGGTTAAGTTTATATAAATATATATATAAGAATGATAATATCCAATAAAATTATAAAATTAGATAATTATTTATTTATATATTTATTTTTATTAATAATATTAATATATAATGTATTAAAAATTTGTAATTTTTATATTTTTTTAATAAATTATTTGAGATTTTTTAACCAATATTTTAATTTTATATAATACACTTATTAATTTTCAATTTATTAAAAATTTTAAAATCCAATTATTAAAAATGATAATTATTTCAATTTTTTTTTTCTAAAAATTAATTTTATTATAATATTTCTTTCTAAATAAATTAAATTCATGTTAGCTTAGACTTTCTTCCATATAAATTTTATTATTTTCTCACACTGTCACCGTCACTAATGTCATTTTTCCTTTAATGTTCTGCACTACAATAATTTTTTTAATACTAAATTGCACCAAGTAAATAAGATATGTGGCAAAGTCAAGGGGATAAGACCACAATGGCTCTAGAGAGGTAAATGTACATTTCATAATTGGGATTCATATGAAATTGTGCATGATTAGAAAGAAGTATAGACGATATAATGAAATATATGACATGGTCGAGAGGATAAATTAAAATAATAATAATAATAATTATTATTATTATTATTATTATTATTTATTTATTTATAATAATTATAATAATTTTAAATTTAAAAAATAATTATTCTATTAAATAAAATAAAACAAATAAATTAAAAAAATTTAAATAATCAATTTTGAAGGTGTATATTTTTTTAATAATTATAATACCGAAGTGAGAAGGCTTTTTATAACTATATATTTTATATAATGAAATGTTTCACTTGGAAATGTATTTCTTATTTTTATGAAATATGATGATAAATTATGGCATTATTGTTTAATTGTTTTTAAGAAAACTATATATAGCGTTAATAATGAAAATATTTTTATATTTTTTAGAAATTTACTATCTTTCTAATGCCATTTTTGTTTAAAGATATTACTATCATTTTATATCTTTAAAAAAATATAAAATAAAATTAGTATTTTGAAAAATAAAGATTTATCAAATTTTTAAATATATATTTTTTTAATAAGTCTAAGATATCTCTTTTTTGAAAATATTTAATATATAAGAAAAATATTACATATTTAAAAAACATATTATAAAATTTAAAATCAATATACATTTATTTTAATTTTTTATTTATTTAGTAGAATATATTTTGATGGGGTGTAGTGCTAAGCTATTTGGTCATGTGAAGGTCATATGTTTAAAATTTAGTGGGCAAAAATCTAGTCATATTAAGGGCTAGTGTGACCCATGCTCGTTGCAATTCCCAGGTGATTTTGAAGGTTGTTTTCCTTCGATTATTTTGATGACTTAGATGTGCCTAGGTGGCGGTTTCTCAAGATACACATAAAGCTTGATCTAATCTATGATGAACTAAGACCACTTGACAAAAAGAAATTGGATATGCTAAGTTTAGAGATGAATCAAATCTCTCTAGATATGCAGCTGTTTTTTTAGTGTGAAACTTGAGAAAGATTTACACCTTGAAAATTTTGATTTCTCTTAGCACTTAGTAGATCTAGAGTTAAGACAAATCTATGCTGAGTCTTAATAATAATATTTATATTTATATAAATTTTTGTTTCTCTTTATAGAGAAATATTTTTGTTTTTTATTTTATTAGAATTCTAATAATACATATAACTATATGTTTTATATATACCTTTTTTTAGCTTATGCATATTATTAATTTATTAATGGAATATGTTTAGATACATCTTAAGATAGGATCTACCAAGTACATGGATTAAATCTCTTGAGATGGAAAACATCTTTTAGAGTGAAAAGAGATTTATTCCCCTGAACCCTTAGTAGATCCAGAATTAAGAGGGATCTAGGCTTATATATATATATATATATATATATATATATATATATATATATATATATATATATATATATATATATGTACATTGAATTTTTTTTAATTCATGTTATCCACATTAGAATGTGAATTTATACCCTCTTCTATATTTTCCATATATGTATACATTTAATTAGTTTAATTATTATTATTATTATTTTCTATAATATTACATAACAAATCCATATTAAACATTGAAAATTTTACAAATATCCATCATATATTGAATTAGAAAGAAACTATTAATGGAATAATAATTCTCAATATAAATTGCACATCTTCCTAGTTATGTAAAGTGGAAATGTAAGAAAATTTTCAATTTAGTTCACACTAAAATATTTTTTGTTATTAATATATTTTTCTAAATATCCCATGGAAATGGAAGCTAGAATGAGTTACACATAAGGTAATATCAATAATATTATTTCATGATATCTCCATATTCAGAAGAAGTGAATATTAAGTAGTGACAAATTTTCATTTCTTAACTCATCTCCATAACAAGTAGTGAAATGGAGTTTCTTCTTCATACTAAAAGGTTTTTTTTTTTTTTTTTACTCTTTTTACTTTATATCTCTATATAAAATGATGATGATCATGATGATGATGGTTAAAGTCCAATGAGACCAATGTTTGGTCTATCAAACCTAAAGAAAGGATTTATTTAGTTTGATTGAATATTTTATTCCTATGCTCGAAAAGATTGGAGAGAAGCGTCCTGAGTTCACTATAATTTTGACATCTTAAAAGTCTAGGAAGGTCAGTATTGCAACAAATATTATGAAATTGAGCTCTAATGTGGTTGTACACAGGGCACTCTAAGAGAAGTTATTTTCATCCTCGATGTTCATATTCTCACAGAGATGACAGATCCTTTCCATCCATGGTGTTTTAGGAACTGTCCAATGACCCGTTTCACTATGGAGATCATGAGAGTTCGTTCTAATCTTGGCTATATTAATTTTCTTCTTTGAGATAGTTAAAACAGAGAGATACTTTTCATATTCTAGGGTGGGGTTGATGACCTCCTTATAATATCTTAATTTTCTTTTAACTGCTAGATCTTTCTCACACCACATTTTTTCTTTGAACTTAGAAGTAACAATTTTTTTAATGATATTAATGTTTTGCAATGCGACATTCTCGTCGATATCCCAATGGTTTAACCAGGCTCTAGTGTCTTTATACAAACCTCTTTTAAGCCTTAGGTTTTTTTGGCTAGAATTTAAAGCTAGCTTAGGAAGTCTATGGTCTCCTATGGTATTGAGCTTGTGCTTGTACAACAGAAGCCTAGTCATAGCTAGGCTCTCGATAGGGGAAAGACCCACTTCTATAAGGAGAATAGGATAGGGTGTATTTCTTTTAATTTCAAGGTTATATGTTATACAACGCTTCTGGATTTGCTCAATATTTGTCCAAGATTCTCTAGAGATGGTGCAACCCCAAACCTCACATCCATATAAGATAACATGAGTGACTAAAGTTTCAACGAGGAACTTATTTCTATCCCACATTACGAGGTTTGTCGTTTTACAATTATTTTCAATACCAAAATAAGCTTTCCACCCCCATTAATCCTTTTCTAAATGCTATAGTTCCAGTTGAGCTTGTGATGAATATCAATTCCTAGGTACATGTAAGAAGACACTTCCTCCAAGTTACTATTCTCATACATAAAATTAGTGTAAGTGTCCTTCTTAGATTTGATAATCATAACTTTTGTTTTGGAAGTGTTAACAGACATACCCATTGTAGAGTATAAATCCTTAAGAATTCTAAGCTGCTTATCAAGATGAGATGGGCACCTTGCGAGAAGAACAATATCGAAGAAGGCTGATGACTATCCCAGCTAAGATCATGCCAGCACATCCTTCTTCCTCTAAAAAACCTTCTAGCTTGTCGATGTAAATGCTAAAAAGGTGTAAATTGAAGTATTGTAATTATTTTTGACATTAATTTCGTTATTTATTACTATTTCAAATTTGTTAATTAAAATCTTTATTTTACTATTTTTTAATGTAATTGACAACATCTTCACACAAAGAGCACATATAACTTATAAGATAAGTTTATTATAATTACTAAAACTTTATATGTTTATTAATTAAATTTAAATATGAAATTTTGAAATATATATATTTTAATGAGTAAAATGTTGGGAATGTGTACATATTGGGCAAGAAAGTTAGATAGCCTTAGGTAAGAGCTCAACATAGTTAATCTGTTTTAAAGTTACAACATGAACCTGCGTGAGGGATAAAAATTATTCCATGGAGGGGTTAAATTTGATGCTCATTTCACTGTTTATCCACTTTTTATTAGTAAAATGCAATTTATTCTAAAACAAGCATGTATTTTGGTATGCTCCACATAACTTGTGACTTAATAGAGTATTTTAGTCAAATTAAATAAAAATAAAAATAAAATTAAGGTTAAAACTGAATAAAATAAAATTATAAATTAAAATAAGATTAAAGTAAAATAGTCAATTTACCACAGATAGTTTTTGTACTTTACATTTTGAATATAATATTTTAAAATATAATATTTATATTTTTAAAAATAATACTATATTAGTTAATACAGCAAATTTTATTTTTTTAATAAAAGCATTTATTTTTGAGCTTAGTGAAAAGAAAATGAAATTAAAAATAGATCTATGTCAAAACCTTTTTATTTGGTCAATGTGAAATTAAATTAATAAAAAAATAATGTTAAATAAAAAATAAGTTCATGGTATTGACTCATGGTATGAAAACTCATGGTATTCATGTGGAATATAGCATATTTAAAGGGGGGAATTAAAACAACTTATATCCATCTTAAGTCTCAAGAGATTTGATCCCTCTCGACCCTTGATAGCTCATGATTTAAGATGGATCTAGGTTGGTTGTAATGTAATGTAATGTGTTGTTTATCCCTAAAAATAAAAATCACAATATGTGAAAAAAAAATTACTTAATCAACATAAAATAAAAATAATAACATTATAATAAAATTAATTTCATCGTATTCACCCATGGTATTGACACCTCGTATGTGAACCCATTGTATTTACTCATGGTATTCATGTGGAACAGAACATATTTAAAGGGTAAAATTAAACCAGTCTGGATCTATCAAATATCTTGTGACACAAACCTTTTATCACCTAGTGAACAACAATTTGAACCACTTTGAGGCTTGGTGGATCCAAAGTTAAAATGGATTTACATTGGTCACACTTTGTAAGCCTAAATGATGCTTAAGAAGTGGGTATGTTTTATGTTGTACATTCCTTGATGAGGCTTAGAAGTAGGTATGTTTTTTATGTTATACATTTTATTTTAAAATATTGTTAGGAGTGGAAATAATTAATTTCCCCATTAATCCAGAGATTTAAGTTTAATAGGCCAATTGACATCATGGATTGTTTGAGTTTCAAGATCATGTTTATATAAATATTTGTTTTCCTTATGTAAGTTATAGCTTAGTGAGAGTCTTTATATTCCAATTTCTTCATCAATTCTATCAATATGTATTTGGTGAGCGAACATGGATACGCATAATTTAAAAAAGTCTTGATTATTTTTTTTTTTGTTATCATTATTTGGTTAAATATTTGATCAATGCTTCAAATTAAAAATCACTTGGAATATTGTTCCAACCCTATAACCCAAAAACAATTTCATCGTATACACCCATGTTATTGACACATGGTATGAGAAACCATTGTATTTACTCACGGTATTCATGTGGAACATAGCATATTTAAAGGGTAAAATTAAACCAGTCTAGATCCATCTTATTTGAGAATCTACCAAGATCAGAGAGAGATATCAAATAGCTTGTGACAAAAACCTTTTATCATAGAGTGAACAACAATTTGAACCATTTTGAGGCTTGGTGGATCCAAAGTTAAAATGGATTTACACTCGTCACACTTTGTAAGCCTAAATGATGCTTCAGAAGTGGGTATGTTTTTCTTATGTTGTACATTCCTAGACGTGGCTTAGAAGTAGGTATGTTTTTTATGTTATACATTTTATTTTAAAATATTGCTAGGAGTGGAAATAATTAATTTCCCCATTAAGCCAGAGATTTAAAGTTAATTGGCCAATTGACAGCATGGATTGTTTGAGTTTCAAGATGATGTTTATACAAATAATTGTTTTCTTTATGCGAGTGAGTTATAGCTTTGAGAGTCTTTATATTCCAATTTCTTCACCAAGTCTATGAATATGTATTTGGTGAGTGAACATGGATACGCCTAATTTAATAAAGTCTTGATTAGTATTTTTTCAAATTAAAAATCACTTGGACTATTGTTCCAACCCTATAACCCAAAAATAATTTCATCTTATTCACCCATGGTATGAGAGCCCATTGCATTTTCTCATGGTATTCATGTGGAACATAAAATATTTAAAGGGTATTTAAATTAAACCAATCTAGATCCATCTTAACTAAGGAGCTACCAAGCTTAGAGAGAGATATCAAATAGCTTGTGACACAAACCTTTTATCACCCAATGAACAAAAATTTGAACCATTTTGAGGCTTGGTGGATCCAAAGTTAAAATGGATCTACACTAGTCACACTTTGTAAGCATAAATGATGCTTTAGAAGTGGGTATTGTTTTCTATGTTGTACATTCCTAGACGAGGCTTAGAAGTAGGTATGTCTTTTATGTTATAAAAATTATTTTAAAATATTGTTAGGAGTGGAAATAATTAATTTCCCCATTAAGCCAGAGATTTAAAATTAATAGGCCAGTTGACATCATGGATTGTTTGAGTTTCAAGATGATGTTTATATAAATACTTTTTTTCTTTATGTGAGTGAGTTATAGCTCAGTGAGAGTCTTTATATTCCAATTACTTCATCAAATCTATCAATATGTATTTGGTGAGTGAACATGGATACGCCTAATTTAATAAAGTCTTGATTAGTATTTTTTTGTTATCATTATTTGGTTAAATATTTGATCACTACTTAAAATTAAAAATCACTTGGACTATTTCCTCAATGGGATACTTCATCTAAACTCAGTTAAGTTTGAGTAGATTTGAATATATGTGAATAAATTTATACATGAAAATTGGAGCGTAAACATTTTTTTAACAAAATATTCTTGTAATTTTCTCATAATGTTCCATTTCATGGAATGTTTTCCCTCCTCCATGGAATTCCTACAAGAGGAGGCTCATCCTTTAACTAAGTCTCATGAGTAAGAGACTCTTCTCTAGGAAAGGATTCATCTTAACTTTAGTAAGTTCAACTAGCCTTTACCTTCATTTGAAAAAATTTATTAACAATATCTAATATCCACAGGTTAAACATCATTTTAGAAAAATCTTATTGAAATTTAAACTAAAATGTTATATTGTGTGAAAAATAAATTTAATTGAAAATGAAACTTTGGAAATTTTTTTTTAACAATGGCACAATGTTTTTCACCCTAACCTCTTCAAAGTTTAAGTGCATTAACTTCAATATTTGCAGGTATACATTGTGTTTTTTTCTTTTTAAATTAGATGAAACTAGTAAAAGGAAATATTAAAAGTAATATGATTTAACCCTTGATTCCACCCAAGCTTTTGTATATAAATATATAAAGTTTTTATATGTTTAATAATTATATATTCTAAATGTCAATTACTGTGAATAATTACTATTTGAATTTATTTTTTGTAATATGTATATTATAATTTTTTCCTAAATTTTTTTATTTTATTTTATCAACAAAAACAAAATGAGAATATAACAAATTGAATGGAAATGATTTATTATTTTTATTATTTTTTATTGTCATTTTTATATTTTATTATTATTACCTTTTTATTTAATTCTTCATTTTAAGGACATTTCTCTGCATACTCTTTTACAATCATTACAATATCTCTTTTATATTAATTTAATATTTAAATGTTTATGCTCATTTACAAATACTAGAATATCTCTTCATGCTAGAAGGTAGAGCATCTCTAAACCCATGGAAAGAAAATATAATATGAAATTTAAAGTAGAAATATATATATATATATATATGAGATAAAAAAAAATTAATTACAAATGTACAATGGCCAAATTTACTGACTTCTATAGCATTGTTATGAAAATTCACTTCATGAAATTTTTATTTATGAATTTCTAACAATTTAGTGCGTTTTAAGTTCAAACTTTTATCATGATTTTTAATTTGATTTTATTTCAGATAAAAACATACACTTGCAATCCACTGAAGTGTGGATAAGTCATTTGAATGGTATGGAAAATATTTGTGTTCCAAATTTTGTAAACTGGATGGACCGTTTTGAGGAGATAAGGGTATCTTTGACACATTTTCAAAGAGTTAAACTTTGCTGCTGTCCCACTCTCTAAAAGGGGATTTGGTCGAGATCTGGATACATTTTATTACAAAATCTTCAGCAATGGTGTAATATCCTCTAAAAGAGTTAAACTTTGCTGCTGTCCCACTCTCTAAAAGGGCATTTGGTCGAGATCCGGGTACATTTTATTACAAAATCTTCAGCAATGGTGTAATATCCTCTAAAATTCGTGTTACATATTGCAAAAAATCACTAATTTAATTTAATACATATAATCAAATATGTCGACCCAAGTCTAGGACAGTTGAGAAACTAACTTGATGAGGTTATCAGTTCTCTATGATGGTGGCTAGTACTAGAGGAGGGGATTGCAGATTCTGAATTTTTTGAAACAAATGACATTATTTTTAACATTATTATTGTAATATTTAATCTTGGCTTCGACCTTCTTTCCTCCTTGGCAAGCTTATCAAAATCAAATAAAGTTTGCAATATTCTCTATCGTATGAAGAAGAATGCTTTAAGAAAACAAAATATTTTTCCCCCAACGATTAGATTGAAGGAGGAATTGATCTTTGTGATTGAAGGCGGGGACTTTGGATGCCAATCTGCTCAGGTAGAAATGCATCATGCTCTCGACAAGATTTGATAAACGATTTTCTTGATTTCTATGCTCTCGGTTGGGATACACAATCACACCCTAGAGTATGTTTTCTTACCTTAGTGTCATGTTTATTTCACGATCATACATTTTCTATGGAGTCATAAATATATGAATGTCGAAAAGAGCCGCACTCTGATCCATTATCTTTTTCTTTGCACTCGAATTAAAAAATGCAAGATTGCAAGATTATATGCACACTTAATATATTAGATTTCTTTTAGAAGATAATTTGCATAGATATTGCACCCAAGAAAGGAATAATTAAGGAAAACAGATATATTAGCATGCAGTAAAATAATAATTTTTTGGGATAGGAAAGTAGTTTTTTTTGGCTACTTTTTTTTAGAAAATTATCATTTTTTTTTTATGTGCATGAGTATAGTCTAAATATATTAAAAATATTTGTTGTGTAATTACTGGAAAGCCTCTAAGGTTTTTTGTGAAAAATAATTAAGTTAAAAGGAAAAATAGTTATCTTCCTGAATCTTTGCAAAAATAAATATGTATTACATACACAAAAGATTAATGATTAATTGATTGTGGTAAATTTCTTTATGTATACAAAGCTATAGACATTGTGAAAAAAAGAATAAGAATATTTTAATCTTTACCTATAGAGACATTAATAATTATATTAATTTCATTTTGAAAAAAAATATATATTTGTTTACATGAAAAAATAGCTAGTAATGATAGAATTATAAAGAAAAAAATATATATTATATGCATACTTCTTTTAATAACACTGCATATACAAATATAATAATAAAATCTCATGAATATTGTAAAAATTATGCTAAAATGTAGCGATAAAATCTCATGGAAATTATACAAATTATGCTCAAACTGTCTTTATAATATTTTTGACAATCAGAATACTATTTATTGTACCAATGGAAAATTTTAGTATATAAAACAGAGCCCAATGAAAGCATGTATACCATATTAAATATATTGTATACCATATTAAATATATATATTACATGTGTAGGTACTTTCCTATTAATAGAACTATCAGCGTCTTTTCTTTCTTTGAAAAAAATAATCATTTACACACCAAAATTAAGAAGATATGTAACCCAACTTTAAATAGTTCACACAGTATACCTTACCTATTCTTCTAAGTATATATGTATTGTCTGTATATAGTGTCCAAATTTCAAGGTTTGGCCGATTTGGACCCACAACACTACATCTTGTGCCTTGAATGTGGCTCAATAATGTGCAAAAAAATCATTACACATATAATAATACGTTTCGTATTTTGCAGTTTATTGGACAAGCGCATCACAGCTACCTAGGCTTCACGTCACAGGACTCGTCTCCATGTTAATGGTTGATCTAACCAATCTATGTTCTGGTTTTTTTAACTGGCCATATTGTAACTCAACGTTATATTGTATCTTTGACATATTTAACTAAATAACATATATGAAAGATTTGAAGGGTTTAGCCTTCAATTTATTCTTTATTAATGAATTACATATGGTAATGTATAAGTATAAATCAAATAGCTACTGACAGTATTGTTAAAATAAAAATTGAAGATAAAATAAATCGAATGGTCTATGATTTTCACTTTTTTTTATCGTTGCATTAACTCCTACTTTATTCTTTGCAATAATTTGATTCTTCAAAATATTCAACGAAAAATCTCATTATCTATTAATACTAAGTAAGTCATGAAAAATAATATTATAATTAATCTCATTCATACCATTTATAATGTTATAATCCATTTTGGAATTGAATTAATTGAATGAAAATTATGTTCAATGAATGAATGAAAGAAGTTTCAGTTGCCACAATTGCACAATTGAGGTTATGATGGGTGTAGTATATACGATGTCCTATTTATTCCATATAGATAATTCTTTTTAGTTTTATCCATTTAATGAATCTCTTCTACCATATATTTGTTTTATTCAACTTTAATGTTTGTCTAATACATCCAATTATATTATTGTTAGAAAAAATTCAAGTTTTTCTACTATTTCATTTGTACTTTCTCATATAACTAAATATTTTTCCCCAATTAAAATAATGAGTTATGTAAAGGTCCTCTCATGATATATTAACATGGAAAAAATGGTCGATAGCCATGCCCTCTAATTTCACAATATTATTAACTAGTTTTTTAATATGGATTCACAATCACTACCACTTCAGTAGCTTGAAATTATTTTGTCACCTAAACTTTTATCTACCTTTTTCCTAAAAGCTAACTACATAAATTGAATTTTTTTAATAACTCATTTCAAAATTTCCATATCTACACTCAAATCCTTTGCTTTAAATTAAATAATATACTTTATCGCTATTAAAAATGTGTTTCCTTGAAATTAATTACAATGCTTTATCACTACTAGAGATATGTTTTTTATTGTAGCAAGTACATCATTGCTATCTTAAAAATCAAGTTTATCTTTCATAGTTCACATTTTCTTATTTTGTTGGGGCTTGATCAAGATCACCAATCAAGAGATATTTGTCAAGTCTCTTTACTAGAATGTAAATGAATTTTTGAATTGTTATGGAATAAAATTCCAATAGTATTTGTTTATTTTTTTAGGATGTTGGGATTTTTTTAAGAAAATGGATAAATATTAATTTCATTAGTTTATTTTATCCTTTAGTTGTATTTAATCATGGAAAAATATAAATAAGTTTATTGTATTTTTCTCATAACTAAGGTTTTTCATAAAAACATATTTCAAATATGTCTAACTAGCGATATACGCAATAGGTAAAATGAATTACCATGTAGTTCATTTGGTATAAAAGTAGATGTGATACCATGTATTCATTTTTTGAATTAAACAATTTGATAACTTGTATAAATATTTTAATATGGCCTTCCGACATATTGTATTTATAGGGGTCAAGTTTCAACAAAGTTTTCTACACTTTTTAGAAGACCATGAATTATACACAATAGATTTAATGCATCTGAAGCTAGCAATGGAGGTTAACATTTGAAAAAAATCCCCTTATGGATCTACTTAAAGAACTTGATGTGAAAGATTATCTCGATCAAATGAAAAATTAATGTGTGATCTGTAGAGTTAGTAGTCATTGTTTGATCCAAATATTCTAGAATATGTTCAATAGACTAGGAAATCAAATCACTTATGTTAGTGTTTTATTTGGACTATGGATTTTGAATGGAAATTATATCAGGTTTTCGATATCTAATTAATTTATGTATGATGGAAAATGTGTCAATTCAATGAGTCTAACTATAAGAAACATTAAAAAATATTGAATATTTAGAAGGAAGAATATACTAATAATAAGTATCAAACAAAGGTTGGGCTTTAGATTGTAAACTAGTTTTGAAATGGAATTATAACAAGTGTGAAAATATCTCTCTCTTGAAAATAGGTTTGAAAATATATATTCAATATCATGAGTAGTTGTCTTTGTGAGTCCCTAGGTGCGAGTCTAGAAGTTGTTGATTCTTATGGCATGAGTTGGATTCATGATCTAGATTCATCGAAGTCTGTGATCTTTGTCCTATATATATTTGTAATTGTTGTGATGAATAGATATATCAAGTGATTGGTGTCATGTGAATGATCTTTGTGTTTTCTCAAATTTTCTAACAAGGTATCAAATCCATAAGACAAAGATCTAAGAGGCAAAATATAGATATTTAATACTCCTGCAAGCTGGTTTTGTGAGAGGTATCCTTTTTACGAACATTTTGACGTAGGCTAGCTGCAAAATATTAGAATTACG
Source organism: Pinus albicaulis (assembly GCA_034641835.2). Taxonomy (NCBI): domain Eukaryota; kingdom Viridiplantae; phylum Streptophyta; class Pinopsida; order Pinales; family Pinaceae; genus Pinus; species Pinus albicaulis. The sequence continues at coordinate 1,048,933,749 of CM076575.1, read as the reverse complement.
GTGCGGAATGTTGTTTTTAAGAATTAACGCGAAACCCATTTACTCGCAACAGAGTTCAATACTTGGAAATTATCAACATACATATGCGCGCCAATCAACAACAGAGTTTTTATAACATACGCAGACCAAAAAAATAACCCAAACTAACATCGAAACCCATAAAATTTCGAACATGCAGGAGTTCCTTCCGGAGGAACCCACACAGCTCTGACCAATCGTCGACAGTGAAACTTCACACAACATACAAGTTAACTTCACACTAAATCTTACAATCTGTGATCTGCGATGTTGCGCTGGGTTGACACATGGTCCTCCCCTTTTTGCATCACAAAAAAAATCCTTTATTATTCGAAGACCTTAACCTTAACTTGTAAATTTTGCGATGTGTGAAATTTCTTCTGTTGCGCTTTCAATCTCCACGTTTAATCCTTGCTAGATCCGATGTCTCTTGTCTGCCCCTGCCGCATCACTTTGCATCGCAAGTCAATGTATTTAACTCGCGAATTAATTTGTAAACGCTATCCTTCACGATGTGAGATGTCTTCAATCTCCACCGTTTGAACTCAGCTGAATCCGAATGTCTACGCTACACCTACGCTATGCCACTTCGCATCGCAAATCAAATTATTTAACTTGTGAACTAGACCACAAACATTATCCTTGGTGATGTGTGATATCTCTCCACCTGTGATGTGATCTTCCACCATTGATTAGTTGGATTCAATGGTCCTCATCACGCCTACAAATCTGATTGGTATATGCTCTGCGGTTAACACAATATTACATTAAACAAAGGTATGTGTAGAACTAAGGCCCTACCACGCCTACAAATCTGATTAAATTTCTCGTGGATTTATTTAAGTACAAATGTTTGACTTTCAACAGAGGTTTTATATAATTAATTTTAAAATAGGGACATCGATCAAAGCACAAAACACTTACAATTAGTTTGGAAATAAAATATTGTTTTAAATAAAACAGAGATCTTGATCAAATACAAAATACTTGGAAATAATTTGGAAAATAGAAAATGCAAAGCCAAGCACTCAGATGGCTAGTTTTTACATTTTCTTCTGCTTCTCTATTCTCTCCTTTCTCGCTACGAATGGAAGAGCCCCACAATGGTGTATTTGGTTCGGTTTTATGCCTTTTCCAAAATCCCCATATGGTTGGGAAACTAGCATTCAGTTTCCAAAATAACTTATTCAACTAAATATTTAACTAATCCTAATTTAATCATTCTTTTTATTCTACAAATTACAATGGCTGAGTTAGCCAAAGTTAATTTAAACAAAATACTTAAAAAAAAACAAATTCTTCAAATTCTTAGGACTGTTAGTCCTCTTTTGAAGCCACAACATGTGACCATATTGTGACATTGTTGGATCTACCTTAATGCTCATGCATCAAGCTCCCAGGGTAAATCAAATTCATGGCTCCTGTCCATGAGCTCTTCAATAGAGTACCCTACGCTTTGAATCTGGGAAGCGTCAAACAAAGAGCAATCCTCCAGAGGATGGTCCTTCCATTTGACTAGATACTTTAAATATTCTTTTTTTGTGTCTTCCTGGCCACCTGCGTGTCTAGAATCTATTCAATTTACAAAGGTTGTGCTATATGCATATGTTTAATCCATGATCTCTCCTCATCCTGGGTGTCCCACGATTGTCTCTCCGAACCGTCTTCTTCATCAACAACAGTGTATGGGTACAGAACTGCCACGTTAAAGATGGGTGAGATGCCTAAACCCAAAGGTAACTGCAACTCGTAAGCATTTGCAGAAAACTTCTAAAGAATTATACAAGGGCCAATATTTTTCATCTTCAATTTGTTGTATTTGCCTTTAGGAAACCTCTCCTTGCTAAAATGTTCCAGTTCCAAGTATCCTACTTCGAATTGTACCTCCTGCCTTTTCAAATATGCTCGTTGTTTATATTTTTGGCTGCTATCATGTACATTCAATTTGACCTATTCATGTAGATTGTTGATTTATTTTGTGAAATCTTCGACATTAGAACTTCTGCATTCTAACTGACCCAAATACCATAACTCGAATACGCCACGTGGGTGCATTCCATATAATATTTGGAAAGTAATTATGCCCGTTATTTTGTTGGGCGAGTCATTGCAAGCAAACTCCCCTTGTGCAAGCACACGATCCTACTGTCTAGAGTTTTCACCAACCAAACTCCTCAATAGATTTCCTAGACTCTTATTTAGAACTTTAGTTTTCCCATCTGACTCTGGGTGATAAATAGAAGTAAAATTTAGTTTGGTGTCTAATTCTTCCATAATGTTCGCCAGAAATGGCCTATGAACTTTAAATCCCTGTCGAAGATGATGGAATTTGGCAAGAAATATAATTTGAATATCTCTGTAAAGAACAAATGAGCTACATGTGTGGCATCACTTGTCTTTCCGCATGGAATGAAATGTGCCATTTCAGTGAAATGATCCACCACCACCATGATGGAATCGAATCCCCATTGTGTCTTTGGTAGACCTAAGACAAATTCCAAGATAACTGAGTCTCATGGTCTATTCGGAATGGGTAAGGGTTTATACAACCTTGCATTCTGGTTTTGTCCCTTTGCATGTTAACACACTTTGCACCTGATCACGAATATTTGTACATCCCTTCACATTATCGACCAATAATAAAACTGGCTCAGCTAATCCAAAGTCTTATATGTACCAAAATGTTTGGCCAATCATCCATTATGTTTTTCCTAGATTAAGTTCTCTCGCATAGAACATTCCAAAATACACAACTATCCTCCTTTGAACAACAACCCATCCTACATGTTATAGTCCAACCATGGACTATTGTCTCTCAACAGTGTATTCTAGAAAGATTCATAAGGTTCCTTAAAATATGTATCTACTTCATACAAGTCTTTGAGATGCTCAAATCCCAAGACTTCCACTGAGCTTTCTTGTAAGACTAGAATTCTCCTTCTTAATGCATTTGCTACCTTGTTGGCCTGACCACTGATGTGTTTCAAAACAAATGTAAAACTTTGCAAGCACTCCACCCACTTCGTGTGTTTATGATTTAGCTTGTGCTGCTGCATAATACATTGTAATTCCAAATTATCTGAAAACAAGATAAATTCATTAGCTAGCAAATAACGTCTCTAATGCTTCAATGCTTGGACGACTGCATAAAAATCTTTCTCATAAAAGATATACTTCTGCCTGCTCTCATTTAACTTCTCATTGAAGTATGCTAGTAGCTTATCTTCTTGGCTAAGTGTTACATAGAGTGTATTCTAGTAATTTGTCACCGTCCTAACCATTCCCCATCACTTTAATGTTGGGGACATTAAATGGTATGTAGTGACATTATGTAAAACTCCAATACTTTGAAATCACCATCAATGCATCCCTCTGAATGTGAGCTATATTTTCCCTTGAGACATCTCCTTGCAGAAATCATAAAAAACATCCCTTTTTGCATTGGCGCGGGCAGTCAGTTCAGGACTCGCGCCACTGAGGAAAATCCTACACAGAGGTCGTGCCACTTGGCTCTCTGTCATAGAGCAGCAATCGCGCCACCCATTTTAAGGACTGTTTTTTAAATATGGATGGCGGAAGTTGAGTTCAAACAAACTCACGAACCACTGCCTATCTTGAGTTGGGAGGTTTGGCTGCGGGAGTTCTATGGAAGGGAATTGGTTTTGCCACCTCCCATGGAACCTTCCTTGTTGATAGGGCCAATCCCATAATAATAGGGATCCCAACTCCCTCCTTCCCCATCTATATAAGCTTGCTCAGATCCATGGCAAGCTAGTCTTGAAGTGCTGAAGCTTTGCATCTCCTATTCCCAAGTGCCTTTGTGCTGAAAAGAATCCCTTCTTTCCCTTAAGGCCCATTCGAGCAAGGAGACCATTGTTACGAGACTCTGGAGAGGTTTCCCTTTCCCTCGGCGAGCTTTGCGAGACGTGGACGACCGGAGACCCGCACAAAGGAGGCTGCAGCGTCAGAACTTGGTTGTAACTTCTATTCGTTTACCATTTTAATAGATGACTATGATTATGGTTCCACTCCTTTTTCCATGATGTTAATGCGAGTAATGTCTTTTCTGACCGATGTTTAGTTACGTATGCTGGTTCCTATGCTTGTATCTGTTTGTTCTTTCTGTGTGCAGGTGTTCATCCACGGAGATCGTGGAAGGATTGTGATCTGCCAGGACTGAAGGACGGGGACATCTCTTCTTCAGATCGAGCGCTGGAATCCAGGTAGGTTTTTATCCCAAATCTTTCATTCGTAACTAGGAGCTTGCGTCATAGCATTGTTTGTTTGTTGCTAGACCCCTGCTGGGCTAGTAGGGATCGCCTCTGTCCGCAGAGGGGATTTACCTCCTCAACAAATTGGCGACTCAACTGGGGATCGTCCGGTTTTCCTTGTCCCGTTTATGATTGGTTCGCTTTGATTGTTTCTCCTTGCTTGATGAACCTTCTGGGTTGGATTCTTTCACTATTTTAGCTTCTTGGTTTGCTTAGC